>CM056993.1:96532498-97041672 GCA_029891345.1 Dryococelus australis | reverse complement strand
GTTAATATTTTCGCTTAGTATTCCTTTGTTGGCCGAGCCATTCTCAATCCCATGGTTAAAATAACTGATTTATTTGCAGCAATTTTTGCCAATTATTGCTTTTCGAGTCTTATTCAGACATGTAACATTCTAACCAAAACCGCAGCCGACAGTTTCCAATAAGAACTTGACGCGTGACAGTCCCGGCTGTCTGACTGTGGGTCACTTCTCAAGGTGGCTTATTCTGATCTGGGTATGGAGGCCTACCCGGTGTAAAATACGTGCCTAGTCGGTCGGCGACTAGGTACACAGTTTGGTTTGACAACCTTTATACGGCGGGATGCAAGCTTAGGCGGTAGTGCAATAGGGCGGCGAGGTGATTGGGTGTGTGCCTGGACACTTTCGCTGCCCTCTACCGGGGTTGCACTCTGGGGGTGATAGGCTTTGTTACAGTGGCCGGCTGCGGTTCTGGTGTTCTGGGCCGTATGCCAAATAGTGCCAGCTGCACTATAGGATGGTATCCTTCCGCGACCCTGGTCGGTGGCTCGAACAAGTCCACGAGCGTGACGGTGGGTGCTGGTATGGTGAGGCATCTCAGTAGTGCAGCTTACTCACGTGGACTAAGCAACTTGAACCTGCTGGAAGGATTTGTATCCCTTGGAGAAGTTTGGCAATAGCCCTCGCCTTCTTAGCCCATCTCTCCACTCCACCCATATGGGTGTAAGGCATAAGGCACTAAACTTGGAGCTGCAGGAGGTTGGCAGTTGATGTGTCAATGTTCACGTGTAGGTGCAATTACTGCCGCCAGCACCGCCTCACACTCGACGACTCTACCAGGTAGAGATGGTGTGGGCTGCGGGGTGATGGTTGGGGGAACCGCTCGGTGTTGTCCTGCTGGGGTAGATTTTCCTGCACCACGATGCAGCTTTCTCTGCGCCACTAGGTAGCAATGAGAGTTGAGCACCTGGCCAACCAGTATATCCCACCGGGAGCGTACCTAGTGTCGTGGCTCTACCGTTCCTCCCACGTGGTGCAAGAAATGGGTGGCCTTCCAATAATGGTGAGGTGAGGGTCTAGTGGTCACTGGTCTCCCAGGGCTCCAAGAAGATCCCCTCCTCTGCACCACAAAGGGAGTGATGAGGTAGGGGGTGACTTCGAGCCGGCAAGTCAGCTTCCAGGGGACGTATCATAGTGTCGTGGCTCTACCGTTCACTGTCGGGGAAGAGAATGGGTGGCCTTCCAAGGATGTGCTGTTGTGTTGTTAGTGTGCGTTCGGAAAAGCAAAAACCTGGTCTCCTGCCGAGTCCTCCAGCTCCGATATGATGCAGGGAAGGAGATCGTAGTGAAAGTCAAGAGAACTGGTAAGATCGGTGTTTACTTATTCGGAGGAAATACACAGATGGCAGAGGTGCTATCTCCCAAGTCCTCATGGGCTATGCGGAAAGTAAACACCCTATCCTGCAAAGCTAGCAGGATAGGCAGTTAGCTGGTGCGTGTATATCCTCTGGGCAAGCACTGTCCGTAAATGGACCGAACGTGTCTAGATGTTCGGTTAGGTGCTGGAGAGGATCTTTGGCCCCACGAGGTGAGCGATGAAGTAATGATAGGTTTGAGCCTCGGCACCAAGAGCTGTATTACGTTCCACACCTCCGCCGAAGCCACATATCTTGGCTCACCAATACACCACACCAGTATCTGTCACACCTTGCTGTAGCGCCGCACCCTCACATCATCGTCCAGGTCACATCATCGTCCAGTATATCCAAGGTAGTAGTAGCAGCACCTAGATGCCATATTGTGCTGCCCACACCTTGTTTTGCACCCTGACACCACCAATTTTGTACAACGAGAAGGCGCCCGCACATTCAAAACCGCTTGGCTCAGTGTCTAGCCAAATGACCTGGACGTCCTGCGAAGACAGTATAGTGAGGATTTATTTCCAGTACGTCATGCGTTAAAGTGAATTTAATTTAAATTGAAAAAATGAATCTTGCCTAGTGTCATTAATGGCCGTAGAGTTATTTCAGTAACATTTTTAAACGTAACACAAATGGACAAAAAAACAAAAATTTCCATGGTTATTCACCAAAAAGAACATTTCACAAGTGCTGAATATTAAGTAAACATAAATTTTCCATTTTGCTTACGTTTTCATTAAGTATTTAGATTTCTTGCCAAAATTGAAAATGAAAGATCTTTTTCTTTATCACTTCAGTATACAGGGATAGGTATTCAAAAAGGATGGTGCAAGGATAAATCATCTTTACCTTTTCACTATCGTTTAAATAATCCTGTATTAAAATTTTTATTGCTAAAACCGTATTTGAAATGGTAATTTCCTCTCACATTCCCTATTTTATGCTGCAACAATATAATATTACCACCATTTTATTTTGGAATTTTTAAACCACATATATTTGCAACACTATAAATAAGCAAATTAAATAAGTTAAAAATATTTTTTACATTCTTTTCAGGAAAACAAAATGGTGCATTTTTTAAATACACATCCATGTAGCCATTTGTACTTATCATACACATCACAAGTAATTTTTATTTGTCTGCTGTCTACTTGATGAAGGCTGATTAATTATAAAGTGAATAATATATTATCCTTAGTTTTTTATTTCATTTTTCTCTTGTAGTAATAATTCAGAAAATAAATAGCTTATGAATGCGCCACATTTATTCTGTTCCAGGTTTATTAGTGAAAATAGCATAGCCACAAACTTCTAAATGCTTCACTTTACACCTGAAGTAATCATAAGCTTGATGACAGTAAGCAATATAAAAGTGCGCCAATGTTAGCCCCACAACTGCCTGTAATGGTTGGTAGCCTTGCAGCCCATGTGCCCGCGAAGGGGAGACACCCTCCCTTTTTCTACTAGCCATGTTCCTAGTCCCTGCCAGTGGTGTGCACATGTACTAGTGAGGCCCGACGGGCTGCCTTCATCACAGCCCAGCAAATGCTGTACAAGCTATATACACACGTTCAATCGAGGGGATTGGCCTACGATCATTGGCAGAGTAGAAAGTAGTCATTATGATTCTTTTAAACTGACAGCAGCTGCAACATTAGAAATTTACTGTTAATTCACAAATATTTCAGGGAAAAGGGGGCTGCAGTCCTACAGCAGGAACTGCCACGAAATACTGCACTTTGTTATTTTGGCTCTACTTTTTGTACTTAAAAATTCATTAAAAGTTGGAGGGTGAAAATTCCTATATTACATCAACATTTAGCCCAAAAGTCTCAGTTAATCTCTTACTAATTTCAGAGATACTTATGTTTAAAGTAGACTATTTTGTTGAATTTTTAATTCTCTCATCATTCATATTGGTGACTCACCAATTAGAACATCACTAGAAGTACCTACTCATAATTAAGATTCTATCAATTTTCTTCAGTAGTAAAATTATTTGGGTATGTTTGTAATCAGATACAGCAAATTCACTTAGATTGCCGTCTTTTACAATTCTATTTTGATAAAACATTTTATAGTATTTTGAAAAAATGTTTTGCAATATCAGCATCAACTCGCTGAGGTTTGTATTCATGAACACAACTTTGGGCTAAAGTCAACTTCAACACGAGCAAAATCTAACTTTTCTATTTCAGAGTTGTAACTTTCATATGTACACTTTTGGCGATAGTTTTTTGTTGAAAGTTGCCAAGAACCAAGACCTTTGATGCCCAAAGTTGGCTTTGCTCACAATAGGTAGCAAAATTACTGCATGTATGGAGTACGTAATGAATTCATAGCTCCTCTTTCTCTGCATATTGTTTGGGACAGCATTCATATTTGCTTGGAATTTTATAGTGACAGGCAACTTAAAATTATGTATCACTTTAACAAAGAAGCATTTATGCTTGTATAGAAATTACTTCAAAATGGTTTGCATCATGAAAATTGAAGAGACATGCCAACTCCTCCAGTTATTTAGTTACTACTCTCCGCATATACATTCATAACATGTACATTCTCATTGCAGTTGTACTTTTTTTTGTTCAAAAAATTCTGAGGATCCAAGCACTACCCCAATGCTACTGCTGTCGTAGGCTGGATCTGCTGTCTTGTAAGTTAATCAGACAGATTGCCTGCTTCAGTGCATGCTACACTGATTCCGTGACTTCCAAGATACTACTGGAAACAGGAAATTGCTTCATTTGCTAAGAGAATGTACAGACATGTTGCCTACCTGCCAAAACCAAATCACCTACATGAAGAGAAACTTGCAATGAGAAGCGCTCAGGTCAGTGCTGACCAAAGGACGCCGCTGTCTTCTCAGCTCTCAAACCGAAGTCATGGCATAAACCACCAGTCACTGATAATCAGCAGACACCAGACACAGACTGCCGACGACACACCCTCTCTGCTAACACCACAACAAACGACTCCGCATCACTCGTAGACACCATCAAGAAACTCATCTCTCTCATCTGACCAAACGGTGCTTCCCACAGGTGATCTGTCCGATTCATTCAGGACCAGTCCACTATGTACGGGTACTTTCTCATATCCATTGCTCCCTACACAACTGCTAAGTTCAAACTGCCCAAATGTAGGATATTTCAGTGTGCTGTCCACGCTGTATTTCACATACCTAAATTCGCCCTCTCTTAAACTCTGCCAGTTCTTTGTACGACATCCTTGTGCGTTTTCTTGGTAAGCTAGTCATGCATTTATCAGCAAAGCATGGGCTGGGGAACATGCACACAACTTTATATATATATATATAATGTGCTTCTATAGCTGCCTATGGTATAGCCACGTGAGCATTACACAAACTATCAGGGAACTCAACACTGCTGCAAAATGATAAATGTCAGGTTGTGCATGGTATTAGTATGTACAAACACAACTGTAAAACCACCTAGAAAGTTATGAATAAGTTTCTATTCCAAATAACTAAATATACTAGGAAGACTGTGGAGGAATTCTACTCCAGCAGAAATGCACTTAAGAATATTTTGAGGGACAGCAGTCAGAGAAAGTTGTTTTCATTTATGTTGGAGGGTATTCAAATGTTTCCAATTTGTATGATTCCTTGACCGTACCATTTACAACTAGTCAGTAGTGATTTTTCTTTTCTTAGATATGCATTTTAGGCACATGTTTACTGGTTTGCAAAGAAAATTGCTAGTACCTACTTGTAAGTGATATTTATATAAGAAACCGCGAGTGTGCAGCAATTAGACACTTGTGAACTACTCTGGATTGTATCACAGAACATTAAGGGTGCCTGCCTGGCACTCGAATTACATTGCAGAGTGTTTGAAATCCGCAATTTTTTTTTTTTACGAAACTACAAAACTTTTCCCCATTATATAGCTGTACGAAAATAAAACACGCTTCAGACGACATACGTATAAAACTCAATAATTCATTCTGTAAATGCAATTTCCGAGCCCTCCAACATAGCAAGAAACTACTTTTCCACAGAGCTGCATCGCATAATATAGTGATCAGAAACATAAGAAACTATTATAGGTACCTGCATGGAACTTTGCTCCAGATTTCCCAGCAATAAAATTATATTGCCACTGCTTAAAGTCCCATAGGTACAGGCATCATGACAGAAACACTGCACACCAGTTCATTGTGCTGTGTGTAGGACTCTAAATGTGGACTCTAAGATTGATTAATTCTTTTCATTTAAAAGGAAAATTTAGTAAAATATTTTATAATGTTGCAAAATATATACATTCTTCTTTCTTGTATAGCATAAATCACACTTTTCTGACAATTTTTATGGTATCTGTACTAATTTTTTCATGAGATCTTCACATTGTACAGTCAGGTGCAGTTCCCCATAGGCAGTTGCTTTACTTCAACCTTAACGCATGTTTACGTTGCCAATCACACATGCACAGTCGCAAGTGTGCCACACCCGTCACACAAGGGCTTGGTCATAAAATACTACGGGAGCTTGTACACATGCTCTCGAATTCCGAAGACCGAATTTTAAATATAATATACTCATGGCATTTATGTAAAACTATACAGGAAAGTAAATGTGTACGTATTTTAATCTTTCTACCTACCTGGTAGTCACCATGGAAGTTATGTTCAGCCTACATGTAAGTTACATCAAAGCATGATAAACAAATGAATCGCCAGTTTTTAACTACAGCATCCTAAATTTTGGTATTTTTAGAAATGTAAAACGAGCACGTCTGTTGATTACTGAGGAGATAGGTATACTGAAAACACTTTCACAGGCCCAACTACCTTACTGCTTCAACTGCAATGCAGTGTGTTTGAAATACACGTTTCCCCCTCAAAACTGTTAAACTTACTTCCAGTGTGCTGGTCTATGAAAATTACACACACTTCAGACGAGATCTGTTACTGCTTTCAAGACATCGCACATATTAGAAACACCATTTCAGAGTATTTCAAAATTGCTCAAATGGGCTTTCTAAAGTGCTGTACCTCTAAATATACCAGTTACATGGATAAAAAAAAACTCATCAAAGCCTTGAACTGAACCTTCCTACAGACTTTCCACCAATTAAATAATATTTTCACCACTGAAATTCCAATAGGTAAACACAGCACGACCAGAACACTAGCTCGCCTTCCGCCGAGGCGAAGCAGGTTCAATCCCCGGCCGGCTTGCTCCTAGATTTTCGCAAGTGGGAATCATGCCGGACGATGCCGCTGATCGACTGGTTTTCTCAGGGATCTCCCGCTCTTTCATTCTGGCGCTTCTCCATTCACACCTCATTTCACCCCCATCGGCTCTTAAGATCTCTCGACTCGAGTCGACTCGAGAACACTGCACGCCAGTTCAGGGCCACGGAGTAAATAAAACACAGAGACAAAATGATGTGGCAGTTTTTTTTGACGTGGTAGTATTACCCTGAGGTTTTGGAAACGGGCCTTGTGTCTGATTGACTACATCGTGCTTCGAAATATTTCCTATTGGCTGGACTGCAAGCTGGCAAGTAAGTTACCAGGCGCTGATTGGCGAACACAGTTCGGACGTGTTGCTGACTAATGACACCATTATGTTGGCGTGTTCGGTTGGAGTTCGCGAAAAGGTGGCTATTTCACGTATGTAGTGCTCTTGTGTCAGGGGCTTGCGCTTAGTGGCGATGCCACATTTGATGCGCATGGCAGTGTCGCCCTTATTGCTCCTGCCGCTCTCGGCCTCAGAAGAGTATAAAAACTCCAGTCAGGTGGACCCTCGAAGCCTGTTTGTGTATTCGTTAAAACAATGACTAGCCACGGCACTCCCACTAATAAAACATATTAAAAAATGATATAATTACTGTGAAACCCACAAGTACAATGTTTGTAGCTCTGAAAATTCTTTTTACCGTTTTGAAGCCGTAATTCGATAAAATCGCCAATTTAATTAGTTGGAACTACACAAGCCATTGAAAATATAAACTTGTGCATTGCAACTTCTGTAATAAAAATTTTTTTTCTACAGTAGAGCCCCGCTTATCCATACTGTATGGAATCGGACCCTGTCCGGATCACCGAAAGTCCGGATTAAACAGAATTTTCCATCAAATGTACGTATTACGAGTTTTAGTTGGGGTAAAACTATAAAAATCGATGTTTTTTTAATCAATACAACTTTTCCTACAGCTTAATTTTAGTTTTAATACTACTGTATACGTAGACCTAAGTTTTTAACCTACGAATTGATGTAGGATTAACAAAACAAAACATCTTTGTGATTAAAATTCAAGATTTATTGACTGTACAACACAAAATAACCACAGTACATTACTGTTACTAATTAAGAATTTAAAAAAACGAAAGAAACGTTAAATTCTGAACAGGACTATAAATAAAAATACAGTACTGTACTGAAAACAAGAATGACGTTTTTAGGCTCGCTGGAAGAAGTCCGCAATGTTCTTTTGCTTTAAAGCAGACTGCCGTCGTTTTGCTATGCGATCTCGTAGGCGCATCAAGGTCAGTAGCTCAGCAGATGATGTATCGCTTTGTTTCTCGAAGTATGTCATCAACTGCTCCAGCGTTATAGTCGCTTCACCATGAGTTAGACCAACTGGTTCCTCTGTATCGTCGTCGTCATCTTCCGAACTGTCATTCTTTGTTGCTGTGTTTGCAATGCACGCTTCCACAATTTCATCTTCGCTTAGTACATATTTAGATCAATATCACTGTCACTGTACGTCCACCCAGAAATGTAATTTTCTCCCACTTCGGTACAACCCTCCAACTGTTGAAAAACTTTAACGAAGTCAGCGTCATCGTTTGTAGTTGGTTGATTTTCGTCTTGTTCCTAGTTTTCTTGTAGGATGCTAGGCGACATTTTTTCCTCAGCTTCTTTGAGAGTTAACGGCTTAATTTCTTTCCATGCTTCTGCGGCCAATTAAATGACAGTCTTTATTGTCACTTTTTAAAGAATATCCATGAAGTTAGCTGACGGGTCCGCTTCTTGTTGTTCAAAAAGAGAAGAGATCGACTTTTTCCTATATCGCCATTTCGTTGCTTCATTCACACCTTGGTCCATTGGTTGAATCAAAGCTGTGACGTTCAGTGGCAGGAAATTTCACAGAAATGTCCCCATATCGCAATTCTTCTTCAGTAGGGTGGCACGGTGCATTGTCTAAGAACAATATAGCTTTTTTCTGGAAGTTTTTTTCTCTTTCAAGAACTTCTTTATTGAAGGCACAAATTCTTCATAAACCAATCTTTAAAAATTTGTCCATTCATCCACGCAGATATTTGTGATTTGTACTAGGCTGGGAGAAAATTCGGATTTACATTTTTAAGGGCCCTGGGCTTGGCCGATTTCCCCATCACCAGAGGTGGAAGTTTTAAATCTCCAGAAGCGTTACTGCGAGGAAGCAAAGTTACCCATTCTTTCTTTACCGTATGATCTTTGGCTACAGAATCTAGTTTTGATGCTAATGTTTTTTTTGGAAGCATTTTGTAATTTAAACCCGTTTCATATGCATTAAACAATTGACAAGGTTGTAAGTTTTCATCTGTAACAAACTTCTCAAATTTAGCTTTGAAATCTTTACTGACAACATTGTCACCTGACAAAATTTCACCACTTACACTGAGTTCACGAACGCCGTGTCAATCCTTCCATAGAATCAACCATCCCACACTGGCAGTAAAAGCAGGGTAACCTTCTAATTTTTCATTCAATTTGAGAGCGATTGCTTATAACGTTACTCCCGATCGTCTGAAGTTTCATTTTTTTTTCAACGTGCTTCTGTTGCCTAAACTGTCTTTGCTAACCATTTTGGCACAAAATTTTTTTTTTTTTTCCAGCCAGAAACCGTTTGTTTTCCCACTCCTAAATCATTTGCGATTTTAGTTTGTGATTCCCCTGCACCAATACGAAACAAAGCTTGGAGTTTTTGCTCCATAGTCACAATCACTTTCTTCCGTTTAGTTGCCATTTCCACGCACAAACACTCGCACTGAACGGTATGTAAAAACAACAAAACACGGCCGTAAATAACTCTCGATTAATAGTAGGAGTATTAACTAACAACTGAAGCGAAGGAAACAAAAGAAAACGAAAGAGACTTTCTAAAAACAGCTCCCTACAGCTGTGAGTCATACATACAGTACCTGGAAAATAGGATGCGCGCACCGACTACTTTGTCTGCACTTTCTCATTGTAGCCAACTGAGGACGTCGAAAATGAGTAAATCCTACTTTTTTGACTACGTACATATTTTCTTTTTAGTTCCGACCGGATTAACCGGATGTCCGGACGAGCGGAGTCCGGATTAGTGGGACTCTACTGTATCACTGTTTAAATTAACACATACTGAAGAAACCAAGCCGAAACATTGCAAAAATTTTTGCAAGTCGTTTTGTCTGTGGCACAATACAAGAGCCGGTTTCCCGCCAAGCGAGTATCGCTCGGTGACGTCAAAAGACGCAGCCAATCACAGAGTGTTTTCAACCCATTTGGAAACTGCAGAATTTCTAACACTTTTGGAACAGTGTTTTAGACCTCGTTTTTGAACTTTGATTCGTGCACACAGTTTATTTGGCTAAACTTCTAAATATCTGTAATGTGTTCAGTGAATTACCCAACAACAGAATATTCCCCATTATCATGAGTTTCACACTTTGAGGGCTTTATATATATATATATATATATATATATATATATATATATATATATATATATATATATATATATATACTACTTAACGTGAGAAGCGACAGCAGCGCCCTGCAGCTAGTGTTACGTATCTGCGTGCACCATCGCACGAAAATTCAATCGTTTGGGTATGATTCATTGATATGCCTGTTCAAAGGGTGGGCAAATTTTTGTGACGAGTGTATATTGGGTAAGATACATATTTGTTCCTTAAATGTGCTGAGTCCCATTAGCTAAGTATAGACACTTAAAACTACTTTAGGAATTGTAAAATGGCAATACTTTCTTTGAAGCTGGTGACACGAAAACAAAGCCTCCCGAATTGTTGTTGCGGAGTTATGGCGTTGAACATGAGCGCTCAGCTTTTTCAATGATAGACCGTTAGTGTATTACGAATACTCGGAACATTATAAAAACTATGGTATCAATCCATGGAGTACCTTGCGAGGGGTTAAACACATTTCCACAACCTGTGAACGAAAACTTTAGAATGTTCCGTAAGAGTGAATACATACTTACAATATTAATATAGACTATTCGCGTTTAATGAGTATAATGTATTATAACGTGCTTGGTTACATCCTAAATGTCTTACATGACAAACATTTTATGTCTTTGTTGACATACAAATAACTTATTTTCGGCAAAATTGATCTTTGCTTGTATTGTGTGTATAAATTACAATATTTCACTTATAACCAATATTAATCAAAAGAGAAAGAAAATATGTGCATTAAATAAGAAATAGTTCTTGTGTGAACTATTGTTAAACTTAGTTGCGTGTAAATGTGGTGCGTTGGCCCTCTTTTCTAAGCTTTGTCAGAATAGGGTGAAGGAATATCCTAAAAGTAGAACTTAGTAGGTCTTTAGTAAAGTTGGAAGTATTCGTGAATGAGCTGTTACAAAAACTGAGTGGTCTTGAGGCAGCTCAGAATTCGGCTTAGGGAAAAATGGGGAAAAAACAGTTAAGTTATGAGATACTAACAGCCCGTCATCGCTTCGCTCAGGTTTTTTTATGGAGTTATTAAAATATATACCTATATATGCAAATACCCATGACTATCTGCGACTACCCGTGACTACCTGCGACTACCAGTGACTACCTGCAACTACCCGCGACTAATTGCGACTACCTGTGACTACATGCGACTACGTGCGACTACCCATGACTATCTGCGACAACCTGCGACAACTTGCGACAACCTGTGAATACTTGCGACTACCTGCGACTACCTGCTACTACCCATGACTACCTGGGACTACCTGCGACAACTTGCGACTACCCGTGACTACTTGCGACAACCAACAACTACGCGTGACTACCTGCGACTACCCGTGACTGCATGCGACTACTTGTATCTACCTGCGACTACTTGCGACAACCTGCAACAACTTGCGACAACCTACGACTACCCGTGACTACCTGCGACTACTTGCTATTTTTTATATTAAGATACGTACACAATGTCTTCTAAAATTGTCTGAATTTATCTATATGATTTTGGTAGAGTATGCTTAGAAAGCAGCCCAGTAGCTCATTTTTCTACGACTTGGTTTGCAATTTCTGACATTTCTCAAGGATTTTTTATTTTTATTTAACATAGCCTATGTCCATTTGGAAGAATGTAACTTTCTAACAGTCAAATTTACCATATGCCGTCATATCACTTCCTCGAATAATTGGATCAGACGTAATTTGGCGTTACTATAATTTTACATTGCAAGTTTTTTGGTAAATATAATTTTTCATGACAATTAGAAAAAAAAATTAAATATTAATTTACGTAACATATACGCATTTATAAATATGTTTTAATTTTATATTCTGTCGTGATTTTCGGGTTCCGGAAAGGCTAATAAGTTATTACATACGGACATAGCAGGGGGGCCTTCATGAAACTTTGTTCAAATGCATTCAAGTGCACTGACGATAATGTTCTGCTGCAATTCATTGAACTTCGCAGTACCTGCATGTATTATGCGACTGTCCAGTAAACCGTTTATAGGAAGTCACAAAATTACTCGATACTGCATATGGAATATTCCTCGAGTTTTGTTAACATTTTAACATAGCTGCATTAACTTGTTTTTGGATACTTATGGTCTCGACCATTGTGCCCCCCCCCCCCCTTATAAAACCACTCATTCATTATACTTAGCCGTTGAAACTATACAGGTCATTGAGGAATGGTATTTCTCCTGACAAAACTTAACCAACCGTAATGTAGCTAGCTTAGGGGAAAAACAAAGTTCTGATGGCTAGGTATTTTATTGTTAATGTTGTGGTGATAGTACTTCCATATCTGTAAAAGCATACAAATTTTACAAGCGTCAAATGATTTTACCAATAGGTGGAAATGTTATCATATTTACATACTGTAAAAACTGATGTAGGTATGTACAGATTTTCACAAAACTTCCGAGTGATAAAAATTACAGTGGGAGTAGCTGTAAGGTAATTATTAAATTAATCCGCTATGCCATTTGATTTTGACGGCAAATATTTCCCTCAATATTGCAATTGCAATGTAACTTATGTCAGAATATTAATTTATAAGGTATCTGTACATAAATGTATGCATCATTTCAATGCATGAGTATGTCACACCTATGATACCTACAATTGGAAAAAAATTCGAACCTTACATGCATTTGAAGAGGAAGCTTCTAGTCGAGGATGTGTTGGGATACGACGGGATAAAATGAGAACCATGTTCGCTTTGTGAATATCTCAGCTAACAGCAAACAAGTGTGTGTGTGTGTGTGTGTGTGTGTGTGCGCGCGCGCGCGCGTGTGTGTGTATGTATGTATATATAGTTCGGAAATTCCTCTTACAAACTTCTAGGACTTGTAGAGGGGACTGAGTAGACGATCTTTTGAATAGGAATCCATGTCCGGAAACGTACCGTTACCGTGCTACAACAATTTCAAATCAGGCGTATAACTCGTCCACTTCCGCTGAGGGAAAGAGCGCAATGACGCGGATTTTTCTGTGTTGGTATGCAATTGGGTAGTCAGACGATCACCTGATGGCACGTGACGTCTACCCTTCCACGGTATCCTACCTCGAGCCTCGTTCACGCGCGCATGCGTCTCCGATTATCATGGTTGAGTACACGTTTGTGGAATACACAGACATGATCCTCGTGTGTGGCGCAGCTGAAGGTAATGGAAGAGCAGCTCGTCAGCTGTATCAAGAGCGTTATCCACAACGTACGACGCCATCGCATACTATTCTCGCCATAATTACGCAACGGCTCCGAGAACAAGGTACCTTCACTGCCGACAGGAACGACTGTGGTGCTACAAAGAGACGCCGCACTCCCGAATTGGAAGAGTCTGTACTGCATCGCATTGAACAGAGCCCGTCAGCGAGTACGCGATCAGTTGCGCGTGCAATAGGTGTTGCTCCCAGCATCGTCTGGGAGGTTCTGCATGACCAACAACTACATCCTTAACCCCTCCAAAGGGTACAACAGTCTTTGCGTCCAGCCGATTTTGCACCACGTGTTAACTTCTGTACGTGGTTCCTGCACCGATGAGCCCCTTTGATTTGAACTGGTTGTAGCATGGAAACAGTATATTCCGGACATGGGCTCCTATTCAAAAGATCGTCTGCTCAGTCCCCTCTACAAGTCCTAGAAGTTTTTAAGGGAAATTACCGAGCATCACGTATGAGTGTGTGTGTGTGTATGTATATATATATATATATATATATATATATATATATATATATATATAATATGTGTGTGTGTGTATGCACACACACACGACTGTTGATTCAGAAGTCATGGCAACTACTGTTTATCTCCCGAAAATGATCCAACACAGGAAATTTACTAAGTACAGTTGGAAATATACGACAAAATACGCTTAAAAGGTGACACCACGTGGGGTATGGATGCAGTAATGTCCGGCAAGGATCAAAACTAAACATGGCTGCTTGAAATCACCGTTTAATTATTTATTCTAGTACACTCTGTATACACTCATTTGAAAGAGTATATATCGTACGTGTACGTGCTGTTTGACATCCTTCAAAGTAGTCTCCCACGTTGTCCACGGTTCGTCAATGTGTGCTACCCCACGTCGAACTGCTGTTGCCGTCAGATGGGATATGAGTGCATCCATCCGGCCGTTAGCACATTTGCTATGTCAGCTGTTTGAAGACAGCTGTGCGAAATGGATGTAACCAAAGTCGAACAGTGTGCGTACATCGAGATAGCCATACGCCACGGTTGCAATGTACGCGAATATCATGCAGAGCTACGGAAAGCATTGAGAAATCGCTCTATAGACTTACTCTATTGTACAGTGCTAAGGTGGGTAAAGGCCTTCAAACAGGGAAGAAAGTAAACAATCGACCTACCTCGCAGTGGACATGCTGTGTCAGCTGACCAAGACGTACAAGTGACTGTAGTCGATCAGTGCCTGATGGACGACACTCGCTGGACTGTTGGAATTAGCCCAGCATACAGGTATTGCTGCGTCGTCAATGCGCCGAGTTCTACGGCGGAACTTAAATGTACTGAAGATTTGTGCCAAGTGGGTGCCACATCACTTAGCTGAGGTAGAGAAGTGGACCCGGTATGAGGCATGTCGTATCAATCTGAATGCTTTCACCATGCAGATAATGGCATGCTGAACCTCATCACTGCAATTGATGAAACATGGACACGAGCATACGAATCCGAATTGAAGTGACAATCCAATGAATGGTGTCATCCTGGTGTTCCTTGCCGGACATGAGGTACGACAAAACTCGTCACGCACAAAGCTGATGATAATTTTGAAATATGGCAATCGAGGTGTTTTAGTGTGTCATCCAGTTTGTGACGGCTGTGCTGTAAATGCACAGTATTGCTTGCAATTTCTGTGGTACCATCTTCGTCATGCAGTTCGAGAAAAACGTCCTGAATTGTTGGGCAGCGCTATATTCTTACATGGCATCGCTAGACCTTATACAGTACATAGTGTTACGCGGTATTTACGGCATTGGGGATGGGAGGTGTTGCCGCACCCTCCCTGTTCACCCGATCTTAGTTCGTGTGAATACGATCTTATTCTCAAAGTGAAGCGGTTAATGCGTGGTAAACGCTTTGCCAATACACAAGACATCGTCAAAGCAGTTCGACGAAAGGTAGCGCGTATTGACGGATCTCATGCAGACGATGGTTATTTTCCATTTGCCTCATCGCTGGCAACGATCCGTGGACAACCTCGGAGACTACTTTGAAAGATGTTTAACAGCTCGTATACGTAGGACACGTACCCGTTCATATGAGTGTATACAGGATGTACGAGAATACATAAATTGAACAACGATTTCAAACAGCCATGTTTGGTTTGTTCCTTACTGGACATTCCTGCTTCCATACCTCCCGTAGCATCAACTTTAAAACGTAAATGTCGTGAATGAAATTTAAATCTACGTTTTATGTTGCCTGCTGTTGAATCTATTTTCCTTAGTTAAGTGGCTTCCCGTAAAGGGCCTCATGAGATTCACAGGAATACCAAAAGCTGCATTAGCAACAAACACAAAAGGTAATGGCTTCGGGTTTTCAGAAATCTTTACCGTCGCTGGGATATCCAATTGTTCACTCAGAAAATTAAAATTAAATACAGGGACATCTGAGCGGTTGATGTAAATATCAAGCGAACGTCATGTGGCGATGTTTATTTTGATTTGGGGCGGAGGATACCTACGCATTGGGCTGGCTTTCAAATGTGCTCAGTTGACCGTAAGCAGCGTTGTTTGCTCCATTTAGGATTGAACTTGGTTGGAAGAAGGCTCCCGCTCGAAAGTCGCTGTAAATACACTCAAACCAAACCGGAACAGGAGTGAGATAATCCAGTCCAATTACTGGTTTAAAATACGAGTGAAAGTTTAGTCAGAACACTCGACTGAACGTCAAACAGAACACACAAGAAACGTTCGCACACATATGTGTCTACGTCATTATTATTCGCAGCGCGCAAGTGCTTGTAAGTTAGAAATATTTGATAGGTATTGAAGGCAAGTGAGTACCTAAATACAAGGGCAACAATGATTCATCGGGGTTCCGAGTGCTGTATTTTTAAGATAGTGCTGACGCAAGTGACAACGCTGATGCATGAAAAGAGGTGGAAACTTATAAAGTTTTTCTCACGCCCTACAAATGTTCGATGGATGCTCCCTTCGTCACACGACACACGTCCAAGCGATATTCAAGTTCTGCCCATGCCTTCTGTAACATTTCACAATCAAAGGACATCGCATCAGTACCGGTGCGTTCCCTTAGCTCTTCCAGTGTTGTAGGCTGTGGTGGAACGATAAAAAAAAAACACGCTCCTGAACGTAGCCCCAAAAGAAAAAGTCGAATGGCGTCAGATCAGGAGAGCTGGAGCGCCATGCGATCAGAGCTAAGTCACACAGGCCAACATTCCCAATCCAGCGATGTGGAAGTTCATCATTTTAGGTACTGACGACCCATAAAGCTTTGTCTGTGACATCGTACAGAAATAAAAATCACTTTCGGCGCATTCTGTTGAAGCTGAACAAGACGGTTCACTACCCTGCACCCTTACGTTGTGACTAATAACCTTTACAAATAAATGGAACGTTTTTTCATCGCTCAGGAAGCGAGTTAGACTAAATGTCACGGATATACTTTTCGTCTACATTTGTGAGGAGAATCACGTGGTGGCAATTTTTGTTGAACATTCGTAGAGTCACGAGTATTTCGCGAATTCAATCGGAGGTGAGGTAGACTGCAAACACTTGTTCTTTCTCTTAGTGTTGAGATTGGACGACATTTCTTTAGACACGCCTGTTTAACTGTCACGCAGTAATACGCAGGAATCAGTAGTGTGAGTGAGTGTTGAACAGTCCTGTACAGAGACCTCACTTGATCACAGCAACCAATAAACTAACGATAATATCGCGAGTGTATAGAGGGCTGTCCATCCAGCCTAGCTTGCTGCCAACTCAACCTGCGAAATACTCGGGGCTCTATGTATCGGTGGTAAGCCCAGATTTCACCTTGACAGGTGCAGGTAACAATGAACATGTTTCCAGCATTCCATTGTTGTCGAGAGCACGGAGTTTCTAGCGAGTTGGGAGCATGTCAGAACCTCCTCTCTCCCTCGGCGAACTCACGACGGGCAGAAAGTGTCGAGGAGACATGACGCCCACACGCCTGTAGCCACGTCGAGGAAGATGTGCCAACATCTACAGTGGAATGCAGCCAGCATGAAGCTTTCTACGGCAGACGACATGTCCCCAGCGCCCGTTGCTCTGCTCTAGAACCAAGGGGCGGCCTTGTCCGTGGAAGTGCAAGATACAACTATAAACCCTGTCCGCCACATTGTGACGTTCACAACATTGAATACCTTACTGTCACAATTAAATTGATACTATATCAGAGCATGCTGATATTCATCCTGAAATTTTAGCTTTATCAGTTGTTATTTGTTTAAAAACTTCCACATTTTACACGCATTTAATACACAAACCTGCCTCAACATTTTAAATGTTTTGGGTGTCACAGTATGGCGGAGGACGAAAATACAGCTTGAATGACGCCATGGCAAGATATATCCGGTTATTCCTACCTTCATGCCTGGAACTGTGTCGGTTACCTTCAGCCTAACCTAACCCTACCACCTCGCCATCACCAACTGTACCACAGCCTTTCCACAGTTAAAAGCCCAATGTGCTGAACTAAGAAAAGAACTTGCACTTAGACTACGCTTGTCGATTACTTTCAAGACGTCACGTACGTACGTTAAAAACGCCATTTCAGAGCTCTCCGATATGGTAAAAAAAAAAAAAAAACGTCTTTTTCCATAGCGCTTTTTATTAAAATGTACGCGCTCCGCTATACATGAGGGACATGCGCTGTACCTTGCTACACACTTTGCACCGATAAAATGTTAGGGTCGCCGCTGGAAGTCCCAGAGGTACACGCAGCACTACGATAACACTGCGCGCCATTGTTCAGAGCCCTGGCGCACAGCGGTGAGGGGGCACTGTAGCGCGTGCCAGTGTAACCCTTCAGCTGTTGGGTTTCTCAGCCTCAAATGTGGTAAAAAATAACTCCAAGCAGGCGAGCTCCGTCTACACAGGCACGCACATCAGCACACTGTATGCAAAAAGAACCTGAATTTGAAGCACTCGGCAACACAGCTCGAACGCCAGGCAGGCGAACCTCTTAAGGAAGGATTTACAATAATAGCTCGTTGCGTCCGTCCATCTCTCAGTCGAGCGATTTACAACCAAACTTCGCACGTCCATCATAAGTCCATTGCTGCAAACAAGAAAAAACAAAACTCTTTACAAATAGTAAAAAAAAAAAATCTCCTTAAAAAGTGACAAATTTTTGCCGTATTATGTTTCCGTACGTAATGGCAATTAATCGATGTAAAAATGATTTTGAATAGCATATAATGCATTATTTTATTATTTTTTTCTATTGCACAAAAGAAGCTCTTATTTCCAACCGTAATTATCAATTAATCTTCAGGAAAAATGGAAATTAATTTCATTTTACAGTTACATAAACAAACATATGAAAGCAAAATACACCCAAAACAAAACTCTGCAGGCACTACACACAGCCCTGTAAAGAACTTGGGATGAACGAGTAACAAAACGTGCAGGCTTAGAAGGCTGTAATTTCACCCGTTCGTCCGTCAAAAGTTAAGTCTTAAAGCTTGCCAAGGTTTTGAGGAAGGATAGAATTGATAGCCACCTTATATTGGCTGTTGGTCACGTGATTGACGGACGGACGCGACGGGTCGTTGTAAATCCTACCTAACCGATACCGAACACATGATAGCCATAAAAAAAAAACCGCCACACACCGTCTTTTACGATCCAGGTGCACACTGGGATGGTTCCCTGTAATGCAGGCGAGCCATGGCTCGATTCTTCCCCTGTTCATGCCTCTGAGAAACTTGCTCCGTCTCTAGTGATCTCGCTGTCGACGATACGTCACGCCTGAAGCCCCTGTCACACACACAAATTTTTCCGTCATACTGCTTTCAATAAGTCATAACGCCGCCATATTTGTCTGAGAAAGTTGGATGGCTTGAGTTCCCAAAAAAAATTTGAAGATTGCGCCGGTTCTAAAATTTCTTTGATGTTTGACGGTCTCAGCCAATCAGAATCGTGCACGACAAAAATGGACTTCAACTACTGCTGGAAACGAAGAAGACAATTAAGATAATTAATTTATATAGCAGTTGCCTGGGCATGAATGCTATTTTAAGTGATTATTGCACATACTATTACGAACTCAGAGGCAGTAAATTTAATTGTGCAGGAAACATATCTGACAAATAAAAGCTGAATTTACTAAAGGAGCGAAAATAAATTACGACTCCCCTTACATTTCTTCAAAAAAAAAAAAAAAAAAAAAAATCTCCCCTCGACTCTCCGCCCCCGTCCCTTTATCCCACCGTCACCATTACCTCACCCCCCTCGCCTAGTCATCATCTCACTATGGAAACAATTTTTAAATAATAATTTAAATTGGATTTTCCAGTAAAAGCAAAAATTTGACAGTGTGAC
Organism: Dryococelus australis; assembly: GCA_029891345.1. Lineage (NCBI taxonomy): Eukaryota > Metazoa > Arthropoda > Insecta > Phasmatodea > Phasmatidae > Dryococelus > Dryococelus australis. Next base: position 97,022,018 of record CM056993.1, on the reverse strand, counting down.
ACTTTTTCAAATACATTCAAGATTATTTGATTGAATTTGTTGGAAGGAAAAATTTGATGGCCGTATTTTGTTTTCGAATTTTCTTGTGAAATATAGTTGAAGGTGAAGATCTGACAGTGTGACAGGGGCTTTACGGTTTATTACGAGCTATTACGGCAAAGTCCGCTTTGGGATGCCGCCTTTAAAAATGGAGATCACCTCCGTCTTCATTCATTTACTACATTCCAGGCCAATGTCTGTACTTATCTCCGACAGAGCTGAGCTGTCTTAAAAGGATACAATGCTCGTTATGAGAGTTACGGTACTTCGAAAATGTTTTCCTGTAGCTTGTTCTGTACACTGCTAAGCATTGCCGGTTGCTCGCACTGAGAAAAAGGGTTTGTTGAATTAAACAAGATTTGTTTGGTGCAACCAAATTATTTGTTTGTATAGGGGCAATGAAATATTTTGTTGCTGAGACCAAATTATTTTGTTATTCTCATTTGGTTTCGCCCAGAAGAATTTTTGGTTGGTGCAACTAAAGCTTTGTTTGGCTACACGTACATTAAAAAGTTTTGGCTGATATAAAAAAGTTTAAAATTTATACCGATTTTCAAACCTAGATCACCTGCTACCGAGCGCTACGTCCTATAAGCCTCAGATAATGTGACAACTTATGACACAGGAAAGCTGGTCACAGGAAAGCAAATACTGGACAACGCGTGCAAACAAATATTTCACATTTTAAAGCACAGTTTCCTGCTTTGAATTGTTTTATTAATGTATGTATACTATTATTAAGCATCGGTAGATACACTAACAAACACTATTACTATCCTAATAGTCACAAAAAATTCAAACAAACTCTCAAGCTGTATTTTCGAACGAAGGCAATGAAATGAGTGGCCAAACAAATATATACAGTTGATTCAACAAGAAATTTTGTTGACAGTATATTTAGTATTGTCTCAAAACAGAGATTTTGTTCATTCAAAAATATATTTTGCTAGACGAACAAAGGTAATTTTGTTGCTTTTAAAATTTTATTTGCTCAACAATAGATTTTGTTAGGACAACTAAATATATTTTTGGTTCAATGCAAACAAATGTTTTGTTCGATTTTCTCTCAGTGCGGTGGTCATCGCGCGAGAAACACGTGACCGTAATCAGTGATGTTCGAAGACCAGCAGCTTTCGAAGCTAATTAGTTTCGGCACTGAGTAGGTGAATCCAGTGGTTCTGACTCTACTACAATCGACAGATGTCGGCGCCTTGAGCCGTTCTTTACGCAGCCCGGCGACGGCATAATATTACCAAGTGCGGTATTCTTTCGTTGCCTTGGAACGTTTGAAACTACGGCTTGGTTTCTTCATACCTTACTTCGTGTCTTCCCGGCAAAAATGTACAAATTAACAGAACTCAACAACGCAGAATAAATAAGTAGACAGAGGGAAATTGGCGTGTCGGTTCCTTTAATGTGAGCCTACCCATCCGCCGATTAGGTACCTGCGCAAGGTTTTATGGTTATATTTCGGAAGATGCACGCTGTTAACTGTCCACGTTCTTAACTGTGGATCAGCCCCTCCTGAGTTCTCGGTATTGGTACGACTGTCGCCGGTCGGAGATTTAAGCCTTCTTCCCTCGCTGCTGCCCTCGTTGGCTTGAATAACATACACACTACCGTCGGGATGTACGTAAGCGTTTGGAGGTGGTTTGCTCTTGTTGTCACTGTTTCCTTACCGGTCCCGTTTATACCTTTTACGGTGTCCCGGGGAAAACCTCTTATTTCACCTTTTATATGCACAATTATTAGTTCTATTTTCCGAATCATAATTTGTTGGAGGTGCTTGGGCCTCCATGCCCTCTGCTAATACTTCAATAGTATTTACGTGTGGATTATAGTTATTGTGGCTCAGTGAGTTTTCTCTTTGCCCTGAATCTGGATAAAGCGAATTGGTACGCGTTGGTAAGGGTTTTTCCGCTTCCCTCATAGTGTTAGACCTTTGTCGTTAATTTTGATCGATTTTCAGAATTTGCGATCTGAACTCGTTTAGATTTGCGAACGATCGATCTGCCCACCGGTCTTGGTATCTGAGAAGTAATTGAGACACAACTACTTCCACAAATTCCTCATCGCACTTTGGCGGGTCTAGATGTTGAGTATGCTCAAACATTTCACCATAGTGTGTTTCGAGAGATTTGTTTTTCTTGGGATCAAATTTCTCCAAGTGTGAACGTGCTCGCAGATTACCATGAATACGGGCGTTCCAGTATTCTTTTAGGAATTTGTCTTTGAATTGTGTGTGTGGACTCTTTCCTTTTCCACCTCCCACCAGCAGAAAACTGTTGACTTTAGGATTAAACCTAAGCATAGAAAAATCTCTGGTTTACTGAGATTAAATAGCCTAGCATAGTCCTCTAATTTCTTTATATAGATTACTGGGTTTCCGCAGCTTTGTCCGGAAAATGTGGGTAAACTCTCACTCCACTGCTTGGCAGGATGATGCCACATTGCCGCCGTCAAATTTACCGATGGAATTGAAACTGTATAATTAGCCTGATTAATAGAACTTGATTCATGTGTTGTTCTATCAGTTGATTCTGAAGTATGTGCGGTTTCACTAACCGATTTGGATGTTAAGTCCGTTAGCGTGATTTTTCGAACACGGGCATCAAGCTCAACAAGCTTATTCTGTAACTCGTTATTTTTGCTTGACAGACTTTTCTTGCGAGTTTAAACACTCTGACGCAGTCTTATTGAATTTCGCCTCGAGATGTTCAACATTCTCTAATTGATGGTCTACATTTTCCAAAATACTTGTATTCAAACTAGTTGAAACTTCGGTTTGCTTATTTTATGCAGCTGTAATGCGTGTATCTAACACACGCATTTGATTTTCTATGTCTATTCGAGAGCGTTCTGCCTCGCTGGATAGACTTACTTCTATGGAATGTACTCGCGGTTGTACGTCATTAAAACTAGTTTGGACAGCTATGAAACTTTCTTTGGTGGCTTCTTTCAATTTTAACAGTTTGTCTTCTACTTGCAACTGGGTTTGATTTAAATTGTCCTGAAATCTATCCAGCGTATTCGCCTGTGCCGTTTGATTTTCTTGTATACGGACACGGTCGTCTCAAATGCGGCCAAAGTTGCGGTTGTGTCATCTATGCGTTCGCTCACTGTGGAAATGCGATTCTCTACATTAACTATATGCTGTGCCAATGTATTAAATTTATTATTCTGCTTATCAAAGCGAGCATCAATTTGTGCGGTAGTTTGGGATCTCAATCCAGTATTTTATGCGGTTATGCTAGCGCTAGCCTTAATTTGAGCGCTAAGCATTTGGAAAATCGCCATTAATTCAGGAGTCATGCCTAAATTTTCAGTTGGCTCATTAACTCGCTCGTCTACATTAGCCATTATGTTGTTACTTATGACGGACTTTACCACCTCCTCACTATAACTATAAAATTCTCCGTCAATATTATTCGTAGGCGTAACCACTGGTGTAAACTCTATGCTAAACGTATCAGAGTTAGCATCATTCTGGCTTACAGCCCCACTATTCCTTAACGTGCTCGTATAACTTCTAAGGAAATAGGATTTACGTTCCATCAACAGCGATTGCCTGTAGCGACCATAGACGAAATATGAGGTAGACCGCTTATTCGTATTCTGCGCATGTACCCAACATCGACATACCCCAGTCCTACACAACTATCAAAGTCGCATGGTCAACAGTGATTAAAGTGGTTGTTTATATCTTAATTTTTAAATGACTAGCACTATTGTATTAATAAAATACTTTTACCAGTTCGAATGTAATCGAAAAGCATTACAAACTGATTAGAGGAAATATAAAAACATCTCAAAAGCACTTGTTTACTAAACAGTGTTATAACATCAAACCCAATCCACACCATTTTTGCTATACGTGTAGGCAGAAAAGCTGTTCGATGATGGGACACGGAGATTGGTTGTGCGCAGCCAGCAAGATTGGTCTACATCATCTTTAGTATATGGTAGAGACAATATTTCACACTTTCTCTTTGGTGCACAGACTAATGCAACAATTTCTTTGATAACAATTCCATAGTAGCCTTAACTATACCTGTATGGACTTTCAGTTAAAACTAAATGTCATCGTTTTTCTCCAACAAAAATGTCATCATTTTTCTCCAACAAAACTGATATCAAAGTATAAGCTATTTTCGTAGTCCCCACGCTTGGGTAGCTAATTTTCCTGTAGTGATTCGTACAGAATTATTTATAAGAGAGTAGTTCATGGAGAGATACCAAGTGAAAACCTGCCTCTGGGCAGGAAAAAAATGATGATGATGAAGTTCATGGATGTAGAGATATGGTCGCCTTTTCACATGTATATTTAAGAACATCTACTTGGTAGTTCTATTTAAAGAAAAAGTATGAAAAACAGATTTATCTTCAGAATTATCACCTTAAATCATAATGCTTTCTAGGAACATAATGGCAGAAACTTGTACTAGTAATTATTTAATAGTGCAACATTAAGATAGGCACTACCTGCAGAAAGCACATGCATACATCAATTCTAGCACTACACGTGACAACAGTTTACAACTACCATTCCATCTTAAAATTAATAATCAATAGAAGAACAAATTACTGTCTGCTGTCAACATATGAACAGATGATAATATGAATATGACGACTGCCTAGAAAACGAATTAAGGATGTTCCCTAAATACAAAATGATCACATAACAATAAAACATGTAGAATAATATCTATCTCATTTAAATGTTCCATGAAAGTGTAATTTTATATGTGCCATCGGCTAGTAATTTAGTCCAGTAAAACAACGAAAACTTTTCATTGTGAGATTTTGAATCTACTATCAAACAAAAATCAGGGCCCCTGAGCATTAGTTTTTTTTAAATTGATAAATCACTGTCTGAAGAAGTTTGAAAAACAAGTTCATTACGTAAATTCGGTCCCTGTTTAAATTTAATGGTAATATACGCCTTACTTGACGTTATATAGACACGAAGTCATGAATATCTGGCGGCCATCGAAGTCAAAGGCTCGCCAAACCATAATTGGTAGAAATTGCACAGCAACATCGGTCCAACTAGTCGCCATAGTCGGCTACATCAGCCGTCATCAGGAGTGGACAGTATCCTCCAGGACTGCAGAACATCCCCTGCATTCTCAAGTCGTTTATCTCGGTATGGAATGAATAGAAACTGCATAAATTTTTCATCAAGCCTCATTACAGAAGAACAGTCTACATTTCATGGCTTTACAAAAAATTGTCCCCCAAAACATTCCAAGCAAACAAAATTCTCTGCCTGGTTACCTTCACCATATCTGCCCTTCTTCAAAAATAAATACTGCTCTCCGTGTAATATAAATTGCACCGATTAACAGTAATCTTATAACAATTTAACAAAATACTTTATATGGAAATTTTCGTAATATGCTTAGCGAATATTTAGTTTAACATGTGAACTATTTTATGATAAAATTAATATTAAGTGAAATGATAATTGAGAACCAACTGTAAGGGAACTCCTTACAGTACATAAATTAATTAATTTATTATTCTTAAATGCAAGTATTTTTATTTAAAATATTTTTTTATTCAAAATATTTCTTATATATAAAGCCGAGAAGTCTTTTGAAATACAACACAGCAAATCTTTTTACATAAAATTTATTGTATGCCTAATTAAATATGCACGTTTATTAATCTTCGTTGATGTTCGCTGCTTGATGTCCGCTTCAACGACCCAGGAATTGAAGCGGGCAGGGAAACACCACCACTTGTAGTACGCCCTTCCGTTATAACGTTTCAGCTTCTCGAACCGTGAACCTGGCGATGCTCGTAGACGACTAAACAGTTATAGTGTGTGTTAAGTAAGCTGTGCTCATGGCAGTATTTTGATGGTCTTGTCCCGGCAATTGTAAGATACAAGCCAGTCGTGAAGTATCAGGCAGAATGTGTACGTGTTAGCAGGAATATTTCCATGTGCAATGAATTCGATCCTGTAGTCGATCACATTGGAGGTAACACGCTCGTCCTGTTTATTCACATCGAATACCATGAGCGGGGCAAACTCTTGAACGTATTAGGGCCGAATATCGGGGATTGGGTGCGCCCACAATATGCAGTTTGGATTTGAGCATACATCTGATATGCCAGCAGATATTGGCCGTTTACAAAGTTCGTGTTCATGTCTACGTACGATTAGCTTTCGCTATTCGAAAATATTTTGACGTTTGCTATTTGGCATGTGTCGAACTACGAATGGCTCACTCTTACATTATGCTGTCTTCCGGTCTGTAGCACAACAATGATGTACCTCGGTTTCTCAGAAGCAGAGCTGGACTTTACCATCCAGTTGATGCACTGGCTTGCTGAGCCACTAAGCCACTGCGGCCCCTCTAGAATGGTGCTCAAACCACTGAGCCACTCTGGCTTCACTTGAAGGATACTCTTGCTACTGAGCCACTGTGGTCCCACTTAGAGGGTACTCTAGCCACTGAGCCAAGGTGGCCCCTTTTGGAGTGTGTTCTAGCCACTGAGACACTGTGACCCTACTTGGAGGGTGTCCTAGCTACTGAGACACTGTGGCCCAATTCGAAGGGTTCTCTACCCACTGAGCCATTGCGGCCCCAATTTTGGGTGCTCTAGCCACTTAGCCACTGCGGCCACAAATTTGGGTGCAATAGACACTTGGACACTGCAGCCCCCCTTTGTATGGTCTAACTACTGCACCACTGTGTACCCACTTGAGAAGTGCTGTACCTACTGAGCCACTGTGGGCGAACTTTCAGGTGCTCTAACCACTGAGAAACTGCAACTACATTTTTGGGTGCTCTATCCACTTAGCACTGTGGCCACTCTTTTCGGTGCTCTAGCATCTGAGCCACTGTGGCCCCAATTTTGGGTGCTCTAGCCACTTGTGCACTGTGGCCCCACTTTTGGGTGCTCTAGACACTATGTCGTTGCGGCCCCAATTTTGGGTGCTCTAGCCACTTATCCACTGTATCCCACTTTTGGGTGCTCTAGCCACAGAGCCACTGTGGCTCCACTTTTGGGTGCTCTAGACACAGAGCCACTGCGGACCCACTTAAAGGATGCTCTACCCACGGGGCCATTGCAGCCCCAATTTTGGTTGCTCTAGCCACTGAATCACAAGGGCCCCAGTTTTGGGGGCTCTAGCCATTTAGCTATTGTGGCCCCACTCTTGGGGGCTCTAGCTACTTAGCCACAGTGGCCCCTCTTGAGGTGTGCTCTACCTACTTTGCCACTGCGGCCCCATTTTTGGGTGCTCTAGTAACTGAACCACTGCGGCCCCTTTTAAGGGGTGCTTTACCCACTGAGCCACTACAACCCCACATTTAGGTGCTCTAGACACTGAGCTACTACGGCCCCACTTTTGAGTGCTCTTACCACTAAGCCACTAAGGCTCCACTTAAAATGTGCTCTACCTACAGTGCCACTGCAGTCCCACTTTTGGCTGCTCTAGCCACTGAATAACTGCGGCCCCACTTTGGGTGCTCTACCCAATGAGCTACCGCGGCCCCAATTTCGAGTGCTCTAGCCACTAGACCAGTACGGCCCCACTTTTGGTTGTTCTAGCCCCTGAACCACTGCAATCGATGACTTCAGGCATGACGTCGACAGCGCCATCGACTTCTTCGGGTGGGCCACCTACAGCAGCTTCATCGACATCGCCAACTGGACCATCGACCTCTGTTTCAGCATCATCTGTATGGTCAACCACCTCTGCTGAACCATTATGACATTATAAGAGTCGCTTCTGTGAAAAGACCTTCACGGGCAGCAGCCATTCTCGACGATATGAGCGCTTTAATTGTGCTAAAAATCTCTGTTGCTTGTCATATTTGTGTGACAGGTGCGGTAAGCAGATCAGCCGTGGCGACCATTTACTTAGACAATTTAAAGAAAATTTTAATTTCTAGAGGGCATTAGCGACTGTAATAAATTAAGTGAATTAAAAAATGCATGTGAATAAAATTGTGTTTTATTTCATTTTTCCTGATTTGTCGGAATATAATTAAAAATTTAAAACGTACAGAAATAAAATTAATCTATTTAAAAATCATTGTTTAAAGTACCATTGTACTAGATGTACAATAATATAATAAAATGAAACGCTTTTATAATTAAAAAACTTTAAATTTTAATAATAAGTATATATATTCAATAAATGTCGTCAAAGTCCCGCATTATGCTTGTAGGTATAATGCAGCTTGGAAACATATATATTTTTTTAATACGATGGAAAGTCTTTTTATGGTTATAAATATAAGGGCCGACAGCTTGCTTGGCCTCCATCATGCTGACTTTTACGAATTTACTCTCGAGTTTTTGTTTTCAAGGTCATTCAGGGTCATGGGCTCAAGGTCACTGGCTTCCAATATGTTGAATGGGTAACGTCTACCGAGCTGGTGATCACCTACCAAGATGGCGGTCACTTACCAAGATGGCTGTCTCCTACCAAGATGGTCATCGATTACACCTATCAAGATGGTGGAATTGGTATGGGTGAAGGGTGACCTTTGGAAAGTTCAGTTTTTTAATAATTTTCAATAATTTTTAATAATACTTAAATAATTTTTAAAATAAATTTTTAACATTTTTAAAATAAATTTTAATAATAAATATTTTGGAATTTTCTTAGATTTTATTTTAATTTTTTTGGATTTTTTTTATTTCCAACATCAAAGGTCAATCTCAAAGGTCATGGGTTCTGCTCCCCTGAGCCCGGGGTCACTGATCCCTGTCACCGGTGTCGCTGATCCCTGTCGCCTGCTCCAGGAAAATTGGGAAATTTCTGGTGGTCCTTTTTAAATAATTTTCTAATGATTTTAAAATAATTTTTTTGCATTTTTAAATAATTTTTTGGGCCATTTTTGAGAATTTTTAATAATTTTTTGAGGTTTTGGGGTTAAAGGTCAAGGTCAAGGGTCAGGGGTAAAAGGTTAATGACTTCTACTATGGCGGTCGGATGACGTTACAACATGGCGGACCCCCAGCTTCGGCGCTTCTAACCCAGACCCCATTGTACATCAACCTACCAAACCCTACTACTTATAACAAATAACATTTTATATAGAAATATAATATGTGTAAAGATATATATATATATTACATTTATTGGTTTAAAGTTTGTAGAAGGGTGGCAATGGCAGAAAATCTACCCATGGATTTGTTATTATCTAAGAAATAAGGGCCTGCTTCATAGTTTTTCTTAATGATCATCCAAAAAATAATTTTTCTTCTACTTCAGATTTCGTACTATCTCATATCCTACTAATACTTAGTGTTGCTACAAATTTAATAAAATCAAAATTTACCTTGAAACCGCTAGAATTTGGATCATCGCATTCTAAGCAAGATCTCTGAAACAGGTGCTAAATTTCCAACTACTTTAATGTGGTTTATAATACATCTTGGCAACAGTCCGCGCACATCTGTGGTTGGGAGTTAAACAATATAAGCCCTAATGCCTTTTTTAAATAGCTTCATAAATAACGAATAATAGTAACACATTTTAAACAGTTCCTGCTAAGAAGTCTCCCTGCTTAATAAGTTGTAATTACTTTGTAGTATCTAATTATAATATATAAATACACGTATAGGACTTAACATATTATAACCGTGGGTAGTAAATTAACTTCCTTTTATTGATGAGCAAATATATACCCCATACACCCGAAAATATTGCATGAAAAAACATTTATTGCAGTTAATGAACTCTGGCTGGAACCTGTTATATATAGAGCAGTCCAGTGTCAAGCTAAGGCCGTGTCAGAATTCGGTTTAAGTTCGTACTCGTTCTTACCTGTCACCAGAAGTGACATTGTAAGTGCTATCCGACATGATTATTTTAGTTTAATTCTAATAGACCACCATCACTACACCGTAGAAGTTTGAACAAAGTTAATAATTATCGGAAGACACCCAAAAAATGTTTTAAACAAAAAATTCGTATTAGACCAATCTATTTATAACCTACAAAATCTAAGGTAAAACAAACAATCGAAATTGAAACAAACACACAATTAGCATAGCAATATATGTTATATAAGTTAAATTTAAATATTATTTAGACCTTGATTTTACCCAATGACTTTCGGCATTCTTCTTTGAAAGTTGCAGGCATTACTGAACACGTCCTACACTCTTATGGCAGAATATACCACTACTTACACTGTCTCGAAAATAGTTCCAAAGTCTTGTAATAGGGTCAGCACATGTTATATAATATTTTACATGTTAAATTCTGTAACTTTTCCATTAAGAAACATTGTCGGACTTTTAGGCAAAACGACTTTTTGACCATTCGAAAGAGGGGCTAGAATTTTAGGCGAAACAATTTTAGGCAAAGCGACGTTAGGCAAAACGACATTAGGCCAAATGACTTTTAGTAAAAACGACCTTAGGGAAACCGACTGTTATTAAATCTAAGCGAGGGACTATAATTTTAGGCAAAACGAATTTAGGCAACGCGACTTTAGGCGAAACTACTTTTAACCAAAATGACTTTTAGGTAAGATCACTAGGCAAAGCGAGTTTAGGCAAATTGACTTTTAGGCAAAATGAAGGTGGAAAAACACTTTTAGGCAAAATGACGCTCTCCCAGCTCAACCACTAAAAACAGAAATTTAGCAGTTTCTCTGCTAAGACAGTTTCCTAATAAATATAAACTTACTGTATATGCTTTATTGTTTCTACTATTTTCAAAGGCTTCTTTATGTATTGATTTGTCATTTATATTACACAATTCAGAATTCACGACGTGTATTATGACGTGATGGACGCTTGATATATGTGGCAACGGGCTTGGTAATGCTCGCCGATAGGCTTATTCTGAACGGCCAAGAAGTCATGTGTCGGATATAAGAGAACAAAGAGTGCCAATGTCTGTTATTTTACAGTAAAGCTGTTCTCCTTTGTTTAAACACAACTATAATTTAACGTTTTGTATTCACCGCACGTAAGTTGTCGCAATACTATTTATTAATTAATGAGCATTACGAAAACAGTTTATGTTTGTGGTTTCCATACTGGTGCAATACAAATTGCATAAATATTCATGTTTGCTACTGTAAATAAAGTTGTATGTTTTAGTTACGTATTAAAGAGGCTTATTGAGGATACATAATTAATTGCATTGTAGTATTTTTATGCACAACTTTTTAAGATGGCAGTGCAAGTGATTCCTAGTTTGATACAAGACAAATTCACAGTAACTAGGACCAGGAAACTTCCATTCAGTCTGTATTTCTCGTGGTGCCGACAGGTTTTCAAATACAGCACTTAAAATTGTTGCTTTTCTTCACACTGTAGTATAACCGCAACGTCGTTGACGAGTGTAATAATTTGTTCAGCACTCGCATGTCACCATGCATTTCGTTAGCAATTTTCATGTGCAAATTAGAACATTTATCAGTAACACTGTCACAAAATTATACCCCCCCCCCCCCTTAAGGATAGGCACAATGACACTGCAGCACACATATTGAGTGCTGTGCATGTTTCAACATTTGAATTTAAAAATAATGACTTAATTCTGTAAAGTGCGGGGCTCATTCAAATGGTACAAGGTGACGATTTTCATCATTAACTTTCAACGTTTATAACTGGTTAATAACCCGTCACCATAGCGCTAGTTGTGCAACAAGATCCGGGAATTTACTGGAAAAATGGGTGACGTCGACATCGTAGTTGCTCCTAAGAAATAATTAGACGACGTTGGTAGGTTAAAAAAAAATTGAAGTCACTTTTCTTTCTTTACAAATTATATTTTGCTATGTGTGATAAAATTATGCGTTAAGTAATTTAAATGTTACATCTTTACTGCACAGTAAAGTAAATTATTAATTCTATATAACTATTTTTCAGAGTTTTTTTCATTCTTATGCTTGAATGAGGAAGAATTTGAAGACACCAGCATAGCAAAAAATATCAGTCTTGATTTCCACTCCTTCATTTCTTTCATTTTATAGGAATGAAACTACAGCCGCAACTTCGTGAAGTAGCAAAGGTTACAATAACAAATTAATCACATTCAACGACAGTTTAAATCTTCTTAATTGTTGCGTATCGCAAAACACAGTACGTTTAAAGCAACGTATGCATATTTTTGCATTATGTAACATATTGTACAATTAAATTAAATTAGGACACACTGATTGAGAATTTCGCAAAAAATAAAAACAGCAGAGAAACTTTGTTTATTTAGATGTGACGGGTAACAAACAAAGTGACTCAAGAATATTTATCGGTAAGTAAATTTGCTTACAACTTCCTGTTATTTATTCAATCTTATATGCAGTTACATTTATATATTGCTAGTTGTACTTCGTTATGGTCAATTACTACTTTCCTCCAGAAGGGAGGAAGTTTTCATCCTGGAAATTCCACGAACAAACTTGAGAAACAGCTGATATATTACATGAATAGTAATTTATGTATGATAAGTGCCCATGTAATTTTTATATCATTTTCCATCTGAATGGCAAAATTTTAATCTGTCTTAGTTAATTTTACTATTTGTGAAGATTTGCTGTCATCTCCTCCCCTAAAATCGTAATCCTGCCTACCCCACTGCTAGTGGGGGTGGGGTGCGGGGAGTTAAAAACTCGTAAAATTTATTATTTAATTTTTTTTGTGTATTTAAGTAATTTCAACAATTCACATTTATTTATTTTTATTTGATACCATACATTTATTTTAAAATCTTCGTAAAAGGGTTTCATAGCCATAATTTCATTTCAGTTCAATTAAACGTCTTTGTGCTGTAGAAAAGAATAAAAAGATATAATCCTGTGCAAAAAAAACTAGTCTAATGTAGGCATAGCACATTAATGAGAGAGTTGTAGTTTTCTAACAATGCGTCATTTACGTTATATGCTTTTTATGTAGCCAATCTCAGAATTACAATGCTTCCGCGCAATACTGCGAAATTCTGTGTAAATAACTATACAGTATAATACTGAATAACATTAATCCTTGTTCATTTACACACAACCCATTCAGATAGAAAATCAGTAGTTACTAATTAATTCCAACACCATTAACATTCTACCCAAGATCATGCCGCATTTCTAAGTGTTAGTTGCATAGGCCATTTCACTCTAATATCGAGTAATACGTATAGGATATTCAGAAATACGATCAATCTTCCTTAAGCCACATTTGAAAAATTGATCGATCAGAAGAGATGGAACAACCATAGCTTTATATTTCAGCCACCTTTTTTTACATGTAAATTCTTATTTATGAGTTCATACTCAGAATTTTGGCAGAAAATTGCACAGACATTTTCGTTTGCTTTAAAACCAGGACATAGGGCTATATCTGTTACTGCTACATTGAACTTGATACCATTTTACAAGACAAACACTTCTATTGTTTCGAGGTATTGCACTAGTGGTACCACCTATGTCATGTGAACAAGATAGTGCTTGTAGGGTTAATCAGGAAACAAAATTCCTTTACCTTCGACAAACATAAGTTCTGCCAATAATCGTCTTGCCTAAAGTCGTTTTGCCTGAAATTCTAGCCTCTCGATTAGCTTCCCAAAAAGTCGTTGTGCTTAGAGTCAGTTCGCCTAAAGTCTTTTACCTAAAATCGTTTTGCCTAAAATTGCAGTCCCTCGTTTAATTTACAGACAGTCATTTTGCCTAAAAGTCGTTTTGACTAAAGTCGTTTTGCCTGAAAGTAATTTTGCCTAAAGTCGATTAGCCTAATTTTAGGTAAACTATTTTAGGCAAAATGCTGGGTACTCCATAGACGGTGGTGTCGAGCGACTGTGGGAGAAAGAGCGAAATATATGATATGGGAGAGAGACAAAATGAAATGAGAGAAAGAAAAAAATTGGAGGATGTGGAGAAAACCTGTAGAATAATAGAGAGACAAGAGAAAAAGGAAAGAGATGGATCGATAGAGTGACAAGAGATAAAGGAAAGAGAGAAAGCGAATGTGAATAATTGGGATACAAGAGAGAATGATAGAGAGAATGAAAGAAAGAGATGGAATGATAGAGCGTGAGAAAACGAGACAGAATGACGGTATGACATCATGATCGTATGCGACTTGAAAAGACGAGGCCGGTGATATACAACACTTTATACTTATGCCTTTCAATTTTTTAATCATAAAAGTAGGTTTAAAAAAAATTAATAGTTTTATTTAATCGCGATTTCTCAGATACCCAATTGTTTGGTCTAGAATCAATAACGAGCTTAAAGGCGCGATTCTGAGAGAAAAACGGGAAATTCCAAGATGGCAGTCGGCCGATCCACCAGCCTGATGTGCCCGAACCTGCCAGCTTCTCGAGCGACCCAACCACTCGCCTACCCCACTGCGCCAGATACGACATATGCCTAATACTAGTAAACTATAGTGGATCTAGTATAAATTGTGTTATGTTGGTATTTTAAGTTATAATTATTTTATTTCGGAGGAGAAGATGGAGTCAGAAAAGGTGATGATGGACAGCGTCATGCGTGCTAACCCTTTCTTCTTGTATGAGAACCTTCCTTTCTCCCATGGACATGGCTTGGGGCGGGGCGTACCAGAACCCATACATAGTAATTATATACTAACATAAGAAGTACTGATGATATCACTAGCGATGAATCGAACTCGTAAGCGAGTTACCTTGCCGCGTTTCTTCGGCAGGGTAAGTAGTCGTTCGGTTTGCGTACTCCAGTTCTCACTTTCCTTGGAAAGTGGATGAAAATGTTCGGGAAAATGGGAGTTTTCTTATAATTTACAATATGCTCTATAAATAATATCCAGTTTGATTATTATTGCATTAATTTCGTTTCCATTTTTATTACTAATGTTAGGTATTATAAAATGGTAAATACTTTTGGAGGGTAAGAAAAGTTGGGAGTTGCGTTTGTTAGTAGAAATTTAAAATGAAGCCACAGCCCAGCACTGTCAAATATGTGGGGCTATTATATCGCTTACCCTGTAAAAAAAAACTCACTATACGCCACTGGTGTAATTAAAAATGTATTTCACATATGCCAGCGGTAATATAAGCAATTAGTCATAAGCAAGGTGACGTTCTAAGTTCTCATTACGTCTTTAATGAGGCCATTACAGTGTGTGGTAATTAAATAACTAAAACGAACGTTACAATATATATGTATATATTAAAAACAAGAGTGTGGACGTATATTATACCCTTGGAAAACACATGTAAAAATTCTTTATTTTTTTGAGGTCAATGGACCATTGATGGAATTAGAGTGGACTCGGTACTGCCAATCAGATAGCTACGAAACAATTCATATACTGTTCTGGAAAGACCTGTTTATACTATGCGTTATAAAAGTACAGTGCGATTCCTTTAAAAGAGGCCCCGTGGGACATTGTGTAACGGAACGAGGGAATAAGGAAATACAGATCAGTGTGACAACATATAGAGTAAGGTGCTGGAAGTGTCCGCTAAGTGGCCATGAGGCACACTGTGCGTAGCTCCCGCGCTGTGGTCGGTTGAGTGAAGGGCAGCAACGAGGAGCGTTGTATGTGTGTTTCGGTGCATCGGCGTGGTGTTGACGGTTCAGCACCGCATTTTTGTGGTGGAGACATATGCACGCCACGGTTCTTGGAAGAAGTGTGCAGAATTGTTTCAGACGGAGTTTGCAGCGAAGCCCTCTATCAAATCAGTCATTCAAAAACTGGTTGCAAAATGGCGTGCAACCGGATCCGTGCTGAATACGTAAAAGGTGCGTCAAAAGACTGTCCGCACTAAGGCAAAGGGCGCCGACTGCATCCTCAGGAACTCTGTGTCTGATGTGCTGTGTCATCACGCCGCATCACCTCCCCTGTCTTCCAAGAGACTGTTAACTCTGCTCGTTACATCGAACACATTTTCAACATTTTTGCGGAATAACTGACGGAGGATGAGCGCAAAAAAGTTCACTTTCAGCAGGATGGAGCCACGGAGCATACTGCACGTGCAACGATCGCGCGCATTGAGTCGGTGTCCCAGCCTGATCGTGTCATCAGCTGTGGAACAAACCAACATATGCCACCCCGTTTTCCAGATTTATCCGTCTGTGATTCCTTCTTGTGGGGCGATCTAAAGGGACAGGTCTACAGCAACAACCTGCACACACTCGAAGAACTCCAGGCCAACATTATCACAGCTATCGATGCCATCCCGCGGCTTGTCCTCGCCCGTGCCTTTCACAACATGTGTCGTCTGCACACCTGCCTCGAGGTCAATGGCGGCCACTTCCATCACCTACTATAGGTATTTTGTTATCACACTGGATTGTATTTCCTCATTCCCTCGCTCCTTTACACACATGTCCCACGGGGCCTCTTTTAAGGGACTCGCCTTGTATGTACTGAAGCAAATATTTTGTAAAGTCTAGGAATACTACAGCCGCTATTTCTGACTCGTCCATCGCTCTGCAAATAAAGGAGTTTACATCCAGTATCGTGTGAAAAGTACTACTGTATACCCAGGCCGGCAGCCCGGCTGATTCTCATACTTAAGATTATCTCTTCCAAGTAAATAATTAACTGTTCACGAACCACTTTTTCAATTAACTTTCACTATGTAGGAAGAATACTAAAAGGCAATATGCATATGGGATAAATATGAATGAAGTTGGCAAATCTGCATTCCGACACATACACGAAAGTATATTTGCACCGTTTATTTAATGAAAACCGGTGTTGAGTAAGTTATGTTCGATTAAAAGTGGTGATTTACGTGGCGATTACCACGTTACCGCGAAACACTTTAACATTGACCTAACGTCTCTGCACAGACATGGCTCGCGCCAGCACATGGCGAAATATGGCGAGATATCAGCTACTGTAAAAAACCAAAAGATGGAACATAAAACTTGAAAATATTTATGTAAGTAATAAGGCCCATTTGAATATATTACTTTGCAAACAGCAATCGTTTGCCACCAGTTGCTGAGACCGAGATCTCTAGAGCGGGGAAATCAGACGCTGAATTCCGAGGTCGACTCTCCAACACGTCACATTCTATTTATTGTCCTAGACTGTACCTCCTAGTATATTAAGTTTAATTGTATGGAGTTTACAATGTAACCACAATTTGAGTACAAATACCTTAGATAGCCAAATAAATAGTTAAAATAGGCCATCTAAATTTGCTCCGATATGCTTTGTCATTACCGACTGTTACAAAATCAGATGTTCCAGCTTTATTACTGCATTACAGCCAAAGATAATATTTATGTCATAATTCATTTCAACAAACATGAATTAAAACCTATATGGTAAGTTATATATATATATATATATATATATATATATATATATATATATATATATATATATATATATATATATATATCAGGCTGCCGAAAACTATTTGGTAAAAAATATTTGAACAACTTAAAATAGTTTACAGCTAAAAAATCGGCATCGTTAAGTAGACGTACATTGCTTACTTGGTAATGTAATAATATTTCTCTATAAATCTGGTGCTCTAGAAATTGCGTAACTTTGATTTCATCAAAAATCACGCAATTATATAGTAAGTATTGGTAAATGTGTTGAACAATTTAATATAACTAAAAAAAGTATAACACCAAATAGGTACATGTATGCGAAATTGTTATGTACAGAAAACGTACAAAGTTACTCTGGTATGTAAACTTACAAATACCACATTTTTAACATTCGTACTTACACCAGAATGTTTTATACATGCATAAACTGTTTATTTCCATAAAAATCACGTGTTATTGACAAGAAACACCTCATACTTTTTTCGGTGTCTTTCAGTGCATGTATGAATATTTTACCTAGAGTTTTGTGCGATGTGGTGTTCGTACATTGTGGTACATTATAGGCTGTTCACGGTAAAATGAGCACTTTTGAAAGCCCTGCATATTATCTGCTTGTATACGCGTTGTGTATTCCTCCGCCTTATGTAAAATTAACACTGTCATGGGCCTCGTCACTATTCATGCGTCGGTAAAATGAAACTGGGAAATTATTAAGATAGTAAATACTTTACAAATCTGCTCATTTTTATAATTCGATGCATTAAAAAAACAGAAAGCCAAAGAAATCATTTTAAGTTATCGCAAATGATTACCTAATACTTTTTATTCGACGTTAAGTTATGGAATTACTTTCCATCCATCGTTATGAACTTTACTGGGCGAATGTCACTTAGTGCGCCCGTTAAAATATGTGCATGCAGTGGCAGTGACTTCTTTTTCTAAGTTTCGTTTCTAAAGTCTTCACTTTATCGTGAACAGCCTTTACACCATTTACTATTTCATGAAGTGTTAGATTTGTTTCTAGTTTCTAGTTTCTAGTTTCAGTGTCTATAGCTATATCACAACTGTGCTGACGAGAAACACGCTATATGACCCGTGTAAAAAAAGGACTAGCGGGACCGCGGTGGCGCAGCGACTAAAGCGCTCGCCTCCCACCAAGTTGAACCGGGCTCGATTACCGGCGGTGTCGCTCCTGGATTTTCGCAAGTGGGAATCGTGCCGGACGACACCGCTTGTCGACGGGTTTTCTCGGGGATCTCCCATTCCCCCCCCCCAACACATGCATTCCGGCACTGCTACATACTCACCTCGCGTCTCAAGACATGTGCTCTCGAGACTCCAAAGTTAAGACCCGCACAAACTTCTCCACTGGACAAGATACTCGCATCTTTGTGTGACGTCACTACGGGATCAGGCGCCTTTTAGCGGGAATTCAAATCGCGATACCTTCAGTTGGCCATAACTTTCTTCAGACTAATTTCTCAGTCTAGGGGCGTTGTAGGTACAATATTGGCACATTAATGATTGATAACAGCCAACAGGAAAAAAACTGTACGTTTCCTATTGACCTCAAATTGTAATACTATATCGGTTTCGCTATCTTTGCAATTGGTATATTTATGGAAAGGTTCTACTTATCAGAGTTCATATAAACATTATTCGGGAATAGATATGCTGTGAAATTAATGTAAGTAATTTTGTTAATACGTGTTTTGTAGCTCTGTAGGAATCTCTACGTTATTGTTGAGTGTTACTTTGAAATTTATGCAACGTTCCATTTTTTTTTTGTTTCGTAGTTTATGTACGCCTTTGCCTTTTCAATAAGTATAGTCTACTTTAGCTTTACGAATTCTCTATTTAACTGTATTACGCTCTAACTTAATTACGATTCTATTCAGTTTTTGTTATAAACCTGATCTCGTTCTTGATTTTTCTTTCGTATCCCAGCAGTCTTCCAAGGGATGTTTATGTTTTTGTACCTCACCAACATTTTGTAGCATGTCAATCGAAATGTTGTGTGATAATACTTTAAAATCGTATAATTTTTAATGGATTGAATTTGTCTGTAGGACCGTGGACTAAGAGAGATTTCCTAAGTCTTGAACAAATAACTTTGGGACAATTGGTTGATAATCACGGAATAATTTATACTCCTTGTGGGTATTTGAGATTGACAGGGAATAAGTAAAGTGAATGTAAAATGTAATAGTTCATAGTTAATAGCGTCAGGCCTTTTACTATAATGTGTTACAATAACGAGCTTTAGTAACGTTCCCGTAGTCAGAATTATCCTGTTTGCAGCATTAACAAGTTGTCGTAGGTGAAATATTTGTAAAATACCAGCTATGTTTTTTGCTTTGGGTTTTTTTATTTTAATTTTTAGCTTGTTTATACACTACTATTTCATCAAATGTGGTAAGTCAGCTTTCAGTGTTTCATTCAGTGTGGGATAGTTCTCAATATATGATTACTAAGTAACTCGTAAAGAGTCTCGACTCGACTAGTCACAATATTTCTATAGGTTTAGTTCATTGATTATATGTTCTATGTCAGAGTTACCTAAGTCACCAAGCATGACTTCCTTTGAACATAGTTAATAGCTATCGTAAATAGCTAAACCATAATCTAACTTATCATTCATTCTATCGCAACAAAAGATCTTATAGTATTATATGTATATTAGTGCTAACTGGATCCGCGGCTGCAGCCAAATTTCGGTCACAGCCATACATTGACATTGTTTATGTTAACTATATTACGTATTTCGGTAATGCTTCACATTAGCGATCTATCATTCAAGTCACATAGTCATTAGTATTTGCTACTGCCATTTGGGTTGAAAAAAAACGACGTTTAAGCTATTCATGATAAAGTCAGCATTTTTTAAGGCTTTCTCAACAGTCACACAAACCAGAAAAAATTATGTAATTTTTGACGCAGAAGTTAACTGTCCAGAGTGGTGTGTTTATAAGTCGCATGGTAATATTTATAACTAGTAGTATAATTATGTAAATTGGCTGAAAGGAAAATTTAAGAAGATCCTTAAAAAGTTCTAACTTTACCGTGAATAGCCTACATTGTGTTGTGACTCGGAAGGTGGTACGAATGCGTGCAGTCTATACTGGTATAGTCCACAATCCCGTTTACGCTTGAGTCTTCGTTCCTGGAGGTTAGGGCTATCTGCTCTTGTTACAGCTGGTAATGGATGGCCATTATTGTGAAGTCGTACTACGCTAATATAGTGTTGGCGAAGCATAGAATATTTTAATCTCAAATTCGTTTTTATTATACATTTCACAAGTTTTATGATAAACATGAGTAACTTGTAAAAAGAATACATATTTATTTACGATATTAAAACACACATGGGCAAGCTTTATAAGTTTACGAAGCTGTCAAGACTTATATGACACGGTAGTCTCAGCTTGATATAAATATTAACGCCAAATACTAATAAACAAGTAAGTAATCAAAGAAAGCATTGCGATTATGTCTTTATGAATACATATGTTCTATGCAATTGTTCAAAACGTTTGATAATAATTGTTAATAATAAATAAGAAATAAGTTTGCACTGTTAAAAAATAACTGCAGTTTTTCTTCCTGTATAAATGAATAATGATAACTACAATTGAAAGCTCAGTACTTTTAGCGAGTAATGGCAACTGCAAAACAAATGTGTGTATGTTTAGTGTGCTAGTAGTGCACAGTGTAGCAGTCCTGCCTCCTACTGACCTAGCCACTGGTATACACTTCACTCTGTCTTCTAATCCAATTACTGTATTTCTTAACCTACGGTCTAGGAGGGGGACTACTCAGGGGACACGTAAACTCTAGACGGATTGGTAGACCACAATTAGTTAACACAACACCTTTTATCATAGCAATAATTTCACACTCTGTGATAACCGTAAAATACACAAATATTACATACACCAATATTGACTCTCAACAATTACAACAAGGACAAGTTATTATTTCGCGAATTCAATCGCAGGCGAGGTAGACTCCAAACACTTGTTATTTTCTCTTAGTTTTGTGATTGGACCACAGTTCTTTAGACACGCCCCGTTTAACTGTCAACCAGTAATACGCGGGAAGCAGTACTGTGAGTGAGTGCTTAACAGTCCTGTACAGAGGCCTCAATTAATCCAGCAACCAATAACCAAACGATAATATCTCGAGTGTATAGAGGGGCCCAGCCTAGCTTACTGCCAACTCAATCTGCGAAATACTTGGAGCTCTGTCTACAAGGACTGCCTAACCTTGCCAGAGATATTACGTTAGGAAGACGGTAACGGGGACTCGAGAAGTATCATTACGCCTAACTGCTACGCGGATTATGCTCACCAATCTAGCAAACAGTATAATGGCCTAGAGCTCCTCTAGGCCTGGTCTGTAGTGATGCCCTCTGCTTCGTAGTCCACTCCAATAAGTAATATACTGACTTCTTAAAGTTGCGGTGACTGCCCCATTGGAGGGGTGGGGGGGGGGGGGGTGACGCTCTGCGCGACGCTTAGATACACACCAGGTCCTTGGCTATGTGGAGCATATTTTCCAAACAATTACCTGGCTCCCCAAGCTGTACTCCGTTAAACCTTAGGTGGTTCGTGTGCAGCGCCTTGGTTGCCGCTACAACAGTCAAGATTTTTCAGGGAAAAGTGACGGGATCGATAAACATTACTCCGTGACGCTAAGAATGAGAAGCTGAGATGCAGTATGCAGTTGTAGGCAATTTATTCCTGTGAACTTAGAGTCGAAGCAACACGCATACACACAGGATGAGTCAGGACTAAGTGTGTTAATTTCGGGAGGTGATTCCACACAAGAAATAAAGAGGAAATGTATCTGAACATTTTTCAATAAAGTGATCATTGTGGTCGCTACGCTCCACTAAAAATCGAATTTTAAATTGCATTTCGTCAAATATTCCCGAAACCATTTGAGACTAAGCAACATAATTTCAAACTGTTTCTGCACGTTTGTTAATTAGAACGTGAAAAACAGCAAAAAAAGGTATCTTGTCGGCACTCGCTAAGGCTGACCGTTTTCTCGATATTTGTATTTGTATGCTGTAAGGTGTTTATATGAATGCCTGAGGGGTATACAAACCGACATGCAGTCTAGTTTAAAAACTAGGCATTGTTCAGACAAGCAAGCATGGAACCACCGTTTTAATAATTTGGAACATATGTCAACAAGTTACCATAGAGGCGTAGTGTTTCATTAAGCAATGCTTGTGGATTACATCGTTGCACCATCAGATTACGAATTGCTACTGACTAAACGTCCATGTAATTGTTATGTTGTAATGAAATCACGCGTCCATAAACATGGTCAATGGTATGTAATTGCAGTTGCTGTCATGTTATCCACGGAGATATTATTGAGGTTTAAGATACTTCTTAAGTTAGGTATCAAAACACCACAAAGTTTAGCCCCCTGCCCTGTGAGAAAGGTTTGTTCCAGCTAACAAAATATTTGTTTGTATAGGGGTAAATATATATTTATCTGTCCCAACAAAATATTTTGTTGAGTAAACAAAACTATACGCAACTAAATAATAGATTTTGTTCATCCAACAAAATACAAGATTGACTAAACAAAACCTATGTGTTGGTCCAAACAAATTACTTTCAACAAAACATTTTGTTGAATCAACCATGTTTAATTGCTTGACCATTCATTTGACTGTCTCCGTTCGGAAATAGGCCTTAAGCTCCAGAGCCGCGGACTACGTCGAGAGTATGCAGTTCACTTTCAGCCAGTAGGTACAGTCACTTCAACCGCCAATCGCCCGGCTAGGTTGCAGTACTGTGAAGGGCTCCTAAAAAAGGAAGCAAGACTCTAGAATCGCCTTCTTCACTGATGAAGCATCATTCATGAGAGATGGCATATTTAACTATCGCAATGTGCATGTGTCGGCACCACATATCAATCCTCACGCCGTTCGTGAATCACAGTTCCAAAGTCAGTTCTGACTGAATGCTTCGACGGTCATTGCAGGTGACATGTTAATTGGCCCCCACATCTTGCCTGGGCATCTCAGTGGAGCCTCATACTGAGCCTTCTCGGAGAATGGACTATCGGGGTAACTGGATGATGTACCACTGCTCCTACATCGTGAAATGTGGTACATGCATGACGAGTGCATCAGAGCACTGCAGTCACACTGGCAGGGGGTACCTGGACACAAAATGCCCACAGCGCTGGATTGGGTGAGGAAGCCCAGTGACATGACCACCCAGATCACCCGACCTAAACTCCCTAAACTTATACGTGTGGGGACATTTGAAGGCCCATGTTGAAAAGTGAATTGGTAAGGAATGAGTGCTAGGGGGAATATCCAAATGTGCAAATGCCCTTACATTGGGCGCCACTGAAATGCGTAGTTGGCATTGCAGGATAATGTATAGGCCCTAAATAAATATGCAAAAATATGTGTTTGGTGACATAGGGAGGAACACATATTTGTGTGTAAGGTCTTACTCCTGAAGACTGGAGGTTCTGGGCGCTGAATAAAGAGTAACTTCCCTTAGCACACATGAACAAGACACCGATACTGAAAATATGAGGATCTCTATACTACCAGCAAAGCTACAGGAGACATATTCCCATTGTTGAAGCATACATTTAATGGTCAACTCTTGTCATTAAGCAGTAGTTTCAGATCAGAATAATATTAAAATTATATTAAATGCAGAAAATATCATTGAAATTGACTTGTAGCAAAATACCAATCATATTAAGTAATTAGGCAGCTGGCAGTTACATGGCATAATCAGTGCAAAACTATAGTGTTCTTGTACAAAGTTCAATGCCAATTAAAATGTCACAAAACATTAGCTAATATTTTTGCCTGCCTTGAGTCAGAATAATAGTGTAGATACAAGAGAAACTTTTACTGAGAGTTTCTGTGAGACTTTTAAAAGGATGTCTAATTAAGTTATTACAACAGCATTACAGGTCTCAGCTTCACCTCAGGAACATATGGCTAACAACTAATTAGTCGGTCACATGTACCATATATCTTGCCGATTAAAACAATAAGTATGCAATAGCCCTCTTCGTTCACACTTCTGCGTACTCCGGCGGCCTTAAATCTTCAATTGAGTACCATTTCACACGTCGATGCCGTCCATATATTCCATCATTGATGAATTCAAAGCTCTGGGCAAGCAACCTGGGCTGCCCAGTAAGACGGCGTATCACATCCAATATGGAAACCAGATCCGTCCACAATAATCACATTTTTACTCAAACTTCCAAATTCAAAATAAACTTACTGCTATAGGGCTTATCTCTAAAACATATAAAAGAACCTCACCATCTGTGATGTCACACATAGCTGCCAACTATGTCAAACATAAACATTACTAAAAATTAACAACACAGTTTAAGCAATAAAACTAAATACGCTGCTTTTGAAAAATTACAAATTACACACAAAAATTAACATACAGAACATATTTTCAATTTAGCACATCATAATAGTAATCATGGTAAAATTACATGCACGTTACCAAAACATACACTTAATTATGTAAACATTGGCCCTTGCCAAAATGACTGTCAATTAGGTTCATAATCAGAAGTCACAGAAAGCTCCACCAAGCTTTGTCTGAATGTTTGTGTCCCAACAATGAATGAAGGCAAAGCTTAAAACATAAAAGTGACGTTAACAATATACAACTCTCATTAAAAGCCTTCTCTAAGGGTATGTAAATGTCTGCAATAAAATTACAAGAACAATCTAAAAATTCATGGAGCATGGCAACATAAAATTAAAATATTTAATTTTACATCAAATAAACATAATAGGACCCCAATAAAAATAAAAGAAAGGCATGTCGTACGGTCCATCAAGTAAGGTAGGATTAGTTGCAGTTTTTAATTTTTTTATTTCCCCACAATGAAGCAGCAATAAAAACGTGTATCTTTTTTCCTTTCTTACAAGTATGTTGCCGAGGATACGGTTGCCAAGTAGTCCCATGGCGTAGGCTGGTGTCGGTCACAAGGAGATCGTAGGTATTCGGTGGCACTCAGGTCACCATCTGCATGAAGCTCTCCCCAAACCGCCGCCTCGTCGCATGACGCTGGCGGGATAACTCTTCAGTTCCCGTCTGGACGGTCATGTAGCAGGAGCTGTTGTCCCAACGCTGCTCGCGCCGGTTGTAGTAGGCTAGGGACGGTCTTTAAGAACAACATACTGTAGCTTGATTAGCATGCTAGCACCACATATTACGTGATGGCACTAAAAGCGTCCAAAACACTTGACGTTGGCAGGGTAAAATGGAAAATCGTTGAACTGGTAAGTCCGTTCATAAGACAGTTTGTGTGTGTTATTTAGCATATAATTAGCATGTGTTTAGAAAAATCACTGTCATAAAATCTTCTTAGATCCTGGAATAAATTCATCGGGTAAACTGCACCGGTTTACCTATGGTGGTGTTCTAACTCGCACAGATTTATGCACTGCACAAAAATAGCACATCACAGCACTGTCCATCCAAACTCAACAATGTGCTGCCACAATTAACTTAAATATGATTAAATTTTGTACACTGCAACATGCAGATACTATATATATATATATATACACACAACAATAGGTTCAACTAGGAGAACAATAAACAACGATGTAGGAGATAGAAACAGAAACCTCCATATTTCTCAACAATACATAAAACAAACCTACAACTCTATACACATGTAGAAATCCTGACCCTAAACCCAAACCTAAGAAATGATATAGAAGAACTTAGAAACATATTTTCGACAGTCGTGACTACACAGAAGAGGAAAGCCATACAAACAACAATATCATCAAAACCAGAAACAAGTTGGATTACTGTTGATAATCTACAAAGACTCCCACGAGAACCACATTGGGTAAAAATCCATTTAAAGTGTTTACGTATATCAGAAAAGAGCATGTTGCTTTGTGTAAAAAGGCGGAGGACTGTCTGTTTCTCTTTTTTCAGACCAATACGGATTTCGCATCAACCTGGAGTCCAGGTGCAGCCCTGGGTACAATAACCAAAAGTAAGTCTTTGAAAAAAACCTGGGATTTCTCACAGTGAGTATTCTAGCTGAGGACGGGCACTTTCAGGTAATTGAGCGTTACTAGGCAGGGCTTAGCTCGTCGTCTCCTGGTTAGGCCATTCATCTCCAATTTACAATAACGAGTACACTGTAAAAGTTGCTTAATGGAGAGCTTTAATATTTCCTCTTCGTAATTTTTCCTTCAGCAGACTCATGTAGTGAACCACGTTCACTTGGGTAGGGGCGTTTAATGTAATGGCAGGCACTCTAGCAGGCGATTAAATAACTACGTAGACGGCGGGCGAAGAAGACGACAAGAGAGAAAGGATAGAGAGAAAGAGATGGAATGAAAACCAGACAACATGGAATGATAGAGCATGAAAATACAAGACGGAATAATAGCCTACAAGTACCACAAATCTTAAAAAATAGCTCGAAAATAGGATTTTGGGGCCTCGTATTGCACATGAGGGGCCTCCTCATTTTTAACGAAAAACGGGATATGTTTAAGGAAAAGGGGATTTTTTTAAGGGAAATATTCCAAGATGGCGGCTTGAGAGGAGCTATATCATGTATCTTGTTCGAGAAAAAACTATGCCCTACTACTCCTGTTCGTAAGTAATGTTGTGGTTCCGGAATCCGATCCTTTAACGAAGTCGTCAATCATTTTAAAATAAGATTTACTTGGCCCCCTCCGCTCCTATGTGCGTTTATCTAAACATGTAAACAATAACGGCACAACAATCCCCAATGAGTCAATTTATCAGTCTTTATCGTATATATATATATATATATATATATATATATATATATATATATATATATATATATATATATATATATATATATATATATATATATATATATATATATATATATATCCATCCCCCAATCGGTGGTGCGAAATAAAGGAATAAAAGGAATTAATACAAACACGCAACAATTTTTATAAATAGTTATATTTTTATGAGTAAAACCTTTTATGGATTAAAAAAAATAATGAACAATATGAAAGTGCTCATGAATAAACACAAATCCACCCCACTTGTTATTTTAATTCACCAACGAGGGAAATTGTTCTTCTTGAAAATGGCAGAACCTCATAGTCACTAGCATAGGGACAACTTTTTTTTTAGGGAAACGTAACCAACAGCTAATAGAAACGTAAACAGTATGGCTTGATGAGTCATGACACCCAAGGGGGAATGAAAGTTATATTAACAAAACCACAATATCAGCACTACTTGCCTCCAACTGTCAAAATCTTGCATCAGCACCTGATACGAATGTATATATAATAATTCTTTTAAGTATTTTAGTTATAGACTGTATATTACGGTATGTTAATAATGTGTCCCATTCACGTATGTGTCTGAATGACGACAGTCTTACTAACACTACGTACTATTTACGCAATGAAATTAAGTAAAAACATTCAAAAGGGTATATGTTAAAGAAACGAATGTTCCAAAGTTATGCCCACTTTTAAATACTGAACCCTAAATCCGCCTTGTAAGTTGTATATCCCCCAAAATTAAAGCCAAACAACTGATTTCCTTCGCTTTCTAAAAATATTTCCTAGGCATTTTACTAAATACAAACGTCGAGAATGCAGAAAAATTTCAATATTACAAACATTTTGACATACAGGATGATTCACGAGGATTTGCCGCCACTCACAGGGCTTATTCCCCAAGTCATTTGGAGCAAATGTGTCATATGAATGTCGGTCCTATTCCCAATATTTACAGAGTATTTAAAAAACTGGGAAAGGCGAAGAAAAATAATATCCCTTGTCGAAGTAACTACTTTTATGTAATTACAGACTGTATTGTTTACAATTGAGCGCCAAAATTGAGTCTAACAAGTTTACAAAACACGTTTCCGTCTACTTCCATACACTTGGCGGCACGCCTATGAACCGCACATGTCGCTCTACGTAGCTGCACACGACTGTCTCTGTAGCGGCATGTATGGTACACGCAAATAGCTCCTCACGTGTTCGTGCAGTCCTTTGCTACACAATATCTTTCGCCCATCCCCACGCACAATAATCTAGTGTAGCTGTTCACTGTATTGCGTTTCCAATTTTTCGTATTGGTCTGTAAAAATGAGGAATAGGAACCACATTCATATGACAGTTTTTACTCCAAATGACTTGAGGAATAAGCCATGTGAGTGGCTATAACTCCTCGCGAATCCTTCTTGAATTAATATATGTTAGTTAATGTTTTCTAATAATTTACACATAATCTCATAATCGAATTGGTATCACAAAACATTATTTCGTCTCATATTGCTAACAACTTTAAAGCAACTTAATCAGTATTTTTGTTTCAAGAATACTTAATTTCCCCAATGAGGTGAAATCAAAGACTACACTTTTCATACTATAACTTGTTCACATTTTCTTTACCTTTTCAAATGCAAATTACTCTTGGCAGAAATTTTATTTCGTAGCACTTTTCATAAAATATTATTTTCCGCATATATATATAACCTTTATAAATAATAATTAGAAATATATATATATACATAAATACTTTTATTGTAGCTTAGTATGAATTCTCTGGAATGGATAAATAATATCATGTTTAATATTTCTCGCCAACTGCTTAGAACGTCTCGCAGGGAGTGCTCGAGCGATCGCGGTAACCATTCCGTCATTGCGACGGTCTACAAACCCTGGATGTTTAGAGCAGTAATAATTTTACTAACACTGATTTCCGTCTGGCGTCGAATTAAACTTGTACAAAATATTTCAGCGTTATTGTTAGAGCTCAATATTTCTAAATATCAAGCTGCTTATTTACTGAAGTAAAATATTAATAAAACTAAAATTATTGAATTTATAAACTTCATAATAATTACTGGTCGAGTTTAATACAATGCATCCGACGTAAGTGGAGAAATAACAGGGTTAGGCGAAACATCGCGTGTAGCACTGAACGGGGAAAGTGTATTTGAACTTAGGCTACTCTTCCCCAAAGCTGAAGTTGTACGGTCGCTTGACGACCCGGCCGCTCGCCGCATTAGGTCGCCTGATACATCAGCACATTTCGCCTCAGAAATCTAGCATTTCATGATTTAGCCTTGTACTGTTTTCCTACGGAGCTTTCATATGCCACATATTACTATACTGTTTCATTACTGGTCGGAAAAATAGAGGGGCGAACTTCCAGTAAGCCCCTATTATTCTTATTGGTTACAAATAAGCCTTGGATAGGCATTCACGCTCTTGGCCAGTGCCAGCATTGCGCAGTAGCCAGTAGCAGATATACGGTCGCTTGTCTCTACGGTAACATGGTACCCCCCCCCCCCATGATAACCCATTGACTGGCACATAAGACATATTTGAAGCGAGTCACCTATATCCACTAATGCAAGAACACAAGTTCTGTTGTGGTGTCTATGTTAGAACTCACCATCGTCCTATAGGGCCATACCACACCGAAGACTACCCTGTACTTTACGTTTTAGCCGGTCATCAAGCAGTAGAGAGCCGAGCTGATATTGACCCGATGAAATGTCCTTTATCGTATAAAAGGATTTGCAATCATTCATGTCCCTTTGAGTGGCTATAAAATTAAATTCTATAGTTAGCAATATAACTGTTACTGTGCTGTCGTGTTCTTGTGAGGTCGTGTTTAACACTAGCCGAACAAATACTGCACAGCCATTCGAGTTTTGTCTTGAACAACAAAGAATTTGCCAAATTAGCTTTGCTCGAGCTACACTCGAGCGTAGTCTACAAAGTGTTGAAAGTGGACGAGTTCACCGCGACTGAAGCAAAGTTGTCTGATGCCGAGACCGTGGTTGTAGCCATGCGTAGAGACCCGAGAATTTCGCGGGTTCATGTTTAGACAAGTTGGAATTCACACACTTGTACGTTCATGTTACTTTCGTAATTGTTTGACGTGTTGTTTGACACCTCCTGGAGATGAATGAGCCAATGACAAACATGCAATAAATCGTGCGCCCGACCATCGCCTTTTACTACCTCAACAAGCAACCAATAAACAGTCGATAACTGTATGAGAGAGTATAAGGCTGTGAAGTTTAGCCTACAGGTCATTGAACTCGCGAATTGCTCATGTATCTAGTTATGGGTCACACCATGCATCAGAGGAGACGCCACGCCACTGGACTTCTGTATGCTCACCTGCTCTGTTCCTCCGGTGCAGCGCGCCGGGATGAGACCGCGGAGGTCGCCAGGACGACGGCGGCATGGAAAGTGTCGGCGAATTTTTCTCCTGTGAACGGCGGGTCACGTGAAACTACCTCTCCCTGCGGCGCTTGTTGACCGCGCGGTTAGCGTCGTTTTCCAGTGGCCGGCGGTCCCGCGGAGATAGGCCTACCCGTCACCAGTGGCGAAACATCTACAACTTGGGAGCGAGCATGTCTTTAGGCGCACCTCTTAACACATCTTTTGACGTGAATACGTCTTTAATTTTGCGACCATACTGGGAGGTAATCCAGAAAATCGGATGATAACAAAATCGGGGGATACAGTTTGGCATTGCAGCTCAGAATCCATCATCTACATTCAAAATTCAATTACATCACTCGAATGCCAAAGGATCAAAGAATACGTTACATTGAGTGAGGACTGCGAAGCATCGTGTGAGGCCTGAGAAAGGCGGCCGGGGGGGGGGGGGGGGATTTTGTGGTCGTTTCGCCGCGTCTCATTACTTTCCCCTTGCACAACTTTTGACTAGGAGAAGTTACGACGCCCGTTTGAGTTCCAATCGACAGCTATCGTCAAGATCAATCGATTTCATGTATAAAAACATTTGTGTGGCATGGTCATGGTGAAATTGTATGCATTTAATGAAAAAAATTATGAAAACTTAACACAATTTTAGCCTATACTCGTCAAAAAGTCAAGTCGAAATATATAAATCGTATACGGTTGGAAAGAGTATCTCAAAAGCAACCCAGTGATACCCATAAAACCCCATATGATCAAGTGAAACGGTGTCGGGAACGTAAAATAAACATCAAGGCGTCCGAGAGCGTCAACGTTGACGTATTCACGCAAAACAAACGGCCGTGTCCCCAACACAGCCAAACACAATTTTTTCTTACCTTATAAATTCCGTTTAGGTGCGAGCAAAACCTAAATCACATGCTGAGTGAAAGATATAGGCTGTTCCCGGTAAAGTGAGCACTTTTGAGGCCCTAGTTACTTTTTTTCTTTCCGTCATGTTTTACTCTTTAACCACCTTTGAAATAAATATTGTCATATAAGCAATAAACACAGAGCGTAGATTACACCATATTCGGAAGTTAACGTCTGAGGCTAAAATAAAATATATTTATTTACTATTATTCCAAATGAGAGGGCTTTCAGAAGTGCTGACTTTACCGTGAATAACATATATAGACGAATTTGTAAGCCAAAAGCTAAGAATGATATAAGTACAGGCTGTTCGCGTTTAATAGGCTACTTTTGAAATCAACATTTAAAAAAAGGCCACTGTCCCAACCTGCATACATTTTTATGAGCACCCTACAAACTATTTCATCTAATAATTACATTTATTAAACAGATGGTTTATAAGTAGTAACCAGTAAACAAACAGAATACGTGTCCTTCCGCTGCCACGTGGTTCCCACATGACTGTCAAAACCAGTTTCGTCTGTAAATACGTCTGTTAAGCCATATTTATCTACCTACAACAAAACGTACCGCCAAGCTGCTCACATATAGATAATAATAAAAACATAGATTTTGCTGTAGACATTTTTTATCACTGCAACAGACGTAGGTTGTTTATGATACAGTTTATTGACTTGAAAATTTTGTTTGAAAAATTGCATATTTATTGCCCAGCAAACAGAAAAAAATCATCTTAATGCTCACGGAAAATAAGCTATATTATAGTTTTTGTTCGATTTGGGAAAGTAATATGTTCATAATATTTCTACACTTTTTTTTTTGCCAGAGCCATTCATATGGTCACAATATATTTGAAACATCCGTACTGAAACGCAATGCCACCTTACACCTGACATTTTATTTGAATCAGAAGACTGAACTTGTTTGCAGCTCCCACGTCCGTTTCGCTGAATTCGGGTACAACTAGAGTCGTATCGCTAAGCGTGTACTTAACCGCACCAGATAAAACTGTGGAACATTGTTTATTATAGACGGCGAATTTGGTTTAACGTACTTTTAATAAGATATTTTATAGTGGTCCTTATGCAGAAGCAGATTGGACATTAGAGCAAATATGGTATGTGAAACATGGAAATATTATAGGAATTCAGGATAATTGTCAGACAGCATATTTTCATTCATAATAATAAAATATTTTGTGATCAAAAGTGGCGTCTGCTTGTAGAAAAGCCGAGATCGGGTATTTTACAACTATTAAATGCAATGTGGTACCAAATGCGTCTGGATGGCAATATATCACATTCACATAAATGTTATTTGGCGTAAAAATGATTCCATCGCAAAACGAAGAGTTTTAATAAATAAATAACATTTGTTTTGTCTTTGTTTCTTAAGTGGGAGGGGATACACGAATCAGAAAATGGCAAGCAGGACTCAGAAATACTCGGAGATTAGAAGCCGAGTCGAAATTTTCAGCTAGCAGAGTCGCTGCACACGGAAATATATTATTAAAAATATAAAACTGTGGTGATTCGTTCTTATATAAGTATTTTACACATGAAAAACGAGTCATTCCAGGGAGACGTGGCTTCCGAAGCACCGCACTGCGCGCGCTGGGCGAAAGATGTCAGCACAGTCGCCTATGCCGGTGCCTTATTCCAAAAGTATAATGATGGAATCACATAGCCTCGACAAAAACAGCACGACACGACAACAACCGCAACCACGAAAAATTGTTAGATTTTATAAATAATGAAAAAGTGAATTTAAAATTTAAAAAATTAAAATTTGGAGGGTTTGCAAATCTAGATGCGTTCATTCTCTAATAAAAAACTTTAGTTGGAAATACTACTACAAAAAACGACTGAGAGATCCTTGCCCAAATTTAGCATATAATTAATTCCCTACATGCCGATGCATGGTGAAGCCTGGCCTTAACCAAGTCTAAAAAATTACAAAAAAAGGGACAACACACCTCATTCGTGCGCACTTAGTGTAATAATATTTTGCATAAGAACTATTGCTTGCTAGGCATTACCAACATACCTGTTTTCTCACTGATTTCATTAAAAATAACTGTAAATTAACTGTTATGATTTATAGATTAAATGTAATAGGAAGTCGAATTTAACCGAAAAATAAAGTACTTTAACGTTACAGAAGTATACAACGCGTGTGATACACGGCACATTTAAGAAATTACCGAACACATCATACATGGAGTGATTTTTCACAAGTCGGATTTAAAAAAAATTGAAAACCGAGAGTCGACCGTAAACGCAAAACCGGGGGGGGGGGGGGGGGATCCTGCCCATTTTCTCTTATTCTGGTACCTTTTACTAAATTTATGGAGCGGCGATATACACCCTGCTCCCCTTCCCTGGTTGTTACGCCACTGGTCGTCACCCGTACGCTGTCCTGGGAGTGGAGAGATTTGGACAGCTCTTAAAATCGAGGTCTTCAGAGCCGATGAGGGTCAAATGAGGTGAGGATGCAGCAGCGCCGGAATGCATGGTGCCGGAAAGGGGGGGGGGGTGAGAGATCTCCGAGAAAACCCGCCGACCAGCGGCATCGTCCGGCACGATTCCCACATGCGAAAATCCGTAGTGACCCGGCCGGGGATTGAACCCGGATCGCCTTTGTGGGAGGCGAGCAGGCTAACCACTCAGGAACCGTGGCCCCTCCGTCCCGGGACATCCCGCGCACGCTCGAGCACGCACGCACCCACGCGCGTGTGTGGTAATCGGTTAACGTAGAGAAGCGCGAGGGTGAAAGGCGGCGCGCGTCGCGTATGCTGGAGCGCACGTGGACTCCTCAGTATGCGAGCGGCGCCTCGGCTGCCGTAACTCGGGCCAGCCGGAAGTGACGGAACCGACACCCTCATACATTTCGCGTCGTCGACGACCGATTTCGCCTCCTCGTTGGCGCGTGTACCGGTCGCACTGCTCGACTTCCACCAACGCGAACCCTTTGAGGAGTATGCACGTACATACTCGGTACTACGTTCATATGGACATTTCTTTGCGCTTGAAGACAAAACTAACATTTTTATAGTTTTAGTGTTTCGCTGTAATTTATCGAAATATAAGTAAAAAATTACAACTAGTCAACATTTCAGTTCGTAAAAATAAAACTGTTCATTTTATTATTTCTCAAATGAACCTGATGGACTGTAAAACAAGTTACATCAGTCGGGACACACTAATTGGCGCACAGTAAACGCGCGATTTCATTGGCCGACGTCCAGCCAATAATAAACGTTGCAGAGTGTAGTAAGCGTGCCTCGTGCAGTCAGGACCAATTGGAGGATGGTAATTGGAAATACGCAGACCAATACAACTGATATGCCTGTAACGGATCATATAGTCGGCTCACTTCTATCTTGTCCTCAGTGCCAATAAATATGTGCCATCCTCAAAGGGTTAATCTCCAGTCGTACTACTCCCGGATCTGCGCATGTGGGAATCGTGCCGGACGACGTCACTGCTCCTTGTATTCCTTGCATAATCGCCTCGCTTAACCCTCGTCGGCTTTCAAGGCCCCGCCCAGACCTCTCTACTCACTCCACTCCACTCCTTTCCATCGGTCGTGCTCGCAGTCGTTTGTAACTGTCTCTTGTATCGAGAGAAACCTAGCAAGGTGGCGCATTGGCGAACCATCAGGACTCGCGTTTGAAGGGACATTGGTTCGACTTGTGGTCCAGTCATCCTGATATCAGTTTTCTACGGGTCCCGAAATAGCTTCAGGCGGATGTTGGGCGGGGGTTCCTTACAACGGTTCATTGACTATTCCTTCCCCGACCTTGCTCCACTGAACACCTTCCACGTCTCTAATGACCTCGCTGTTGACGAGAAGTTAAGGGTCCTCCCTAATAAGACAATTTTTACCCATTCAGAACCAGTGTACGCAATTATGTACATTACGCAGCACGTGTAGGTGACTTTAGGTCTGTACTGCACACTGCTAAGCTCAATGACCAGTGATCTAACCTGTGGGTAAATGATTCGCAAACCATCTTGCTGGTCCTGGTCATAATTGGTTTGTATAACTGTAGCCGAACATGTAGCCTACAGCGCATTGGCTGTGACAACGAATCAAGTGTTGCGTCGACTCCAGTATAGCACACATCACATTTCTTGTTCGCAACACCTAAAAATCGTAAATTAAAGTGGGTCTGAATGGGTTCAACGCCCCAAGGCCACGTCTAACCGCAAGCATACATTGCGATGGAGATGAAAAATAGCATAACCAGGCTTCGCATGTGTTCTGATTGCTCAGATTTTTTAACCGGTGATTGTACGGTTTTAATAACGCGATCTGTCGAGAAAAGATACAGCATTGTTTCTATAGTTTAAAAAACTGTTTCACAGAAGAATACATATCCTAACAGAGAGTTACTTACAAATGTTTTCGTTGGCTGTGTCACATTTCAACGACCACGTTTCTGTTTCAATAGCTCAAGTCATGAAGTGACCACAAAATATCGACTTTCATTTCTGTTCTGAAAAATATTTACACTGAAATATTTCATACAAACTAAAAAAAATATTTTTACAAGAAAAATTCTTGGAAACCCAGTTGCCAAGAAATTTTTTTTGTTAAAATACAATCACTTTACTTGTGAAATCTACGAAACATTTATATTTTAATATTACAAATGATAGCCTTGTATTACAACTTACAGGTAATAAAAAGTGTACGTAAAATTATATATTTTTTCTTCTAGAAAACAAATGTGATAAATTAATAAAAGAGAATACCTTAAAAAATATATTTTGAAATTTAATTAATGGTAAAGAAACACCACACACTGCCAGCATAATGACTTGAACCCTCACCCTTTATATTATTAGTCTGCACCCGTAACCACTTTATTTTGGCGTTGCAGTTGTCGTTGATGGTTTAGTTGTTGAGCTCAAGTGAGACCTACTCGTTGACGAATTCCCAGTGTGACAAGCGAACTGATACAGGTCGGCCACCCTACCCCCCTGAGCTATGAGGGCAGAGCTCCCTCCACTAGACCAACATGACTTCCGTGTTAAGCACTTATTTTTATGTTATAGATAGCTGCAACTATTTCCAAATGTTAAGTTGTTTGATTGAGAAGACTACATTTACCGGTACTGTATTTCATTTTAAGAGTTCCGTGTAGCTAGGAAACATTAACAGTTAATGAGGATCACTGTCACGTTTGATTGAAATTGTCGTTTTATTATTATTATTTGAGTTCTTCAAGGGCTTTACTTTATTCATACTCGCGATACATTTCTTTCTGCAGGCACTTACACTTTACATCAACCGTAGTTTTTACACAAACATCTATATACTGTAGTTTCATTAAATAGACACGACGTGTAAATAGTTCTGTACCACTGACATGTGTGAAATTGATGCATTATAAAGCCATACGTATGTACGTGCATATTCTTATGTGACGCATCAGGAGATTTATGTAAAGATACTTGAAAGTTTGAGAAATATATTCTGTATAGGTGTGAACGGTTCCCGTGGTCAAAGTGATAAGTATTTGCAAATATAGGATATTAATCATATGACACCTATATATATATATATATATCAAAATAAACCCCTACGAGGACGTAACGCGTGTTACGCCTCTCTTAGCGCCACACATAAGACACGCCTTAGCTATCATACAAGAAACAGGCTTTGAAAATGACGCCAAAATCTCGCCAATCACAAGGCGGCTACTTCGTCTCAAATAAACAAATGTCCAGATAAATAAACAAACTCATGTTGCCCTTGGCAACGATCCACGGCCTTCCAGATACTTGACCACATAAAATAAATAAATGAAAACGATTAAAATAAGAAACAGTTACAATAAATAATCAGAATTATTAAGTTTGGTGATAAAGTAATATAATTACGGCCATAATAAAAAATATATCGAACATACCAGACAGCTATACGACATAATAAATTAAATTTTCATAATCTAACAAAAAAAATAGAATTAGCATTTCAATTAGGCAGTCTGTAAAATGCATTATTAGAGAGGTATTTTACCAGGCATTACAATACGATTTTATGTTGTTGGTTGAGTGTACGCCATCTTGCTGAAGCTTGTGGATACAAACATTTCTTGAGTTCTGCTGCAACACGGCCCTTGTAGTTTTACAAACGAATAGTTTTACAAGATAAATCTTTGTACTGTTAAGAAGCATTTGTAAAATTACAAACAATTTCTCAGTAAAAATTACAAACTTTTTTACCGTGTATGTTTTTAAAGATTAGAATAGACAAGACTGTTTGCAACCTACGAGAACCTTAATGCTTGGCTCACAACCATCCGATGTTTCTGTCAGTCGCTCGTCCGTCAGTCAGCCATTCGTCGATTGAAAGCGACTCACAGCAGTCCGTCGTCCGTTAGTCCGTCGAGCCAGAAAATGTTGAGTGTTATCACCCAACAACACTAACTTTCTCGCACACCGACAATAAATAAATTATATTTCCCTAACGTAATTTAACAGCATATGTTCAATTCAAAGGTGAAACGTAAAAAAGTAAACAACTCCACTGCCTTTTACATTTAAAAAGAAAAAAATGTTTTCAGACAAATAAAGAAGCCACTGTTTTCCGACAGCCATTTCAAGGAACGATATTACAAGGCGGTGGTCCATCCGTCCGTCCGTCGATAGTAAAAATTTGAGATGTATTTGACGGATTGACGGATAGAAAAAAACAGTTACCCTGAGGTTGGTCGAAGATCACTTGACCGACGGACGGCCGGGCGACTGACGGATGAAACGGATGGTTGTGAGTCCAGCTTAAGGCACCGCCACACCTGGAGTTATTTTCAGTGTTCGAAACCGATACCTATATTATAGATTTTGTATTGAATTTTACGGATCGACGGGACACAGAACAATCATTTGTACATTTTAAGAAGTTGGCAGTGCTTTACTACAGTGGCTAGTTTAATTGCTGTAGTCGCTCGCAAGGAAAATAATCATTTATTTCTCCCCAGCTGTCACTAGTTAAAAGTTAATAAAGACAGTGAATAAATAACAACTTGATAAAGCGTGCGTGGGAAGGTATTATTTATGATGTTTCGTACGAAAAATTTAATTAAACCAACATAGTTGTAAGTTATAACGAAAAACGGTAAGCACTTTTGAAAGCCCTGCTTAAGATTCACCTATACGCACGTTGTGTAGTTTTCCGTCTTATGTAAAATTAACATTGTCATGGACCTCTTCGCTTTATTTATGCGTCCGTCAAGTGAAACTGTGGAATTATTATAAAAGTAAATATTTAAAAAATCAGCTCATTTTTAAACTCCAATGCATTAAAAAAACATAAAGCAAAATAAATAATTAAAATAGTCACAAATGGTTTCCTCACGTTTTTTATTAGACGTTAAAATATGGAATTACTTTCCCTCCATCGTTACCTACTTTACTAGGTGCATGTCACTCAGTGCACCCGTTAAAATAATATGCGGGCAGGAGTAATGATTTTTTTCTATGGTTGATTTCAAAAGTGCTCACTTTATCATGAACAGTCTTTAGCGAGGCTCAATGCAGGGCAGTTAGTTATTTTTGTATACTTCTGAGGCGTATTTTGAAGAAGAAAAAAACAGTTTTTCAAACACTCTGCAACGCCATTCAGACACCAGGTAGGTGGGCCACCTAGGTCAATCTTACCTATAGGCTATTCACGGTAAAGTGAGATCTTTCAAAAACTTTCTCATTTGGAGTAATAGTCAATCAATATATTTTATTTTGACCTTAGAAATTAATGTCCGAGCGCGGTGGAATCACCTACTGTGTTTTATTGATTTCATGGCAATATTGATTTAAAAAGATGGTTAAAGGATAAAAAATGGCCA
This sequence comes from Dryococelus australis, assembly GCA_029891345.1. Classification (NCBI taxonomy): domain Eukaryota; kingdom Metazoa; phylum Arthropoda; class Insecta; order Phasmatodea; family Phasmatidae; genus Dryococelus; species Dryococelus australis. Next base: position 96,982,702 of record CM056993.1, on the reverse strand, counting down.
AAATAAAAAAAATTACTAGGGCCTTAAGAATTGCTTACTTTACCGTGAACAGACTTTACTTATTTATTTTCCGGAGAATGCTCAGAATAGGACGCGGAGGTCGTGCGGTTTGGAAGCTTCGGAGGCGCACATGTGTTCTCTCTTGACATGGGGCGAGAGGAACACGAAAATTAGATATACTTAGGGCAACTTGTTTTTCGCAAAAACATCTAGGCACAAGCCGGACTTCAACTTGTGTCGTGCATGCTTGTGAATTTCCTTTCGCTACTGGCCACGTGTCAGCGTGAGAAGACATTTTGTACTCGACTGGACCAATTATGGTAAGTTACCATGAAAGTGAACATACGTGATTGGCTGGCAGACATTTGAGAGCCCTGCTACAATCACAATGTCCCTTATCCTTGGATGCCCTGGGTCCTCTATGACGTCGAGAGCACTGATTGGCCCACATGATCGTGTGACGTCAGGAGCCATGTTTTCGCAAGTCCTCTGTTCTCGGTCCGCAGTAAATTGGTCAGTTTTTAGTTGTTTTTTTTTGTCCTCGGTTGTCTCCTGTCCACGGGTCTTTCATGGAAGAAGAAGAAGAATTTACAGTCGAAATTTGTAAATATTAAACTCATTTGTAAACATCGACATCTAGGCGAATATGGAGGGTGCCGTTGCCGAGCGAGACGAATTGTTAATATGCGTCGTACACTGTAAACATTTTTCTAGCCAACTTCCCAAACTGTAATGGAAGTTTTTAACCTATACATTGTATGGCAATATTACCATATATCAGGCTGCAAATATACGACTGTTTAGCACCGCTACAATACATAATTGATAACTTCCCTATGCATTTGACTGTTTCCTGGGCAAAAGTAGGAACGTTACCATAGATGTATGGGAACAAACTTTACCATCCAAGCTTTCTCACGATATGTATATACTGGTGTGGTATATTTGCGAACATAGTTACGGCCTGAATTATTTAAAAAAAAAAAAAAAATACAGGAATTTTCAAAAATGCAAAATGCGAGGAAAAATTTATTTCAACGAAGGAATTTCATTTTGTATGAACATAAAGAAAATATGATCCTATAGTAGATAACCAAAATAGATAAACTACTGTAATAATAAAAATCACCTTTAAATCAACACCTCAACATTATACCAGCCAAACACTAGTTACTCAAAACAAATAAATATAAATCCAAATGGCGCGAAGCATTTAACTACTACCTGGTAGCAGTTTTCGGAACCTACTTGTTGCGACACCTTTGGACATATATTGTAGCAGCAAATTGTGTGCGAGTCTCGTGATGTCAGTGAGGACAGAGGACCGAGGACCGAGGACATCCGAGGACAGGGGACACGGCAATTGTAGCAGGGGCTTTGGACATATATTGTAGCAGCAAATTGTGTGCGAGTCTCCTGATGTCAGTGAGGACAGAGGACCGAAGACATCCGAGGACAGGGGACACGGCAATTGTAGCAGGGGCTTTGGACATCTATCGTATCAGCTAATTGTGTGCGAGTCTCGTGATGTCAGTGAGGACAGAGGACCGAAGACATCCGAGGATAGGGGACACGGCAATTGTAGCAGGGGCTTTGGACATCTATTGTAGCAGCAAATTGTGTGCGAGTCTCGTGATGTCAGTGAGGACAGAGGACCGAGGACCGAGGACATCCGAGGACAGGGGACACGGCAATTGTAGCAGGGGCTTTGGACATCTATTGTAGCAGCAAATTGTGTGCGATTCTCGTGACGTCAGTGAGGGTAGAGGACTGAGGACATCCGAGGACAGGGGACACAGTAATTGTAGTAGGGGCGATACTGGTTCTGAACTAACGTGTTTTGGAGCACACCTAGTCGTAGAATATTTCCGCGTAAAGCATGTGGTCTTAGGAATACTCAAACGCTTACACACCTTAGAAATATTACGCTTCACGAGTATTCGTCATAAGTGATCGGCCTTTGTTACTAAAAATCGAATTATTTAAGTACCAGGGTGTTCGACGCGTCCCACGTCCTTCCCTTCTTCTTCTGAGTGCCATTAAAAAGTTCGCATCCAACCGAGTGCGTTTCGAAGTGGTTCAGAACCGATTCGTTGACTGGCACTTGTTTCTGACGTTCCTGTGCTTATGTTCAAGGAAGCTAAGCGGAACTGTAGTCCATTCGTGGTTACTTCCAACTTTTCTGAAGCTCTGCTAAAGTTATATTTCCAAGCTATTCTTCCGCCTCATGCGAACAAAGTTTGATCATGTCTAGAAAATTAGACCAAAGGGACAACGCACCGTATTTGTCCACACACAGGTTAGTAATATTTTGCATGAGGACTGTTTCTAAAAGACTGTTCACGATAAAGTGAGCACTTTTGAAACCAACCTTTAAAAAAAGTTACTGCCCCTGCCTTCATATACTTCGACGGGCGCACTGAGTGACACGCGCTCGGTAAAGTTGGTAACGATAGATGGAAACTAGTTCCATATCTTAACGTCGAATAAAAAGTGTTAGGTAACCATTTGTGAAAATTTAGATTATTTATTTCGTTTTATGTTTCATTTTAATGCATCAATGTGTAAAAAGGAGCAGATTTATAAAATGTTTACTTTTATAACAATTTCACAGTTTAACTTGACCGACGCATGGATAAGGTGACGAGTCCCATGGCAATGTTAATTTTACATAAGGGGGAAGAATATACAACGTGCTTACAAGTAGATCTTAATCACGTCTTTCAACAGTGCTCATTTTACCGTGAACAGCCTATACTAGGCATTACCAATACGCCTAATTTCTGTTTTTATTCATTTTAATAAGGTCTATAACTGAAATATCATTTATAGACAAAATATAAGTCAACGTTCAATTTATCTAATAATAGGATAATAATGTATTAACAAAAGTATAAAATGCTCGTGATACAAGATATATTTAAGAAACAAACCGAACACATCTTCCTTGGGGTGATTTTTCAATGATCTGATTAAAAAATGTGTAAGGGAAGTGTGTATAGAATATGCTTACATAAAAGATTAAGTTAAACTTTATAAAGCCACATGCGTTAGCGGCTTGGCCGGGACTTGAACCTAGGACTTCGCTTTTGAATAGGTTGTCTCTAAACCCACTGTAATATAGTACGAACCAATGTCATCATGCAACCTCTCTGTGCATAACCAAGTAAAATAAAGCCCAAATTTCAATTTCCTTTTTACGTACACTCTGGGGGGAAATGACTGATGACGTGATGTATTCGCTCATTTGTGTGTGCGTTGTGGTCACAGAAACAGCTTCGCATCCAAGGCAAAGGTGGCTGCCTGGGTAGGCCACCGAACAGTGTGCAGAGCTCCAGCAGAAAAAGTTTTATTAAAAAAATCGTCCAACTTGCCTGTGTGATGTCTGCTCACGAATAGCATTTAAGAAATTTTTCGCCTGTCTATACTTTGTTCAGTTCCTCCATTTCAATCTAAAGCATGTTTTTCGATAGTGAAAGTGGCTCAAACGTGTGTTTTCACGGTCATTTTTATGTATGAACATTCTGGTACAAAACTTGAAAAAAGTCATAGGGACGTGCATAAAACCATTATTTTTATTATTACATCGTAAAATAGTAGTGTCTCCACTGAAAGTATCATAGAGGCGCATTATCGACGTCTAGACTGTACGCCAGTTCAGTGCTTTGCGCGTAGAGGCGATGCGACAGTTGCTTCGCATGTCTAGGTCGCCACTAGCGCTCCCACTCTTTTTTAGCCTCAGGCGTACATAATTCGTCAACCAGACGGCCATCCTTAAAGCAGGAAGGATATTTACCACACCTGGAAAAATCCTCGGACTGCCATTGTTATCTAAATCAGGATATTTGTTCTGCGAACCAGTCGTCCTGATTGGAAACACGAGAGTGAATGGGCGAGAGCCATAATTGAGCTTGAAGACTGAAGTCTTCTGTGCTGATGGTGCAACGAGGTGAGGCTTGGAGCAGTGATGGGCTGCAGCGGTTGTAAAGATAACCCACCAGCCGACGGCAAACATCCGCCAACAAATGTTTTGAGTCTACTGTAACTATTTTCTAAACTTCGTCATCGACATCGTGAGACTCGCATCACAATGAGCTTCAGCGGTATGTGTATAAAACAAAATAACGGAACTGTCGCAAAATAGTTTTTTTTTCTTCAGAAAAGGTAAAAAACAATTATGTACAGCCACCACTTTTTTACTTTTATCCATCAAATATATTCAAAGAGAATAAAATAATAATGTTGAAAACGGCAAAAAAAAGTTTGTTTTAGGATTTTCCTCCTCAGTTTTCTTAAGGAAAAGGAGAGTACACTCTAAATTCTAATCAGTGGAATACCACTGATTCGAAGTGAAAATGGCTCCACTTAGAATCAGTGAAAAACAAACAGTGATTGTTTCAGCGGAAAAATTACAGTAGTAGTGGCTGTTTGGTCCTAACCCACATTTGATTAATCGGATTATCGATAAGATATCAAATTAATTGACCCAATTTATCTGGTTATTAATCCGTAATTAATACGTTGCAAATTAATTAAATTTTTTTTTTAATTTATTTACATTTTTGTGTGATTGAATATTTATTATGTGTGATAAGGTTCCTTTATTTATTTATTTTTTTGGAAAACGGCAGCATCGATGTTCATCCTTGGATGTCTGGCCTGGCGGTGTACTGAGGTGTGATGTGTTGGGGAAGGGGTATATATGTAATATTAATTTTTAATTATGGTATTAAGGAGGTGGAGAGGGAGGAGGGGCGTATGAGTTCCTTCCTGTATGCCGTCTGGCAGGCGACTGAGGGATAAGATACATCTGCTTCGGCCGGTGTCTGATTGTAGACTGAGCTCTACATATGCAAAACTGCGGAGTTCGAAAGCGCATGTTTAGAGATTATTAATAAATAACTGTTTTAAATAACCGAAGAATAGTATTTTGGTGATATGAGATTATCAGCAAATATGTATTGAAGGATGGCATATTTAATTACAAATTACCACCTAACCACAATGAAATATTGTTAGTGTAACGCCTGAAGGATAAGAGACATCTTCCATGGGCGATATGTGAATGTATACTGAGCTGTAAATATGTGATATGGCGGAGTTCGGAAGTGCATATTTAGAAATAACTGTTTAAAAATAACGAAGAATAGCATTTTGGTGATATGAAATAAGTACACGACACTCAAAATTTATGTTTTATAGAACACGAGATAAACTAATGAAAAATGCATTACAAATATGAAATAATTGATCACAAATCAATTAAAATGACTTACTCCGATTGAGAATTATGATGCGCGAACATTAAAAGAATCCGGATTACTGTTCCAATAGCACATATTCTGTTAATCACTACTCGACAAACAGAAGATATTTTTAATTAAACTCACATATCAATGAAAATCATTAGTCCCTGCTTACGAATGGAGCACAAATTCAAAATATGAACTCACTAAACTATTTTTCTACTAATTTAAGCTAAAGAACTCTAAGCTCTCTAAGTCTCTAAGAACTCTAAGAACTCTAAGTAGCTTACTAATGAAGGAAACAATTTGCATACAAGAATTATGCATTCTGAACTATACCTACAACTAAGTAATTAACATAGGCAAAAAGGTGACTTATTTTCCTACCAATCAAGGTGTCATAAATTAGGAGAACAATAGCTCATCGCATGTTGTTTGCTGGCGAATTCCATTCCGTCATTTTCCTTAGCATGAGAAACATATTTAAATTAAATAACCTTTCAACACAACTTGTGTGGAAACCTAGCACGATGTAGCACTCGCGAGGCATAGTGAACACTATCCAAACATAGATGAGCTTCAGAATCATAGTTCACACTCATGTTTTCCGATATCAGATGTTTTATTAAAAGAATAATGTAAAAAGTTATTATTATACAGTTGAACGATGTGAAGGGTAGGCTAGGAGTAAAGCACTCTATACATTCATATGTATAGAACAACCAACCACCCTGGGTGGTCAAGAACCACTGGACGAGATTGCTGTTAGGGAGCGTGCACCACCCATCCAGCTAGCTTTCTTTCTATCTCACTTGCTCTGTACCTCTCTATCTCTCTTCAACCCCTGTAGACAGGGGCAGGAACCTTCACTCCATTATTATGTAGACCGCTTGAAAAACATTTCGAATCTTGCTTGCCAATGCTTCCTCCTAGTGAAAATAATTTTAAGAAATCACACTGAATAAATAATTTTTTCCATAACATGAATAATTATGTTCCAAATATCTTTAAGCTGCAAAATTCTGGGAAATGTTATCATATTTCCAAACTATATAACATTAAAAGGAATGAAACGCAATGAATTTTATTACTTATGGAATGTAACGGATTACCGCCTAAATGCAAATTACATCACTATCACTAATCAAACGATAACCTGACTAAACAAGCAGAATGATTGCACAATATGTGTAATACACTAGATATGCAATAATTGTTCATCCAAACACCATCAATATCAGTAGGTTTATTAAATGAAAAACACATAAATTATGTTTCAATGTTTTATATTGATTATCATAATTTAACAAACACCTTTAATTGGCTCTCCATCATAGGTTTCGAGGTATTATACTCTAGGAAACAACTGTCTAACTGAAAAAATTTTTAATATGTCATACAACAAATTAATAGTATATATATTTTCTCAAAAACACATTTTAGCTTAGATATGTGTACATATTGATCAACTTTAAACTTTTGCCTTCTTCCATCGACTACTTTAGGAATATTATATATGGTTTTCCTCAATCTATTGTCCATAACATTTTCGGGAGCCATCTTAGTTCGATAGTATCTCGAATTTTAAAATTTAAGTATTTCAGGCAAAATGTCCACCTATCTGTAAGTCCCCTTCGTCGTAAAATGTTTGTATTTTAGCTGCTTAATATATTTGTAGAATCTCTCGATAACTGAAGCTTTAATTTCAGAATATGTTACATAATGATTAATCCCATATTCAGCCATTAGTTTCTGAAAGGACATATTAAAGAACTATGACCCTTTATCGGTTAGGAGCGATTTTGGTGTTATTTCTTCTATAATGGTTTTCATTGCAGCAGTAACTTCTTTTCATGTCTTGTTCTTCATAGTTATCCCCAAGCATATTTTTAAAAAAATTTCTATTGCTGTTAAAATATACTTGAATCCATTATTGTATTTCGAAAGCTATGTCATTTCACACAAATTGACTTGAAAAAGATAATTTAAACCATGAGTAATAACTGTTGTTCTGGGAAGCCTACTTGCAGGGGCATTGAGTTCTTGAGCAATCTTACTGAATTTCTTTAGTAATATAAACTTCTTCAGTCAGATCTTCAACAATATAAATAATTTTGTTTGTATGTGAATTATTCCCAGACTCTCTCGAAGTGATGAGAAGTTATAATCTGTTCACAAATTCACCAATGGCCAACTTCATCTTTATATATTCCACTTCCAGTATTATTGCTTAATAAATGTAATTTCGAGTCGTTCTCATCTCCTGAACGATTATCTGCAGTCATAGGGCTGATAAGTTCCTTATATTTATCCAAATTGTGTCGGAGTACCCATTTAAAAGTTTTTAAATAATAATTCAAACAATCCTTCACTCACATCAGTTATGTAATCACCTAATTTAATTCTGTTCTCAAGCATAACCATAATTACTGTCTCTCCCAGGAACTATAGATTTACACATCGATATACACCAAATGTCGTATTGTGCATAGGTGAAGAATGTTTGAAAGCTAAATAACAGAGTGTTAAATGGGAAAGGTTTTGCTTTTTCTTCTTAAAAGATCTTCCGATTTAATTTCCAATGGTGTTTCATTAGACATAGTCAACACAGAATGTAATAAATCCATTCTACACATAACAGGTTTAAATATTTCTTCTATTAAAACATCCCATTCCATTCATGCTCATTTAGTTTGCAAATGTTTCTACTTTACAGCAGATATTGAGGTATGTAATTCCAAAGCAGAGTCAGACATTTTTTGATTACATTACATTAACATTCCAGTATTTATATAATCTAATATGAGGTTTTTTTTTTAAACTGCAACACAAGGTCGAGTAGTCTGCACCTTTTCAATCTTATCGACTCTACTTAAAACTACATCTAATTTACTTACAGTTTTAGCTCTCGTCATTAATAAAATAATTTACTTGTGTTTCCAAATTATTATTTTGTTTTCTCATATCTGTTTGTGTAAATAAACCAGATGCTTTATTAATCAATCCAACACTTATATATTGTGTCATTTCTCCCGTGCATGTTTCGAGTTGTTTTGTAATAGTAGCAGATACCACTTCATTAATTACAACTCTTAGATTATTTTGCATTTATGTAAGTAGTGTTATAAGAATTGTGTTCAACATAACATCGAAGTCCTTAGTTAACACATTAAAAATGGCAAATTGAAAACTGCCAAATATATTAAATGAATAATTCATGTGTATGGTGTGTCCAGGATACAAAATAATTTAAAAGCTGAATACTTTGATCTATCTTCCAGTAATAGTCAATTGTGTTGATGAAATAGTTGTTACAACTGTCAATCAAGATTGTAAACTTATTAATTCTAGAATAAAAAATATTGCAGTTCCTTTGGATTTAAAAAAGCTATATAAACACTTGCATTCCATGTGCAGTGCAATCATAATGGGTATTGTGTATAATAGTTAATACAGACATAAAGTATGGCGTTCTCTTAAAAACTATGTTTCTAAGGAACATACTTCGAAGAAAGTAACTATAAAATACACAAACACAACCATAAAATGGTCACTTCAAATAAGATACCTGTGTAGTTAACATGGAGCAACATATTGTTTTTAAAGGAATTAGGATATACAGTTAATAGAAATGGAAGACATACATAATGTTGAAGAAACAATAACTTATGAAGATGCAATAACCAATACAGAAACACATGTGTATGAACCGTTCCGAGCAGGTCTGTATACGTTTCCCTTGAAGTAAGGATTTCTATACAAAATCATGATATTTACACATTACCATCGAAATTAAGTTTAATGTTTAGAGGAGCAATTAAAAAGGCTGCCGATGCAACTAACCCAGTAACTAGAGGAATAGTGAGAAACAGAATACTTAATTTAATCAACAGAATTGCAAATCTGCTCAAAGGTGTTGAAGTCGACCAAACATGAGATATTGGAATTATTTCCACGATAAAGAACTATCTCTCACAAACTGTAAACAATCTTTATACAGGGCTTATGGTTGGGTGGAGCAATGCTACCGATTATACACTACAAATAAACCCAGGCAGAAAATACAATGTTGTTATAATATTAAGTATGCTACTTTCCTTTGCTGAATACTATAATCATGATATATTAAATGCTAAACAAGTATGAATTATTCTATTTGTTAACTCACATTTGAATGCCATATATGATACAGCTAATAATGAGGAAGGTGTAATATTTGAATTAAACAGTGTTGAATGGCTGATGACACATATTGAAATTAATTCTCATGAATGTGTAAAGTTTTTAAAGTTTATCGAAAAAGAGAAGAATTTAGACATGGCATTCAGATCATGGGATTCAAAGACATTTATAATACTACCAACATCGCATAAAGTCGTTAGGAATGTGAAATCAAGTTTTTTGTCCGAAAAGCTGAGATATGTTGTCATATGTTTTCAAACAAACCAACAAAACAACTTAAAAGCAGACGTATCACTTTTTCGATTATTGTGATATGAAAAATATTAAACTGTATCTAAACAGTCAAGCATTTCCCTATGTGGATTTCAATACAAAATTTAGAAATGGGGAATTCCTTATTTTCTATAATATTTATTCAAAGTTACAGGAAACATATTATAACAAAATCAGCTCACCGATCTTAGAACCAGACACATTAAAAACCATTGGAACGATATTTGTACTTGACAGAAGCAAACAAAACAACACCATTAGCGACAATGTTATTGATTCACAATTGAAATAATTGCAAATACGCCCATTCCTGCAAATACACAAGCTTAAAATTGATCATTCCTGATATATTAGCAAGCTATAAAGTAAGAGATAAGCTGGTGAAGATAATGATTTGAGTTAGTGGACAACAAACTACGGTAGTTACAAGATGTTTTCATTCTCCAGATAAATGTATCATTACAGAAATGGCTATTACTGGTATGGAATAACGTACAATGGTATTCAGTTTTCAAACTGCCATTCGACTGGAAATATCTAAGTCCCAAATACAAGAAAACAAATAGTTGGTTACCAAGCATCCCCATGGTTTAACATTGGAGAGTGGATGTATGGAGTATGAGAATATAGAAGAATTTAGCAAGAAGTACTTAAATAAGTGTGAGATATACATATATGAAGTCGAGCAAAAACATGTTTTACAAAGAGTGTGGAATGGGAAAATAACAGATATTAAAAAAGAATACAACTGTCCATAATTCAAACAATTATATAAAGCATATGGATATAAATCGACATTATTCCCTGCAGCTGAAAACTCTAAAGTAATGCCTACTTGGTCATTAATGACTGATTGGGGTCAAGTGGATGAAGATGATTCTCCTCCAGAGTCTCCAGTGGATGTTATGCGAGTAATATGGCACTACCTGGGATGCGAGAACATTGCAAACTAATGAGCAAAATGTAGAATATAAATTATTTGGTTTTATGTAAATCAATATTTTGAAAAGATGAATCAAGAAGAGAATGAAATCACATGCTCGTGCATACAGAAATCAAAGTGTAAATTGAATATTAGCAAATTATTTGCACAATGGAGTAAACCATTTAGAACATGTATTGGAAAAAATTAATAATAAACGTATGAGGTGGACATATTTTGTCTAACCAATAGTCTGTAGGTTCCTGATGTTTACCGAAGTGGCAAATAGGTTTTAACGTGTGTTAAAATATTTGGTATCTATGTTTCTGAAACAACTTGTAATACATGTGTGTAACATGTATTATGTTTTTGTAACACCCTATACTAGTGTTTTGAAACAGTCTGTGTAACATATGTTATGATTTTTAAATACTCGATACATTTCCATGTTAAAATTTGTGGATATATTTTGAAATGGCTTGTATTATATGTGCAAGATTTGTCAATAAATATGTTTTAAAAATCAATTGATTTGTATGTTTATTTAGCGAATCCCTTCACAAACTGTGAAATTCATTTGTATCCCTGAGAACAAAAAATTGTTTGCATATTTAAGTATGTTGGACAGAGGTTTTCATAATAATCATCACTAATCTTATCTTGCATGTTATGTACAATGTTTTCAAATATGTGTATATTTTTACTTACCACAGTTAAAGTATACCTTAGGAAAAGACAGGGAAAATGGGAGACACCCAAGAAAATCCAACTGCATGGTCTATCATGACAAACAAATCTCAACAGATTCATTTAATTATAGATATGCACAAATTTTAAGATGCTTTAACATAAACGAACTGTGAGTAATATTTAAGATGAAACATTGATAGCTGAATCTATACTAATATTATAAAGAGGTAGTGTTTGTAACTTTGTGTGTTTGTGTGTTTGGATGTAGGAGGTAATCTTCGAAACTACTCATCCGATTTTAAAAATTCTTTCACCAGTAGAATGCTACGTTATCACTGAGTGTCATAGGCTATATTTTATTTTAAAAATCAATAGGGATCCCTACAAAAACTCCAATAATGTAACCCAAAGTGTAAATAAATGACCTATTAAATTCCTTACATTGCGTGCGCTGCGAAAACTATTGATGATAGAACAAAATAATGTACTACGGCTTTGCAGGACGGACAGATTCTGAAAATAATACGTGCTGTGTGCTGCGTACGGCGCCCACCTTAGAAGCTCTACTGCCATTATGGGGGAGTTACTTTTGTGTTTGCTGGGGATTTTCGGCAGACACTCCCTGTAGTTACAAAAGGAACGCTTGTAGATATCATCAAAGCATTTCTTAAATCATCTCCCTTGTGGAGTTCTATTCAACACCTAATTTTTGCGAACGAATCTATCTTGGTGGAGACACGCATAAAGATTTCCCACAACAATTGCTCAGACTTGGAGAAGGAGTTTTCCCTTCTCTAAATCTGGGCACTAATTCTGCTGAAATCATTTTAAATGAGACATTAGGTCAGATAGTCCACAGTCTGCAGCATCTTATAGAAGCAGTATATCCAGGCCTCGAAAATTTACTAGAAAAAGACTTTCACTGGTTGTGTTCCAGGGCAATAGTATCGCCTAGGAACGACACTGTCAATGAAATCAACAATCTCATTATACAAAGAGTTCCCGGCCAAGTCAAAACCTATAAGTCGATTGACACAGTCACCAATGTTGACGATGTCGTCCACTTTCCTCAAGATTTTCTAAATTCACTTAATCCTTCTGGCTTGCCACCTCACGAACTATCATTAAAAGTCGGTACTCCTATCATGCTTTTAAGGAATATAAGCCCTCCTAACATGTGTAATGGCACAAGATTGCTCATTAAAGACTTGAAAGAAAAATAGATTTTCGCGACCATCCTCACCGGTCCAGCAGCAGGCCAGCTGGCAAACATCCCGAGGATTCTCATGATTCCCACGGATTTGCCAATATCTTTCAAACGGTTGCAATTTCCCGCAAAAACATCGTTCGCGATTACTATTAATAAGTCCCAGGGTCAAACTTTCTCTTTGGTTGGAATCGACCTACGAAAAGAGTGTTTTTCCCATGGCCAACTATATGTTGGTTTATCACGAGTTGGTAGTCCCGAGAAACAGTACATTTTTCTACCAAACAATAACAGGACGTCAAACATTGTCTACAGAGAATGTCTTAGCCAATAACATATTCAATACTTCTATCTCAGATAAATTGCATTGTAATATAATGTATATTATTATGAAAAATTATAAAAAAGTAAAAAAATATCAAATAAAAATAGCAAAAAAAATTTAAATTATAAATTATTTAATTAATTATTAAATTATAATGTGCTTTTTTTTAATGCTTTAGGAGAGTTTACCCAACCTAATTAACGCCGGGTTAAGCAGTTTTTTTTATCTTAATTGCACCCGTGCGAAGCTGGGGCGGTTCGCTAGTAACTTATACACAGGCTGACTTGGTAATCATACACCCATGGCAAATGTCTCAAGACGTGAAAAAACCGTTATGCTTGGAGTTCAACAACCCTGTCAATGGTACCAATCCTTGTCTGAAGTCGCAGGAAATGCAGTTTTGACTTCAATGATTTTTCCAGTGTTACCAACCTCTAACCAAAGCCACAAAGTGTGTAAGCTTGGGTCAAACAACACTATTCGGAAACACTCCAGCTTCACAATGCCCTGGAGACATCTCTCCTCAAAGCCTTTCATGGAGGAGGCACAGACTGTGGACCACCCTGTCAATGTCAAGTCAATGACTTAATTTATGTCCATACTAGGCGGAAAACTTCTTCCAACCTGATCGCAAACTCTCATCTGCAATCATTTGTAGCAATGTATTCTTCTAATTAATTAAATATAAACCCTTTTCATCCTGCGACACAGTCTTAACAATCCTAAACTTAGTATATACAGTTTAATGTAATGCGATAGAAAACACACAACATGAAAAAAAAATTGAATAAAATCAACAAAATGTTACAATTAAAGACAACTTAGTTGAGAATGTAGTATTGTTCACTAAAGATGGATTATTCTACACACGAACCTTTACAGTATTTGTAAAATCTCCTAATTGATTTTTTGTGTATATCACATCTTTAGTAGTAATGACCTAATATTAGTTCAAACACAATCTTATTATAATTATAATTCTTTATCAGAAATCAGTAGACAAGCTTTTGTTTATTCAAAGACAAATAGGTATTAGATGTCAAACGCTATTTTAACCTTAGCGAAAATATTTTCATATACATTAACGGAAGATATCTGTATATGTTTTACTGTAACATGCGTTAAAATGTTTAACAAAAAATAAGTATTAAGTTAAAAACAGAACCATATCTACTTAAATTAGTTCATAACACATAACGAGTTTCTTGAACTCTATATAAGGTCTATGGAAAGAAAAGGTATTTTTATGTTATGTATCTAATATTTCAGGTTTATTGTTCATTTACACATATATCAGAGGTGATGTTTCAATATTAGGAATTCGTAACAGATCATAACTTCAAAGAGTACGTATTTGAAACATTTCAAAAAGAATAAATAACAAGATTTCCTTTAAGAATGTATAACTATTATTTGAAATCTGTAGAGTGTAGCATTGGAAATTGTAAAAGGTTTTTATAGTCATATTAATAACATGTTGTATACTTATTTTTTCTGTATCTCCACACCATATATATATACACTTACATGCAGACAGACTATGTAGCGCGCCCTCTTCCAAACAAAGCCATTTTTAGTTTCACGAACACTCTTGAACTGCACAGATAAATGGATACAACGCTTCGCTGCTAACCTTCCCTTTATATCGTCCAACCACATAAAAATAACTTTTTACATTATTTTTTAAATAAAACGTCTGATATCGGAAAGCTTGTGTGTGAACTACGTTTCTGCAGTTCATCTATGTTTCGATAAAGTGTTCATTATGCCTCGCGAGCGAGACATTGCACTAGGCTTCGACAGAGGTTAAGTTAAAAGGTTATTTATTTTAAATCCATTGCCCATGCTAGGCAAAACAGATGGAGTGGAATTCGCCGGCATGCAACATGCGATGAGCTATTGTTGTCTTGAGGAAGGTATGCTTAAATTTTTCTTGTTCGTGGATAATAATAATTGGAATTTGTGCGCTTTTAATAACTCATTAATTTATGACACCTTGATTGGTAGGAAAATAAGTCACCTTTTGTTAATTACTTAGTTGTAGGCATAGTTAAGAATGTGTCGTTCTTGTATGCAAATTGTTTCCTTCATTAGTAAGTTTGTGTGTTCTTTGGCTTAAATTATTAGGGAAATAGTTTTGGGAGTTCTTCATATTTTGAATAAATGCTCCACTCGTAAGCAGGAATCAATAATTTCCATTGATTTGTGAGTTTAATATGAAATATCTTCTGTTTGTCGAAGAGTGATTAATAAAATATGTGCTATTGGAACAGTGATCTGGATTTTTTATCGTTCATGCATCGTAATTCTCAATCGGAGTAAGTCATTTAAATTTATTTGTGATCAATTATTTAATTTTTGTAACACGTTTTCCATTAGTTTCTCTCATGTTCTATAAAACATAAACTTTGAATGTTGCTTACTTATTTCATATCGCCGAAATATTATTCTTCGTTATTTTAAAACATTATTTCCATTTACGCATTTCCGAACTCCGCCTTATCACATAATTTACAGCTCAGTATACATTCAGATATCACCCGCGGCGGATGTCTCTTATCCCTCAGTCGATACTCTAACAATATTTCATTGTGGTTAGGTATTAATTTGTAATTAAATATGCCATATTTCATTACATATTTGCTAATAATTTCATATCGCCATAATACTATTCTTCTGTTATTTTAAACAGTTATTTATTAATAATCTCCAAATACGCGCTTTCGAACTCTGCCATTTCGCATATGTAGAGCTCAGTCTACAATCAGACGCTGGCCGAAGCAGACGTATATTATCCCTCAGTCGCCTGCCAGACGGCAAATGGGAAGGAACTCATACGCCCCTCCTCCCCTTCCCCCTCCTCAATACCATAATTAAAAATTAATATTACATATATATACTCCTTCCCCAACACATCACACCTCAGTACACTGCAAGACATACAAGGGTGAATATCGATCGATGCTGTCGCTCTCCAAAATCAAAAATAAAAATAAAAGACCCTACCAAATGTATAATCACACAAAAATTGAAATGATGAAATGTTTGTAATTAATCAATTAATTAATCAACAGATTTTTAACATTAATTTTATGGGATTAATATTTTTGTGGATTAAGATTTGATTAATTCAATTTTCGATCATATTAATTACGGATTAACTACCAGATTAATTGTGTCAATTAATTTGATATCAAATCGATAATCCGATTAATCGAGAGTGGCTTAGGAGCATCCAGCCCCTACTACTAATTACGCTGATTGACTTGGTGATGTGAAATTTTTCACTGATTCTAAGTGGAGCCATTTTCACTGCGAATCGGTGGTTTTCCACTGATTAGAATTTACAGTGTACGAAGTCCCGTATTATGAAGTTTAATCCATTGGCTTACACCACGTGTAATAATACTCTTTTAATGCATATCTATAGGCGGTTCACGGTAATGTGAGCCCTTTTGAGGCCCTAGTTACTTTCTCCTTTGAGCCTTTTTTATTCTTTAACCACCTTTTTTTAAAAAAATAAGTATTGCCACGTGAATAATAAATACAGCGCGTATATTCCACCACATTCGGAAGTTAAAGTCTGATACTAATAAATATATATTCATTAACTATTATTCCTAACGGGGGGGCTTTTAAAAGTGCTCACTTTACCATGAGTATACTATAATTAGCGAGAAATCCAACCTCTCGGGAATACATAATGCAGAGTAAGAGCCATCGCAATGCTTCCTTAAGGCAAGACTTGAAGATTTACTAGGGATTCTTACTACCGTCCATTCACGATTAATTCCCACTTTTCCGAAGCCATGTTAAAGTTATACTTTCAGGATATTCCTGCACCTCATGCAAACTAAGCTTAGAAAATTACACAAGATAGCCAACGCACCGCATTAGTGCGAGCTTAATGTAGTAATATTTTACGTAAGAACTATTTATTACAAGCTACTCACGGTAAACCGAGCACTTTTGAAAGCCCGGTTTAAGCTATACTTGTATGCACGTTGTGCATTATTCTGCCTTATGTAAAATTATCGTTGCCGTAGGCCTCATCGCTTTATTTGTGCGACGTTCAAGTTAAACGGTGAAATTATTAGAATAGTATATATTTTACAAAGCTGCTCATTAAGCTATCGCAAATGGTTACGTAACACTTTTATTCGACGTTAAGACTTGGAACTACTTTCTCTCCATCGTTACCAACTTTACTTGGCGCATGTCACTCAGTGTGCCCGTTATAATATATGCAGGCAGAAGCAGTGACATTTTTTTTAAAGGTAGATTTCAAAAGTGCTAACTTTATCGTGAACAGCCTTTACCAATCATTGCCAACACACCTATTCTCTCTCTCTCTCTCTTTCTCTCTCTCTCTCTCTCTATCTTTCTCTCTCTCTCTCTCTTCAGTAATATTAGTTTGAAATTTAATATTATAAAAAATATATAAAATATCAGTAAACGTTCAATTCAACCAACAATAAGGTAATTTAATGCTCACAGAAGGATAAGTCAATGTTGGGTACATGCGCAAAAGACGAATAAGCGATCTATCTCATCATGAGTCAATGGTCTGCGCAGGTTTTCTTCTGCTCCGTTCCTTGTGATGCTCCCAGCAGATGCTCTAGTTTGGGCGGGTGTCTCAGTATTACTCGGGACAGCAGAAGCACGAAGGAGAGAGACGTTCTGTAATAAAGGTAGGAAAGGTTTAAGAGTCCCATTTACTGAAACGTTTTCTGTGAAATCGTTGTTTGCGCGTAAAAGCATATCTCGGTAAATTAAAGTTCTGGAAATATGACTTTTTGTCAGAAAAGATCAAAAACCATTATCTATGGCCCTAGTTTTTTTTACTTTGATCGTATTAAGTGTATTCTTGGAGAAAAATATTCGTGAAAATTGTCAAATATCGCATTTTTAAAACTTGTCTATGCAGTTTCCTGAAGCGGCAAGAGAAAATACAAAGAAACGGACGTAGTTTAATCTGTGGTCTTTCATCGTGTGTAATAAAACACCAATGTTACAGATATAATTTGCACGTTACAGCGTTACGACGGAAACACTACACGCCTTGCGCGTAGGAGCGAAAAGGCGCTAGGCGTGCGTGTTAATGTCGCCCGTATCGCTCCCTGGCTTCTTGACCTTGGACGCGCAGCTACATATCGGCAGCGAAGTCACTAGATACGGAGCAAGTCGCTCAGAGAAGCAAGAGAAGGGGAGTAGCTGTCCCAGCATCCGCCTGGAGCGATATCGGGAAACCAGAAATCAGGACGGCAGCGACCACGATTCGAACCTAGGTCCTCCCAAACGCGAGTCCGGTGGTTTACCATTACGCCACCTCACTGGGTGCTGACGTTCTCTGCCGCACATGCAACTATACAGCTTGAGTTTAAACGCATTTGCCCCTTAAATATACATCGCGTCACGGCATCTTAAGAGGTTACGCCATTGCCCTTATGGGCCGTGTTGGTCGAGCAGTTGGACTGCTCGCCTCCCACCGAGGCGAACTGGGTTCAATCCTCGGCCGGGTCACTTCCCGGATTTTCGCAAGTAAGAATCGTGCCAGACGATGCCGCTGGTCGGCGGATTTTCTCTGGGATCTCCCGTTTCCCCCGCCCTTGGATTCTGACTCTGCTACATCTTCATATTCGCCTCATTTCACCCTCAATGGCTCTCAAGACCTCATTAAAAGCCACCCAAATCTCTCAACTCTCAACCCATTGTTCGTTATTAAAATGGTTTTGTCATATGGAAATTTTATAGAGCAGCTATCAGTGCTTCGAGGTCAGTGATATTTTTGACATCACTGTACGAATCAGGCGAATTAATCACGAACGAACTGTACTCCAGCAACGCAAATACACCAATACATATCTACACTTGACTCGGGAATCACAGATTTTTGCAACTTGCCCACAATAGAAAAATGCATAGACACAGGAAGGAAACATTCTTGTGATGGCGTGTCTCTGTTGGGTTAAATTGAGCTAGAGACCTACGTATCTGGTTGGCCGGTGGCTGAAAGTAAAACTGAAATGGAAATAAATGTTGTTGCTTGAAGAAAGGTGAAATGTTCGGTGGTGGTTTTGCACGAGCGCGATCTCCCCTCCCCTCACTGAGAATCGTCTTTAAGTGGCTACTGGCTGCTGTCATTACCACTCCTCTGCACTAATTCGGTTGTCAGATAAGTGTTTATTTACGCGGCGCCGTTATTTTCTGGCTCTTGCCACGACAGAGACACTGAGATCTAGCGGGGAAATCTGTAAACACAGGGGCCGCTAGCCGCAGGTGCCGAATGTTAGAAAGCTGTGGCTGCGGAAGTGACAGTTGGTGTTAATGGCGGAGAAACTGTAAGGACGACCGGAATAGTATCGTCTCTGTAGACTGTGTATCTAATAAACTGCATCGGAATTTCGGGGATGACGATAACTGTCGCTTACTTTTATGCACAAACGCTAAGCATGACCTTAATACGGAATGAGGAAGTGGAAATATTCGTGTTAAAGGCGCCTCCTACTTGGATGTTTTTAGCGTGTTTGAGGAAGGGAAGCGCGGGACCGATAAGGACGACAATGACACGCGCGCCTGATGCCCCTTCGCTCCTACGCGCTAGGCGCTCAACTGGCGTGCAGTGCTTCCGTTTTGCTGCGTGTACCTATGTGACTTTAAGCGGTGACCCTATCATGTTATTGGTGGAAAGTATGTAGGAAGGTTCAATGCAGGTCCCTAAAATACTTTCACATGTTTCCAACCAGTATATTATGAGCTATAGCAGTGTGAAAAAGCCGTTTTTAGCTATGTTGGTGGGCTCGGGGATAGCATTTATATGTACGTGATGTATTGAGAGTATTATACGTACCTCGCCCGAACTGTGTTTTCTTTTCGTACATTAGTATTATGGAGACACGTTTAATGGTTTCGTAAAAAAACGTGGATTTCAGACATACTGCACCGCGTTTCCACCGCCAGGTAGGCGGCGCCCGTAAGGCACTCGCGTACTTGGTGCGTGAACTGCGTTTCAGAGTGCGTTTGCCACGAAACTATCAAACGCACTTCCAGCGCGATAATATACGAACGGAACATACACTTCAGACGGGAATGGTTTGAGTACGTTCAATGTGTCACGCACGTGGAACGTCATTTCCGAGTGCTCCAAAACAGTTATAAACGGCCTATTCGAAGCGATGTATCTCGAAATATATGCACCAGATCCATAAAGAACTACTCAAGGACCTTGCATTGAACCTTCCTGCAGACTTTCCACCAATAAAATAATAGAGTCTCCGCTGAAAGTCCCATAGGGACACGAAGTGTGCTGGCCATCCAGCAGACTGTGTGGTGTCAGTAGTAAACAGAAGTAGCACTATTGTGTGCTGTGGAAACGGCTGAATTGAAGTGTAAAAGATATGTTAACAATATGGTTACGTTAGTGTAAAAACTGTGTACAAAATTATTTGCGTTTTTCAATTGTATTTAGATTTTGAAATTGGAAAAAATAATATTGGAATATTGAAACTCATTATGTTTGACATAATTAAGATGTAGTTTCAATTGTAAAGTGGTTACTAATGATAACCATGTTCACCTTCACTGTTTAAGGTTACCTAATAAAAGTTGATTTACCTAACCTAACCTAACTTAAGCTAAGGTAACCTAACCTAAAGGTAGTTCAGAGTCTTGCGCTTAGAGGCGATGGTGCACTTGGCACGCGTGGCAGTGTCGCTCTTATCGCAAATGTTGAACGTTTATTACTGGATAAAACGTCCTTCTGGGTTTGCCATACAGATTGTCGGCCAAGGGGCAGAAGTCATAATTGTGTACATCAACTCGGAGTTTTAGTCTGTTGCCAGATTACCTACAATGTTAATTTTGCAGGTCCCAATAGCTATACAGCATGGTGCCGTTTCTCTTTCTTTCCAGCATACATGGTGATGCTCGTTCCTGGTTTATAATTGGTTATCACATCATCTCTCACGCTATTGGCTTTCGTCATCTGAAATGATTCGCAGGGATGGTTGAAGTGTTGATTCGTCTGGATACCAATATTCCGATTGAACTTTATTCCTTATTCATCGTCACTCAATCTTTGTAATACACACAACACACTTCATTTTATACTATTGAAATATTATTATTGTTACATTTAAGTGTAGACGAGGCACGTAGGGATTCTGACTAACTTTGACGATGCATGTGAATGCTGATCATTACTAGTAAGTATTTTGGTTATTGTGTTTCATTTCCGATATGGCATGCGGGAATTCTAATAAGAGGGGCTGGCAAAGGAAAGGATTTTTCGGGCAACGGAAACTTCTGCTTTGATTTCCGCCAGCTCAAGCAATGCTATTAACTTCCAAAATGTACTTCTTAAAAAAAAAAAAAAAAAAAAAAAACATGGCGTCATGTTTTATTAGTGATGAGCAATAGACTGCAAGACTTTCCTATACGACGAGGTGTATAAACTTTTATTCTGCTTTCTTCTTCTAACACAAAAGTGTCGTGTGTCCCACTCACTTTTCTCACTATTTCTTTTTTTTTTCCAGGAGAGGCGAACACAATTTTATTTCAGAAGTCCTCCAATAGTGCCAATAAGGCTTTGCGTTTAAATTACCATCACTCTATTTTTCATTGCATACGGACGTACCATTACATATGTCAACTATAACCCAATAAACAATTAAATATTTGTTTACTACGTCAGGTTATATAGTTATACATTTCATATAATTTACATTTATTTTGATGTTGTTGTTATTTACTCATTTCTTCTATGTTTTTATAGTTTACAAATAAAACATTAAATTACCCCCTAAGATGTAAGATCGTTATGGTCTCACTGACGATGAAGAAACGGCGGAATTGAGGTGGATATTATTTTTGTTGTATTTATTTACCTTAGGTTAACATCAGAGTGTTGTCCTCTCGGATGACGCATTCGTTGTCATCCGATTACATTACCTTGAATACATTATCTGTAATCAACATTATGTTACGTTATCGTAAATGGCACTGTTCATTACACACATCCTTGCAATCCCGCTTTGTGTGGGTACAAACTTTGGTAACGCCAAAGAATTTTGATGAATTCAGCCTGCGAATATATACTTAATCACACCTGTAACATGCATCATAGCAATTAACTTCTTGAATCAGACACCCCCCATTATGTATAAAGAGTGCGGCGGAAATTTCTTTTGGACGGAGTTGCAATAAAAATCTTACTACCATGATTCAATGACTTTCAAAATGGCAATGAGACGGTGTAAAGGGGTTATGAAAAGGAACAGAAACTTTAGCTCGACCAGCTCAAAGTATCGAACAGAATTCACCTAGGCGGTAAGACGTTATATATCTTCATATGTTATGTACCACTGTATCCCTGTTTAATCAAAACATTGAAAAGAAATGAACTATATGAAAATAAGGCCAGCCACGAGTTCACAGTTTAATGATGTTTCGCTCAAGGTAGTTCCCCGGCCTTCCTCCTCCCTTCATCCTTTCGTCAAGGTTAATTACCTAGACTACCACAGTCAATAAGTTCGTGGACTGGCTGGCGCCCCGAGTGTAGGCAGCCACGCATCACGGCGTCCATGCATTTATTGACTGCTCTCCGTTATAATTATTGTAGCTGGTTTGCGCTAAATCGAAGAATTTTGAAGTCCACCATTGAAATATATGCATTAACCCCTAATACATTTATTTAAAGCGGCGCACTGACTGGCATGTACCCACTACAGTTGGCAGCAATGTAGTTAAAAGTAGATCCACATTTTAGCACCATTTTAAAAGCATTACTAATAATTCGTGGAATTAGAATTTATTAAATTTAATTTCTCTTCTCAACATTTTACAGTCACGATAAAGAAAATTACTAACATATTTGCATTCATAATCATTTTACAGTTATGGCAGACGTATTAATAAAGTGATGGGGTCTATCGAAAAGTTTATTTCACGTGTGGCGTAAGGATACAAAACTTATGGAAAAGTAGCATGACTTCCAAACGCACTCAGCCGTGAACAGTCTATAGTGTTTGGTCGTATAGGCGTTCACGGTAAAATGAGCACTTTTTAAATCAACCTTGGAGAAAAGTCACTGCTACTATCTGCATAGGTTTTAACGGGTGTGCTGAGTGACATGCGCCCAGTAAAGTTGGTAACGATGGAGGGAATGTAGTTCCATAACAAGTCGAATGAAAAGTGTTACGTAAACATTTGCGACAACTTAAATTATTTATTTTTCTTTGTGGTTTTTAATGCGTCTAAGTGTAAGAATTAGCAGATTTGTAAAGTATTTAGTTTTATAATAATTTCACAGATTCGCTTAGCTGACATGAAACAAACGACGAGGCCCATGGCAATGTTATTTTTACATAAGGCGGAAGAATACATCAAGTGTATACAAGTAGATCATAAGCAGGGCTTTCAAGAGTGCTCACTTTACCGTGAACGACTTATAAGCATACAGGTATGAAACAGCTATTTATACCGCGAATTCCAGCCGCACATGCCAACAAGTTAGCAGCACTGGCCGACAATATGTTGGAATGTCGTTCCACAGTCACTGATGGGGCCACGATGGTGTAGTGGTAAGACTGCTCGCCTCCCACACAGGAGAACCGGATTTTATTCCTGGCGGGGTCGCTCCCACATTTTAGTATGTAGGAATCGTGCCGGGCTATGCCGCTGTTCGGCGGGTTTTCTCGGGGTTCTCATGTTTCCCCCGCCCTCTCATTCCTGCGCTGTTCCATACTCACCTGACTTCATCCTCATCGGCATATCGTCATATCGTCGAATGGGTACGCCCAATTCAAAGACACCGTCAAGTCATTTAAATTATGTGTACTTACCTATTCTGTTGTCGTGAAGTAGCATACGTGCTCGCATTCGCAGGTTCGGAGGCTGAGTCTGGCATTTTTCACACACAATATGAACAAAAAAAAGAGCCATTAATAATTTGATGTTAATATTGATTGTGTAAAGTATCTCGCCTTCTGCTTCTACATGAAAAATAAATCACACATGCGGATATTATTATTCTACAAAAATCATCTCTCTAAGAGTTCACTTGCTGAAATCTACAGCGGCAACCTAGAAATTTCAGCAGTCTGCGGAACCCTACCATTTCATACATGACCACCCATTTTGTCGTTGCAGAATTTTCTCGACCAAATACACGTCGGCAATCCTCGTAGGCTGGATCTCCTTTTCACAGAAGTCACAGCGAACCAGTACGTTATCCAGATGCTCGAAATAGTTTGTACTCTGAATAGTCCCATGTACATTCTACACATAAGAGCGCGGAGGATGCAACTCGCAGAGAAACCTTTTCCGAATGAATCTTTCTGTTTCTAAATATACACCATTAAATATATGTGGGTGAGGGCAGTGACTTTTTCGTAAGGTTGATTTCAAAAGTGCTCACTTTATCGTGAACAGCCTATAAATGGGAAATCATCAGACAAAATCTCAAGCTAAACAACCACAAGTATTTAGAGGAGTTAACCGCCATCATTCCTCCCCACATATTTACAATAAAATTATACAAACTAAAAAAAATATATTATTGTTGTTGCAACTATATATATAATTTCAAAACAAAATAAACTATGCAAAATAACATTTACATGCGCTAACCACAACTCATGAGTTTTCATTTGATGAGTTCCCTGCCTATACTGTGTTATTTTATTCTATTAAGTTTTGCACAGTATTTTCACTTTACAGCCTCGTATTGTACATTGTATGATCACCCAGCATGTGTTACTAAGGTATGTGTTATTCTTGCCACTTATTTCATTTATATTATTCAGTTCTTTATGATATTTCCAGTATCCACAGTGTATGGCGTATGGAACCATAGGGAAATATAGCTGTTGTATCACAGTATAAGACGTCACATACTGGAATGTATTAGCAGCCTCTCGCCAATTTGCTTGTAGCACATGGATGAATGCAGACATAAGGAAACATGTGTTGTTTTCCATCTTCGTGAACAGGGAATGCATCAATGAAGCAAGGCCTAGTTCATCGGTGTGCTGCTCACCATCTCCCCATCCAATAGTCAACGCCACTGCGCAGCCCTCGGACATGAAATGCAGATATTTAAGGCAGTAAGATATTTCTCTTTTTTCTGGGCATTACTTTAGGCAGACATCCTCTGTGATGCTGAATGTTATAAAATTTGGACATGATGTTTAAGAAAGTGAGACATCCGTGTCAGGTTTGAAGCAGTGGGTCGTCGTCGTTCACGTATTCTGGCTTAATTTGCATCGTGGAGTGCACTATAGGATTATGCTCGCGAATGAGTATGACCAGAGGCGTATCCATATGTAGTTTGGCATTGCGTAGTAAATATGGGTTCAAGACCCTAAACCATAATTTTTTTTCTCAAGCTTACACAAAAAAAATTAAATAAAGAAATAAGAAATTTGAGACTTGAACTTTCATATGATGTTGCAGCAAGCAAATAAATAATTTCGAGAGGAAATTCTATAATTCGCACTGTGTATAACTTTTCGATCTAACAATTACTCCAGGTAGATAAGGACCCGAGCTAAATAAAACCAAGAATGTCACTGACAAAAATACTTGGGCACACTTCCCCAGCTGAGGGATCTCCGAAAACTGCCGAGCATTTCGGAGTCGTCCGAAGCTAGCGACTCTCTGACTCTCTTAGCCCCTTTTAAAGTACGCTGTTCTCCAATTATCTTATGCTTATAAATAGAATTAAAATAAAAAATTTGCTACAATCTCGTTTACCACGCCACAAGATTTCACAATTAATTTCAAAAATATATTTTGTATTCGAGTTGCATTTATTTTCTTTTATAGCTATTCGCTAAACCAATATGCGAAGCAATAACAAGGTTTACGCCTTATGTTTCATACGAAAGTAAATTGCTGAAAAAAATAGATATAGGCAAAAAACTACAGCGTTTCGGCTAGCTACAGTATTTTATTGGGCACTGGCTATTGGGAGGAAACTGAAGCAAATGGGATCTCAGGAGGTCTTCAATATATTGCTGTGGATTCACTTACGCTAGTATGACTATCAGTGACGACGAGGATCATACTTGATTGCTCCTGAAACCCCACGTTAGTTATAGAGGACGTTCACAGGTGTAAAGCATGGCAGGGGCTGTACTGCTCACCTGCTGTCCTCTAAAATCTGGCATAGTGGTCATCCTGGCACAGTCGACATACATTCTGAAACCCAGACAGTAAAATCTTACGTTTGTCTCTGTTGACATCGCTGCAAACCAAGTCGACGATGCTGAGGTGTTGCGCAGACCGTCTGCCTGACAAGGGAACTGAGTTACAGTGGGTTTGTAAAATACGTTTTTAAACAATTTCACTTGCGCACAATCACTTTGCACGCGGAATTAAATGCCACTTTAGACTAGAGCGAAATGCAATTTTCAAAAGATCGTGCTGATTGCAAACACTATTTCCAAGCTCTTTAACATAGTCAAAAAACGACGTCTTCAAACTGTGATAGCTTAAAACATCTTGTGTAAATTCCTGCGAAACAAGTACAGGGCACTACGTTGAACTTTGTTACAGTTTTTCAACAATAAAATTACAGGGTAAAATATTTACTGCTGTGATCACGAACAGTGTACAAGACACTTTCTCTATGATAGCCCACTTTCTCTGTAAGAACTAAGAAAGAGAATACTTTGGAGAAATAATATAGTGTGTGGAGGAGCTGGTAAAATTAATAAAATTATCAGATTTTTAGCGTGAGATATCCTGCACTGCTTAGCGCCGCCCGTGACCGGCGATGGAGGGGAAGTTAGGGGAGGTGGCAAAATTATGGCGTATATGACGTCATTATAATCATATGGGAGCTCAGTGTAATATACGTGACAAACCATATTTGAATAGCATGGGTTATTAGCAATGCAGATTTCTCACATTCACATATCATATGAGTAATAACTTGTCAAAATAATAAAACAGAAGGACATAAACACCCAATAATATACAGTACACTGTTAAGTGTTTCACTTACCAGACGTAAAACTAGTTTCTCACTGTAACGGAATATACTAATTGCACCCAACGCTCTGAAAATTGCATTTTGCTCTTTCAAATTCATCGTGAATAGGTAACACACACGAAAACATAACTCAGAGAATAGGCAAACCAAAAAACTTTAAATCATAAGCAAAATGTTCACTTTCAACTTTAAATTTTTATTCAGGGAAAATTACTATGGAAATTTGTGTCAGTAATTAAGAAAATTAATTCAGAAAAACTTGGTAAGAAAACTCTCTACTTAGGAAAAATCCAAGTTAAAAATTAGTTACTGCGTGCGAAAATTAATTCAAGAAATATTATTTCTTCAGTGGTGAAAAGAATCGTTGTCCAGGAAAAATAGGAATGGATAATTTGGGTTAATTATTACCACGAACCTCAACAGCTATAACAACATATTAATTTAGTGTACATGTCTCCTCTCTATTTGTAGTCATCTGGCTTAGAATTAAGGAAACTGTCCAAATCAATTATATTTTGTACACGGCTGTAGAAAATCATAAAAGTGCATAAATAAATAATACAGTCTAATTTCATAAATTAATAATTTGTCGGTAAAATAATTATATTTAATAAAATATTACGTTAGGATCAGGGCAGCAAAAATAATCTTTAACTGAATTCCATCAAAGGTAAACAATCAAATATAGGTTATATACACATCACATGACAAAACCAAAATAAATATATCAAAACAAACCTAACGATATATCATTATATTATAAGGGCCACAGATCTCAAAGCACCAAATGTAAACGCAGCACGACGAGAAAACCGGGCGTCATTTAACAGCCTTGCTCATAGCGGCGATATCACACTTGACTATCACATAAAGCGTACCGTTCCAAGAATTGTTCATGTGTGCTACCCAAAGAGTGGTGCAGACGCCACTATACGAAGTATCTGCATGCTTCATTCCACAAAACTTTATTCGTTTGCATATCAACATCGATGTGCCTGTATACCAACTTACATGGTCACCGAATATTTGTACAGGTTGTGCAAAATTTTTTGACAATGGGTGTATTATGCCGGTGCGAAGTTTGGGATTAGGAATTGATCCTGTACAGTATTTTTGGATCATCCATCTTAGAAGAGGTGTTTCTAAATGTCGTCTTCTGTCGAAATATTTTAGATAATTCTATGTTCCAAAAATTTAATATACTTATATTTACGTGTTTAGAAAATATTTATATATTTAACTTACGGTTCCACATCTCTATTCTTCTTCCCACACATGTCCGTAAGCTTGCTGGTATGTATTGTAGGCTCTAGCTTTACATTCACTAGACGCGTTTTCCATATTTTGCAAACGTGTTAAAATATTTGAATGCGAATTTGTGTCACTTGTGTAAACAGTCTTATCGTACGAAGAGCCAATCTATGAATTGATTTTATGCAATACTTCTAAATTAAGGAAAATACATTTTTCTTAAAATTTGTTGGAATTTGAATCCCCAACCAACCCCTTCCCTGCTTATCATACATTAGATCAAACATGGTTTCCTAGTGTTATGATGATTCACCAAAGACTACGGGCATATCTAAATAAATTCTAATCATTGGCAGTGAGTGGATTGGATTAGAATTTGATTGAAAAGGTCTTATTAACGTCCCCCTGTGTTATGCCTGAAGGTTTATCAGGGGACGGTTTACAAAATAACTTATGAACTAACACCCAGGGCTTGCCTAGGATTCGAACCCAGAACCTCCCGCACCCCAGACCGACGGCATACCAACCGACTGCGCCACGGGATGTCGACTTGGCAGTGGATTGTTGGAAGTATTGAATATAAAGTTTTAGTTAATGAATTAACTAATTTGTCCGTCCAATGGAGGTGGCACTATAGTAACAACGCTAATACGTACTGTATAAGGCCCAGGTTCGAGTCCCCAAGCGGACATCTTGAATTTCGGTATCCAAGGAATTTCCGAAATCACTCAAGACGAATTATGGAATAATTCATTTTGTCTAAGCGATTAATTCGTTCCGTTTCCTAATTAAATCGTTGTTGACGAGACGTCAAGTCTTACCAACCTAATTTCTTAGCTCAGTGCTACAAGAACACAATACATTTTCAACGTTAAAGTTTTTTATTTTCTTATGTTAGCCGAGGAGAGAGCTTCGTGGTGTTGAAGACGCGACCTCTACAGTCAGTCGCTGAGGTAGCTACTTTAATTTCCACCCACTCTTCATGCCCCTTCATTTGCTTCTTTCTTCTTGTTTCAGTAGCTTGTCTTCCCATAGCGCGAGCGTGATTACCACGCGAATATGGAATGTTTTCTCGAGGCGTAGAGAGCTGTGTGAGTGTATTGCCATAATTAACCCAGTCGTATATCTCTCCGAGAGAAACTTCAAACACACAAAATAAATTAATGTCACCAAAGCGTATTAAAAAAAAAAAAGGATACGAAACGGGTTTGTAGACTGCATCCATACCAAGTGAATTTACTAATTCTTAAGAGTGGGATAGAGCTGCGCGACCAAGGTCAAGAAGCGAGGCAGCGATACGGGCGACACTAACACGCACTCCTAGCGCTTCATCGCTCCTACGCGCATGGCGTGCAGTGTTTCCGACTTGACGCTGTACTGTGTAAATTAGATCTGTAACAGTGGGGTTTTATTACATGCGATGAAAGAACACAGATTAAACTACACTCGTATGTTCGTACTTTTCTCTTACCGCTTAAGATATTTGACCATTCTCACAATTATTTTTCTCCAAGAATACACTTAATATGATAGAAGTAAAAATAGGGGCATAGATAATTTTTTTTTTTTTTATCTTTTCGAACAAAAAGTCGTGTTTGCAGAACTTCTATTTACCGAGATACACGTATTCGCGCAAACAACTATTTCACAGAAAATGTGTCAGTACATCCTCCTCTTAACGAATGTCATATTCACAAAAGTTTAAATAGCCTGCTTTGGACAATCACGTGGAACCTACAGGAAGGAAGTCTTCTTCGTATTTGGTCTGAGAATATGCTTGCAGTGTATGGAGGGAAAGCATCACATTATATTCTATTCTCAAATCAAATACAACTTCTGAATCTAGTCCACCATTCGTTTTAAAGTAATCAATTAGCATTACTCGCAAGGAAACGTGACATCAAAACCCCGGATGCAGCGGTGGTGTTGTGGTTAGACTACTTACCTCCCACCAAGTCAAACCGGGTTCGATTCTCGGCAGGATCCATTTTCCGAATTTTCGTACGTGAGAATAGCGCCGGACGATTGGTTGGCGGGTTTCCTCAGGGATCTCCCGCCTCCCCCGTTCGTTGCATTCCGGAGCCGTTCCATACTCATCTCACTTCACCTTCATCGGCTCTCAGGACGATGATGTTAAGAGCCGCCCAGATCTCTTCACTCCACATTTAAAACATTGAAACTGAGTTGCTTAGAACAAGGAGCAGAGTTGTATTCCGAAACCTTTTGTGTTAAATACTGTTTGCGTGTCACACTGAAATAAAACGTAAAATACCCGGCAACTTCAAAAAGAAAATAGCCCACCGTATTTGTGTACGGTACACAACATTAACAAATAAATAATTTTTGTATGTAGAAGTGAAATGTATTGCCAACTGTGCTACCTGAAAACCCACATATATGAGTAATACATGATCGGTGGCGTTGCGCTTACCCTAATTTCGTTTGCCCTAAAGCTAGGGTAAATGAAATTAGGGTAAACGAAGTTAGACGAACGCAGTTAGACTAAACGCATTTAGGATAAACGCAGTAGGATGAACGGAATTATAGGCCATTCACGATAAAGTGAGCACTTTTGAAAGTTTTCTCATTTGGAATAATAGCCAATAAATATATGTTGTTAGCCTTAAATGTTAACTTCCGAGTTTGGTGGATTATATATGCACTATATTGATTAATTACATGACAAGTTTTATTTAAATATGGCGGTTAAAACATAAAACATGGCCGAAAGAAAAAAATAACTAGGGCCGCTAAAGTGCTCACTTTACCGTGAACCGTCGATAAGCGATTCGCTTTTAGGTAAACGAAGTGTACTCAAATGATCATTTAATAAATTATATAACTAATAATAATTCAATAATTTTTATTTGATATCAAAATACCTATTTTCCTTTTTTTATTAATACTGACTATGAAATAAATTTAATAATTTAAAGAAAAATTATACATAAAAGTTTTATTTGACAAAAAAACGGACTTATATGTTAACGAACGTGCAAAACACTTATGATGTATTATTTATTCCGAAAACAACCAAATGTGTCTTAGATAAGGTAATTTTTAAAATGTTTGATTCGAAAAGTTCGAAAATACTGCGAAGGGAGTGCAATAAACAACTGTGCTGAGCTACATCGTTTTTTTAAATATAATTTTGCATATTTAGTTATTAGAGACTTCGGAAATTTCGCTGCTTATTATTTCTGCAATACGGCAGCGAAAATTACAGCCTTTCTGATATTGCGCCAAATCTTATAGGTAATCCGTAATGGTGCTTACGCACGAGCTAGCTTCGTCGGCACGTTCAGTAGGTCCTGACAGAAATCTGGGTTGCGTTTCTGGGAAACGCTGATTTACAAAAAAATAACTTTGTGGAAGACGATTTCCTTGGCCGACACCGCTAAAATGCCTATATTTTACAATGTACTGTTCCGTGTTCGAATACCAGTCAGAAGATGAGCTATGGGTGTCATTTTTGAATGTAAGTTCGTATATAGGCTGTTCGCGGCAAAACGAGCACTTTTGAATGCCCTGTTTAAGATCTTCTTGTATGCATGTTGTGTATTCTTCCGCCTTATGCCAAATTAACACTGCCATGTGCCTCATCACTTTTCTCATGCGTCGATCAAGTGGAACTGTGAAATTATTAGAAAAGTAAATATTATACAAATCTGCTCCTTTTATACACTTCGATGCATTAAAAAAAATACAAAGTGAAATAAATAATTTAACTTATCACAAATGGTTACCTAACACTTTTTATTCGACGTTAGATATGGAACTACTTTCCATCCACTGTCACTAACTTCACTGAGTGCATGTTACTCAGCGAGCGCACCGGTTTAAATATATGCAAGCAGGGGCAGTAACTTTCTTCTAAGGTTGTTTTCAAAAGTGCTCACTTTATCGTGAACAGCCTTTAAGTGTACTATGGAAGCCGCCCAGCGATTAGCCTGCCAGCATTAAGAGTGGGATGGACACGCGCGTCCAAGGTCAAGAAGCGAGGGAGCGATACGGGCGACACTAACACGCACTTCAAATGCCTCATCGCTCCTACGCGAAAAGCGTGCAGTGTTTCCGTCGTAACGCTGTACTGTGTCTATTATATCTATAATAGTGGGTCTTTATTACATGCGATGAAGGACCACAGATTCAATTAAGCCCAAATATTTGTATTTTTTCTTGCCGCTTAAGAAAACTGCACACAAAAGTTTTAAAAATGCGATATTTGACCATTTTAACGAATACTTTTCTCCAACAATACACTTAGGCCTAATATGAAAAAAGTAAAAAAAAAAAAAAAAAAAAAAAAAAAAAAAAAAAAAAAAAAAAAAAAATAGGGGCTTAGGTTATTGTTTTTTTCTGACAAAATGTATTTGCAGAACATGTATTTATCAAGATGTGCGTATTCGCGCAAACAAGTATTTCACAGAAAATATTTCAGTACATCCTCCTTTTTAACGGCGAAGTCTTGAGAGCTGATGAGGATGAAGCCAGTAGAGTACAGAGCAGCGCCATAGTGAAAGAGCGGGGAGAAATAGGAGAGCACCGGAGAAAACCCGCCGACCAGCGGCTTCGTCCGGCACAATTCCCAAGTGCAAAAATCCGGGATCGACCACTCCGGGAATCGAACCTGGTTCGTTTAGTTGGGAGGGGAGCAGTCTAACCACTACAACACCGCGGCCCCTGGTTTATCAGATTCATAGAATATTCTACGCCTCCTTTAGGGGAATGGTTAACTACAGTATAATCTAGAAGGCTTCGCATTGTTCACTGGTCGCAAGGAAAATACTGGACACAAGCACAGCATGTGAAACCACCTCAAGGATAGTTTAAATATATACTTTGAGGCGGCTCCAAAGTTTCTTGTTTTGGTATTCACGTTGTGAACTTTTTTTTTTTTTGGTGGTGAATATAACATTTTTTAGTTGTCATCACTGAATTTTCGATTGTCGCAAAAATTATTTTGTAGTGATTATAAGTAAATTAAATGTAAAGAAACAATTTTAAAACAAAGCTTTTATTTATAAATAAACTGAAAATACAAAAACAATTATAGGAGTATTTATAGAATTTGTAGAACTTGAAAGACGTGGTGGAAGAGCCGTAATAAACTTTACTGCAAATTAATATTTTTGTATCAATTTATATTCAGTATATAAAGCTTTGCTCAGTAACTTACATAAGGCGAGTCACTGCCCAATTGCCACCGTCTACAAGACCTACCCATGTGTTAACTGTTGTGCGGTATATGCAGGTAAGAGTGCCTGGAATGTTCACGGCAGGAAGTGTTCTGCAAAAAACAGCCACCATTAATGTTTTGCTCGAATGAAGAATAAGTTGAACATGTATCACATATTAGTATTTAGTCTTATGCCATGCCTATAAGTTAATTTTAATGTATAGTCAATAAAGTATGTCTATGTTATTCATCCAACAAAACACCAAGCTAATATTATGTCCATCTCCTTCACTAAAAAAAAGTACCAGATTTGGTCTAAGTCTGAAAGGGAATTTAATATTTATGTATAGTGTCAAGTTTTGAACTTAGCTACCTACCGATGGTTGTTTGAGATATACATACATACACATACAGATGCTATCGCCATCTTCGTTTCTCCAGTCGTCCGCTAAAGTGCACAACCATAATCTGTTAGAGTTGCGAAGGTCTTCGACCATCTTCGTTACCCTTGTCAGTGGGGAGGACGCCAACAACGATTACGTTAACGATGGTGTTCACTAAGAGCACTCGCGTTGACGCACATGACCGAAAGCCGACATACACCATGCAGATGCACGAGGTTTCGTATTAGTGTTGCTATTGTGCTGTGAACTTCGGTACAAAAAGCAGTCAGAGTGACAAGGTCGTCACTGCTACATACCCTTACAAACACATGTAAAGGAAACTATTTATAAGCACTTTCCAACCAACGCATATTACACCGGATAACCATGAACAGACAGTCCTGACTAGTACGGTAGAATAGCAAATGCTTTCCTTACGAACAGATCA
This sequence comes from Dryococelus australis, assembly GCA_029891345.1. Taxonomy (NCBI): domain Eukaryota; kingdom Metazoa; phylum Arthropoda; class Insecta; order Phasmatodea; family Phasmatidae; genus Dryococelus; species Dryococelus australis. Next base: position 96,948,600 of record CM056993.1, on the reverse strand, counting down.
TAATGAAACCGTCAAATTCAGATTACAGCCAACACTTACTTCACTAGCGGTGGAATGCACCAATCCTGTGCGATCAACAAACTATTAACATGTGAATATGAAAAGTAGACAGGTGGTCGGCCGATGGCGTAGGCATCGTGCAGGTCTCCACGAGTCGAAGGGATGGTACATACACTAGTCGAAAGTCGAGGCAGGCTCCAGAGTGACATACTGACCGAGTCACTCATGCACTTATCTATACGAGAGATTTGCTAGAGATGTGAGTGCGATCTCTCTCGTTTTTTAAACTATTCTATATGATGACCTGGGTATATTCATTGGTTGACTGGTTTGGTGGTGTATCTTGACTGTATGGCCTATCAGTACGGTAGTAGCGATGTCTGAAATGTGTGATTGGGACAGTGTAGTAGTTGGGTTGATGATAGGAGGGAGGTTTTTTTAATGGAACTGCTTTGTCTTTGAGTGTGACATGCCTGTATGGCTGTTAAACAGGAGGGAAGGAGGTGTGATGACAGGTGCGATAATTAGTATAGAAAGTAGAAATGTATGGCTTGCATATTAAATTGGTCAGTCTGATAATATGACTTGTATGTAGGCTCATCATTGGTAGAGGTGTTTTAGAATGTTTGTACTGTATGAACTCTCTGCATGGCTGTTATAGGTAGCTTGTTTAGGTAATATGTTTTGGTAGTATAACTGACTAGTGTGTTGTTTGGTTTGTATGGTATTTTGGAGTAACTGAAATGGATGGAGTAACATGATTGTATTGTCTGCTGGTGTATGCTGCCTGTATGGTTTGGTTTTTTTATGGCTGGTACATCTTGATGGTATAACCTATCGGTATAACTTGGTTGTACAGTTAGTTTCTTGTATGTTTGGTATAGCCATTACGTTTATGGGTATGACTTGATCACATGTTCGGTTGTTTTGACAGTATGCTAAAAGTGTAGGTTCGATGATGCGTGGGGAGAGTGGTTTGATTGTGTGATTAGTTTGTAAGGGCGGAATGGTTTGATAAGTTATTATGAGAGGGCAGAATGCTTATCTGGTATGATTGGTTAGTATGATTGGAAGGCACCTGGTAATTATGGCTGTATGGATGTCATAGATGCTTAAATTATTAATACTTATCTTATGATAGTATGGTTGGAGATTATGATTGGAATATTTAGATTGGCTCGGCTGCTGGTATGGCTTGTTTATATGTGTAACTGGTGATGTTAGATGGGTCGAAATGGCAGTCAATCTAGTTGACTGTTTTGATTGATTAGTAAGTCTGAGGTATGGTGGTTGATATTATCTGTATCGTTAACAGCATGGATGAGGTATGCTTGGGTTAGAGTGAATTATATTGTTTTTGGGGCTGTATATTTGGGTTGGTATGGTTATCTGCTGTGGTGGTTTGGTGATATAATCAGATGGCATAGTATGTAGGTATGCCTTTCGACAATGCGTGGATAAGGCAAGCTAATGTCATGTCGACAGGTATTATATCTGTTTTGGTATTCAGTACCAATAGGTTATCGATATGATTGTAAAGTATTTTCCTGGACGTATGTTACCTGGTATGATATAGCTGGTGGCGGTTTATGGATGGTGTGTGGGGGTATGAAACGGATAGTTCTTATGTTGCATATACAATCTGATATGTGTGGTATGACTGAGGTATTCTGGGTTATGGTTTGTTTGGTACCCAATACACCTGGTCAGCAGGGTTACTCATTTTTTTTGTATGCCTGAGGTGTGATGGTCAGCATTTTTTATTGGTATGGATGCTTGATAGAGCGACTTATTAGTGCCTGGAATGATATTATGACTGGTGTCTGATGATATGACAAACATTTTGGAGTAACGATTTTTTTATATATTTTAGTGAGTGTGGGCTGAGGTATGCTTGAATTCTGGTTTGAGTGGTGCATATATTTCATCTGATGATGGTTGGTAGAGCAGATGGCATGGGTGTTATGGTTGAAATTAGTTTTTCTTTGGTTATAGGTGATGGTAAGTTAGTTTTGTCTGGTATCAGTCAGTAATGACTGTTGGTCTGGCCTATAAATTTGCTTGGTACACTTGGGATATCTAGGATGGTATGTTGGGTGATATGTTTTGCAGTATATCTATCTTGTGATTGCTGGTACATGATGAATGGTGTGGACATTATGTGTGTGCCTGTGAGTCCTATAAGCTAAGGTATGCTTGAGTTAAATATTGTTTGGTATGGGTGGTCAGTGTATTTCGATTGGTGTCAGTCAGCATGGTGGATGGTATGAGAAAAAGTTGATTGTGTCACTGGTATGTACCTTATGTTTGCTTTATATGCTAAGTACGGTCTGAGGTTCGTTCGAGTTAAAGTATGAGTATATTTAGTCTGGTGTTAGTTGGTAGGGCAGATTGCAGGGATAATTGTGTTTCGGTTGGTCTGAACTCTATATTTTCTGTAAACTTGAGTTATGATGAATAGTACGATGGATGTGATGGGTGGTATGGTTGAATTGAGTTTTTCTTTGGCTATAGGTGATGGTATGTTTGATGGTCTGTTAAGAATAAGTAATGATGGTTTGACAGATGGTAGGATTGTTTGTGTTGAAGGTTGTTCTGGTCTATAAATTTGTTTTGTATGCTTGCATTATCATGGATGATATGTTATGTGATATGTTTCCCAGCTTATCTGTCTTGTGATTGCTGGTATATGTCGAATGGTGTAGACAGTATGTATGTGTCGACAAGTCCTATAAGGCTAAGGTGTGCTTGAGTTAAATATGTATTTGGTCAGTGTATTTTGACAAGTGTCAGTAAGCATGATGGATGGTATAAGAAAAAGTTCATTGTGTCACTGGTATGGACTGTATGTTTACTTTGTATGGCCACGTGGATGAATGATTGTGGTATGTTAGAGTTATAGTGGTTTGTATGGTTGTTAGGTATAGGTGGTGTAGATTGGTAGAATAGGTAGAATGGGTGTTAGGTTATGGGCTTGTCTCAGCTGTAGAGTTGTTCGAGTTATTATATATATTATGCTTGGTGTGTTGGGTGGAGGGATAGGATTGAGTTTTTCTTTGGTTATAGGTGATGGTATGTTGGTTGGTCTGGTGTCAGGCAGTAATGATGGTTTGACAGATGGTAAGATTGTTTGCATTATGAGTTGGCCTGGACTATAGAATTTACCTGGTACACTTGGGTTAATATGGATGGTATGTTGGGTTATATTTTTTCCTTTATATATTTGACTGGTGTCTGAGGGCAATGAAAAACATGTTAGTGTTACAATTTTGGTATATTTAAGTGGGCAGATGGAGTTAATGAGTTACATATGCTGGTGTGGTACCTATGTAAGCAGCCAGGTTCCATTTAAGAAGATTTGGTTTGACAGTAGCAGTCGTGAAACTTTGTTGTGGAAAAGAATAGATGGCCAAGGGTTCTGGTTGGACACTTGCTAGCATAGACCGTCTTGAGGTGCATATAAGCAGATTATATTCTCTAGGTGTAAAGTGAGCATGTTGGTTTAAATACACTACATGAAAGATGTGGGAAAATTTAAGGTTTCTGTTTTTATGTTTGTTGTGTGAAGTATGTGAATATATATGTATACTGATGGCTAGCTATATTTCCTCTATTCATCGAACAATAGGCATGAGACCCAAGGACGTAAAAGATAACTCACTGCAAAAAACAGTGTATAAAGTTGAAAAAGTTTTCGATCCTCGCAAACCAAAAACTAAATTTGGTTATGTTGTGAGCATAAGTAGACATAAAGTTGTATTTACAAGGAACATGCAGGGAACTGGTCTACGGAGCTCTTACGTGTTGTTCACATATAAAATTACTATCCGCGCACATATTATTTGGAAGATATTGATCATGTGCCTCTACGTGGAGCCTTCTACTCGGAAGAAATAAAGGTCACGAAATTTCTTGATACGTATTTGGTTGAGAAGGTCTTACATCGCAAGAAAGGAAAAAATTCTGGTAAGATGGTTAAATCTAATGATAGCTGGGTGGATATGAAATACATAAGGAACAAGTAGCTTTAAGTTTGACCTTTATGCTGATTGTCGTCTGAGGGAGAGGTATTAAGATAGCTGGAGCAGTTATTTCACAACATAATTCTTGTGTTCATAACAAGACGAGATTTTTATGAAGAGCTAACTCAGTTCCTAAGCCAAGTGGTTCGCAGCTATGTCACCAGTGACATCATCTTCAGCATTTGAACCCTTGTCTAGAATCTCGCTTAAGCCTTCAGATCGACTACATACACCCGAAGACCGACCCACTGGAGATTCGACATCGTGGACACCACCACCATCGAGTAATGGTGCTGTATGCGGTACATGAGAATCACCCGTCCTGTGAACACCAAGATGTCCTGCCAAGTGTCCGTACAACCCGGAAATATGAAATATGTTACATAAGGCATGTGATGGAAGAGTAAGCTATTATGATGGACGGTGTTCTACAGGAGCTGCGTGAGTTGCACGAGACCCTTGCTACATAAATGATACAATATGAACGTTAAAGAGATGTGTTATTTTGTTCATAATATTATATGTGGTGGACATGAACATTAGCAATAGACATGTGTTTGTAGTTTACATACAATTAAAAGCATTATTTTTTGGTCCATTATACTTCGTGTTTTATAATGTTGTTGTAAATCCTATGATGTTCATAAGGTCAATCGGAATATATATATATATATATATATATATATATATATATATATTTATTTATTTATTTATTTATTGGGTGACGATTTTGGTTTTAAAATATGTTGTTTGAGAATATTTCATTACAATATAATTTTGAATATATTGTTTGAAGAACTTGGTTTTTAAATTATTACTCCCATGATTTTTAAGAGGTTTTTATGTTTTTAAAAATGATAAAGTTGCTATTAAAAAGTTTTGATACACTTTAAAAGCACTTTGGTTGATATTAAAAACTTTCAATGCACATTAAAAGTACATTTACGACCTTTAAAGATTAAAAAAAAAAAACGCCTTTATAGACATTCTGGTTACTTTGAAATATTTTTGGAACAAATATGGTATGTTACTATACCGAGTGGCGTACGGGCTGATACGTATCTAGTGTTTGAACGACTTGGTAACAAAGGTGTAAGTAGCATATCAATGATTGAGTTTGTGTGTTTGTGGCCGTAGCTTATTGGTAAAATATCTAATCACAAGGCTGGGTGATGCGAGTTCGAATCTCGCTGATTCCAAACGTAATTTTACAAATAGCGAGCTGATACTCATAAGGTAGATCAGAATATGTATATATTTGGTGACCATTTTTGGTTTTAAAATATATTGTTTGAGAATATTTCATTACAATATAATTTTGAATATATTGTTTGAAGAATTTTGGTTTTATATAATTACTGCATGCTTTTTAAATAGGCTTTATGTTTTTAAAAATTGTAATGTGACTATTGAAAACTTTTGATAAACTTTAAAAGCACTTTATTTGATATTGAAAACTTTCAATACACATTACGAAGACATTTATGAAATTGAAAAATTTTGAAAAAACACCCTTATAAACATTCTGTTTATTTTAAAATATTTTTTAAACAAATCTGGTATGAGCTTGTACCGAGAGGTGTACAGAGCGACATGCGAGTCGCGATAGGCAATGTGGTGACAGTAAGTCTGGACCGTGGCGACAGTAAGTCTTGGCCATGACGAACCTGCACACAGATAAACAAGTATGGGTTTGTGACATCAAGTAGTAGTGGCGACCTGGGTCGTGACGAACCTGTCCGAACCTGCATGGCCCATCGATAAAGAGTCGGGCGAAAGGTGAGAGAAAGAGAAAGAAAGGAAGATAGGAAAGGAGGAAGAATGCAAAAGATAAATAAGAGCACTCAGAGATAACACATGGAATGATAGAGCATGAAGTGCAAGCGCAAAATGGCGACATACTGGCTGCCAAAATTGCTTAATCCAATGTGATGGAATCCAAGATGGTGGTAACATAGCCAGAATGATAGAGCATGGTGTGGCATGATGGTGACTAATAAAAATGTAATCCAAGATGGTGGATGCCAAGGTGAAATGATAGAGCGTTAAGAAATGTAATCCAAGATGATGGATGCCGAGGTGGAATGATAGAGCAGGAAGTCCAGGAATCCAATATGGTGGATGCCAGCGTGGAATGATAGAGCATGAATAAATGTAATCCAAGATGGTGAATGCTGAGGTGGAATTATAGTGCATGAATTGCAAAAACAAAATGGCTGAATCAAATATGAAAGTTGCATAAATGGAATGACAGACCATGAAGTTTAGTGGTGGAATGATAGATCATGAAAATTGGGAGCACTCTGAGAAAACACTCGGTATTATAGAGGCAAAATGGAAAGATAGAGCATGAGAATTGACATACTGGCCACCAATATGGCGGTATACTGGCTAACAATATGGCGACCAGAAATGACATAATCCAATATGGCGGTCACATGACCGTAATAACAGAATCCAATATGGCGGCCGGAAGTTATGTAATACAAGATGGTGGCCAGGAATAACATAATCCAAGATGGTGGCAGGAAATGATGTAATTAAAGATGGCAACCGGAAATGACGTGATCCAAGATGGTGATGGTCGGCCCCGACCCCAGCCTCCTGACTCGTGTTCCCGGAAGAACTAAACTACACTACTGATTAGCAAATTTGTAAAATTTTCACTTTTATAATAATTTTACAGTTTCCTTACACTGACGCATACTTACAAGTATATCTGAAGCAGGGCTTTGAAAAGTGTTATGTTTACCGTTAACAACATATAAATGTTTTTAACGGAGTGTGATATTTTTCGAAAGTTGATTCCGAAAGTACTCGCTTTACAGTGATAAATAGCCTGTACGGAAATACGCTTGTATAAGAAAACACTGATTTTGCAAAGAAAAAATAGTATTATTAGGGAGTTTCCTGTGTCATATACCCGCGTCAAGGAATGACGTAGAGAAAAGGACCAGGGACGGATCTAGGCTTTCCTTCGCCCGAGCCAGAAATCGTGATTGCCCCCCCCCCCCCCCATTATTCCCAACCCACCAGTAATAAACCTACCTTGTATAATTTATTTTGCGTATGTGTGTGTTACAGTGCCAAATTGGCAAAGTTAAAATGTATCAAATATGTGTAATTACCAGTGTTCAAGTGTACGTTTTATTTTCCGTATCGTATTCATAGTAACAGTAAGGCGTTCCAGGTTAAATGCAAATGCTAAAGATAAAAACACATAGTTTTATTGTGATTATATTGTTAAATTATAAAATTTAAAATTATTTTACAAAGTACAGAAACTATATTTACTTTTAATCTTGTGCTTTTTGTACATACATAATCAATCGCCTTTTATCCCACAGATTTAGTAGTCTAAAAAAAAATTCGGCCCATCCGGCGCCGGGGCAGATTGCCCCCCCCCCCCCTTCTCATTTCCGGTTCACCTTCTCACTCTTCCCGGTATAGACGCCCCTGACAAGGACTAGGGTCTGCCCATATCCGGATTCTGTGCCAGGGAGTCGGGGAAAATGGAGAGATGTGTGGAGTAACTCGCGACGCAGTTTCCTGCAAGTGCAAGCGGAGAAGGAAGGACGGAAGGAAGGAAGGAAGGAAGAGAGGAATGAAAGAGAAAGGAAGATGGTGACGCCACCTGGCGGTGGCGGGGGAGTCTCGCCTGCCCCGGTGTTTCCACCGATCGCCGAGCCGCTCGGTAAACAACTTTCTTCTGGCTTCCACAGCGGACCAAACACGCGAGCCTGCGCCAGCCGCCTACCATCCCGCGCGCGCGCGCGGGTGTGTGTGTGTTGTGTGTGCGTGCGTGAGCGCTTTCACGCCCCGCCACACCGCGCGCATGACAATGCTCACGGCAGCCGTTACCCGCGATTCGCACGTCGCCGACGCTGAAGCTGCCTCCAGGGACGCGACATGTCTGATCACTAACCTAATCGTTTTGCATTTTGACCTTGCGACAGACTAGGGATTATACGCGTACGTGTTTGTTTGATATACGATATCTGATAAAAATTATATGGACATTCACGCGAAACTGTCCGATAATGTCGGAATCACATAGCCACGACGAGCACAACACGACACGAGAAAAACAACAACCACTACCATTTTCAATGTGCCTGCTCGAATTTACAGCCCGACAGGGTTTCCTGACGCGACCCGAGTAGGATTTTTCGGATACATTTAGAAGTCGCTTATTAATAACGCTAGTTTCAAAGGCGGGAAATTTGGAATACATGATGATGACAAAGTTTTATAGCGTATGCATACTAAGGTAAAATTATTATTTATAAGAGTTAAATACAATAATTTTCATTATTTGTTTTCTTTTAAGCTACGTATTTCCCATTGTAGGGAAAGCTTATCATACAATTTCATTTTGCAAAATCGTACTCTGTGCGTCATGCCGCACGACACGATGAACAATAGAAATAATTTCTAATTCAAATATGCTGGTTGGGCGACAGAATCGTCGGGCGTGCGTCAGATCTATCTTGTATTTCATTGTTTGTTTAGATTTAAGCGTCGTGTCGTGCTTGCGGGGTCGCGCTAGTCGGGGCTATGGATTCGGCATAAGTGTCCTTCGATTAAGGCAGATTCGATTGATGGAATTTTTGCCATATTTTGGAAATACAGTTCTGTATCATTTTTTTTTTGGAACGACAGAGCACAGTGCTCTGCGTAGTTCGTCTGAGGTCAGTATTTCTTGATTATTGATTATTGTTGATATCGTCGCCTTTGTAATCGTTCACAGAAAATAATCTCGCGTTTCGCCTCTACAGTTACCAGCTAAAAATTAACGAACTTAGCGAAACTGAGGCTGTTCGATAAAGTTTGGGAAGCTGTTATTCAGGATATGTTGTGCGGGAAATTTCAATACACCTTCTGAAGTAGAAGCTTTGGCGAAAATTCGATTAATCCCAGATCGTGGGTGGGGTGAGTGAGTGAAGAGATTTTGGGCGGACCTTGACAGCGAGGTCTTGAGAGCCTATGAGGGTGATTGAAGTGAATTTGGAGCGGCGTCGGAATGAGGGGGCGGTGAAAACGGAAGAGCCCCGCTGTTACTATCTCCAAAATGGTCTTCTACAGTAGATAGCATGCACCGTGTTAACATATAATTTAAGCCTTCTGCATTTAAAGCGCCCCTTGATTTTAACGGGAGCACTGATTTGACATACTGTCCGTAAAGTTAGTAACGATGGATGGAAAGTGGCTCCACATCTTAACGTCGAATAAAAAGTGTTCGGTAACCATCTGTGATAAACTAAATTATTCCTTTCGCTTTCTGTTTAATTAATTCATAGAAGTGAAAAAAAAACGATCAGATTTGTTAAGTATTTTCTTTGCGACTAATTTCACAGTCTCGCCTGACCGACGGATGAATAAAGTGATGAGGCGCACAGGAATGTTAATATTACACGAGGCGGAAGAATACACAACGTGCATACAAGTAAGTCTTAAGCAGGGCTTTCAGAAGCGCTCACGTCGCCGTGAACAGCCTTTAGCGTGATTAATCGCTCCAAATCACATTTCAATTGCGGCGCTCGTTACAACAACGATCGCGGCGCTTCGGGTTCGCAGGAGAAGTGTGCGGTTTACCGGCAGATGCCTGAGCTTCGGGCATTCATGGTGCTAGCTACACCATTAGTGACACTGCGGAATCCATGGTGTGATGGCATCGTACAGTGAAAAAAGATGTTACCCTACCACCTCCTTCAATGCTCGGTGTTCCCGTACCCACTTCACGATTACATCCCCGACGGTCGAATTGGGCACCACAGGAAGGCGAAAATGACCCTTACGGATTGCTTACTGATGTGCCAACCGACAACTACACCACGTTCGAAGTCCCCGTGCTCCCTTTCCCCGCTCATTCTGCCGGTATTGTGTAATACCGACCACCATCAGTCCATCTGCCTCCTTTTATAGCGGCAGTAGCGGTGTAAGGATACTTTCGATTATATAGTGTAAAGTGTCACTGGACTTCCGCTCATACCTCACGCCCTTGAGAACTCTGAACCAATAGCAAATTACATCAAAAGGCGATGCACCAATTCGTGCGCACTCAGTTGTAATAACATTTCCATTATAGCTATTTATTACTATACGATAACAAAACATACGCTTTCTCACAGTTTTTATTCACATTTATTATAAATGAAATATTATAATCATAAATAAAATATAGGTAAAACTTCAATTTAATGAAAAAACTATATACTTTAACGCTAACAGAAGTATGCAACGCTTTTAATAAATACCATATTGGGGAAATAACTAAACACGTCATATATTTGTTAATTTTTCAAAGGTTTGATCCAAAAGGTGCGAATAAACCGCGAATAGACTATAGATAAGTACACGGAGTAAAACGGGTTGGTGGTTCCTTTTATGCGCGCGTACCCATTCCCTGATTGTCTGCGAGTTTCTCTGGGGCAGACCTTTTGTCTGAGTGGCTGCTGCATCCTGGAACAGATTCCCTATTGGCTGGGCCTGCCGGCTGGCTTGTAATTTATCAGGCGCTGATTGGCAAACGGCGTCTCAGTGGTTTTCTGGCCTGCCTGCACCGAGAAAAGGGTTTTGTTGAATCAAACAAGATTTGTTTGGTGCAACCAAATTATTTGTTTGTATATGGGCAATGAAATATTTTGGCGCTGAAACCAAATTATTTTGTTTTTCTCATTTGATTGCCCCAAACGTTAAGATTTGTTGATGTAACTAAATATTTGTTTGGCTACATGTACATTAAACAGTTTGGGCCGATATAAAACAAAATGTTATCAGTTCGAACCAAGATTACCTGCATCCGAGCGCTGCACCTTAGTAATCTCAGCTAATGCGACAACTCGAAACGTTGGAAAGATTTTAAATAGATATACAGCAAATATTGGGCAACATGTGCAAACAAATATTTAAAGTTTTACAGCTTTATTTGTAAGTTTCTTGTTTAGTTGTTTTATTAATGTGTTTATACGATTTTTAAGCATCAATAGATGCACTAACAAACACGGTTACTACCCAAATTGTAAAAAGAAATACAAACAAATTCTCGAGCTGTATTTTCGAACGAAGACAGTCGAATGAGTGGCCAAACAAATATATACCTTTGATTTGAAAAATATTTATCTGACAGTCTAATTTTTTTGGCCCAACACAGAGATTTTGTTTATTCAAACAAATGTTTTGTTAGACGAACTAAAGTAATTTTGTTGCTTTTAAAATTTTGTTTTCTCAACAATATATTTTGTTAGGGCAAAAAATGTAGGTATATTTGGCCTATACAAACAAATATTTAGTTCTATTTTCTCTCAGCGTGTTTCTCCACTTGTCAGGCGTGCACTGCTGGTGTTGACGGGCTCTGTATGTGGCGGCGGGCAGTGAGGACACAAGATCTGCTTGAGTATGTGAATGACTGCGAATTCTCTATTTATCGCAGGTTTTTTTTTTTCTGGGGCGAGCTATTCGCCGTTAACCCGCCCGATCCCCGCCACCACGATGGAGGACGTGTTTGCGCACGAAGGATTTTTTTTTGGTCGGGACTGTGCGCAAGACATCAGTTGCTGGTGTTTTGCGCGTCTTCCCCTCCCGAGTAAAGGCTGTTCACGATAAAGTGAGCACTTTTGAAATGACCTTAGAAAAATTTCACTGCTCCTGCGTGGCATATATTTTAACGGGTTCACTGAGTGACATGCGCCCAGTAATAATGTTGGTAGCGATCGAGGGGAAGTAGTTACGTATATTAACGTCGAACAAATAGTGCTAAGTAGACATTGAACTTCAATTATTTTTATCCTTCAAAGTGTAACAATGTGGAGATTTGCAAAATATCTACTTTTCTAATAATTTCGCAGTTTCACTTGACCGACGTATGAATAAAGTAACGAGGCCCTTGACAATAATAATTTTTACATAAGGCGGAATAACACGCAACGTGCATATCGGTAGATCTTAAGCAGGTCTTTTGAAAGTGCTCATTTTACCGTGAACAGCCTGTAATCTGATTTTGTCTAAGTTCCTGCTTCTCTCATTTGTGGTTGGTTGTTGGCGGCGTCAACGAACACCCAGAACGTTATTCACTGATTGCAAGAAGTACACTCGATACAGGTACAGCGCCCACCAGAAAAAATTTAACGATTGCAACACTTGAGCTCGTAAACTAATCCAGGACTGAACGGGCTAACACTTGAGCTCGTAAACTAATTCGGGACTGAACGGGTTAATTGAGCACTCTTGAAAGCCTTGCATACTTTTCTGCCAGGATTGTATCATTTCGCCGTGTGTAGCTTAGAAAAACGCCATTGCTGTTCTTGGCTCTTTATGTCACTCAGGCGTACCGCTCCAAGGCCGATATTAACTCCAGGTGCGACGAAAAAAAAAATAGTTAATGATCTTACTTTCCTCAACATGGGTGACATTAATTTCCAAATAAGTTCTTGAAAGCTGAGTTGGAAGATAGGACTTGTCGTTTCGTTGAAAACAATATCACTAAGAGATGAAACCAGAAACAGATCCAATAGTAGTGAGGAAATTACACATACACACGTGCCTTACCCGGGACTCGGACCCAGAAAACCTCATACCGTAAAATAGTGTGCGATCAACTTCATTACGGACGCCGGATTCGGAGCGTCAACTTCGGATCTAATCAATTTAAGAGTTCGAATGATAGGGTTTACTAACCTTAAATATTTACATGACCATCATTTTTAAAATAAGGACTGAGCCACTTAAAATATGTAAGTTGACATGGCCCATTATAGAGTTACATGTGTGAAATCGGTTGATTGGTCTCTGAGATATGGCATAAAACATCCATATTTTTCATGTGACGGTCTTTGTAAATGGAGGGCAAAAATTTTTTCACTAACACATTCTATGATTGCATACTGCCATTATACAAAGTTAAGTTAAAATGGATTACATGGTTTCGTAGATATAGCACACTAGGCTAAAATTATTTCATAGCCGCCATTCTGAAGAAAAAAAAAAGCGTCTGTGGCACTTAAAAAATACAATTACTTATATAGCCTACCACAGCACAACTTATTTGCAAAATTGAGTAAAAATGGGTTGATTGCTTCTCGAGATATGACATATGAACTTAATTTTTATTGTGGGGTTACATACAAAATGGCATAGAAATGAGGCTCTGTGTAGACAAATTTTACAGTTGTAATATATACTGCCAGCATACAAAGTTAAGTTGGAATGCGTGTCTTTACTAAAATGTGCTAGTTATATAGTCACAAAGTGCGTTAACTACTTACAACGTCTACTGCAGTGCTATTTGTTTGCCAAATTTGGTAGGAATCTGTCAATTGTTACCCGAGATAATACATAAAGACTTAATTTTTTCATGTGGCATATCTTACAAAATGACGGACAAAAGATGCTCCATGTAAGCGCATTTGATAGTTGTAATATATATCGGTAGCGTTCCAAATTAAGTTGGAATTAGTTGCACGTTTTCGACGATAAAGCATAATAAACTAAAACGGCTATAAAGCCGCTGTTTTGAAAGTAATAAGTAAGTGTTTGTCATTTGACTGCAGAATTTGCAGGAATCTGTCAATTTTTTGCCGAGATATGACAAAAAATCAGTTTATTCGTATGATGCTATCTAAAAAAAAGGCGAACAAAAATGATTTGTGAAGCTAGAGTTGACACTTGTAATATCTCCCAGCATACAAAGATAATTTGGAATTGATTACATGGTTTCGACGATACAGCATTCTAAGCTAAAATGGCTTTACGTCCTCCATTTTGAAAATATGTGCAATACGTACTTAAAACATAACGTTTTTTACTATATCATCTGCCGTATTACTACTTGTTACTTTTTCAAATTTGATAGGAATCGGCTAATTGTTTCCCAAGATATGACTTACAAATTAATTTATTAATGTGGCGCTATCTTTCAAAATGGTGGTCCAAAGATGATCCGTATAGACATAGTTTATAGTAGTAATATACACTACCAGAATACAAAGTTAAGTTAGAATTGATTACATGGTTTCCACGATATAGCATAAGCTAAGAGGGATATATGTCTGCCATTTTGAAAATACGTTTCTGACATTCCTAAAACATGCCAGTTAACATCATCTGCTGCATTACTACTTTGTTTATCACATTTGGTAGGAATCGGTTAATTGTTTACCGAGATATGATTTAAAAGCTTTATTTATTCATGTGGCACTACCTTAAAATATAGCTAACAAAGGTGGCTATGTATTGGTAATATATATGTAATATATACTTTCAGCAAACAACATTTGGTCGAAATTTGTTGTATGGTGTGGTAAATATAACAGATAAAGCTAAAATATTTGTGTGGTCGCCATTTTAAAAATAAGAGCCCAATCAAGTTCAATCACTTTCGATCATCTGGCATGCCATAGTATTGTTTACATGCCAAATTGAGTGAGAATTGGTTTAATAGTTTTCGAGGTATGCTGTAAAACCTTAATTTTTTCAATTGTGCTATCTTCCGAAATGGCGATCTGACAACAATATGAATATCAAAATCCAATGCCTACACGATGCTCTGCAAGCAGATGAAATTTCGTTTAAACAGAGTAAATGGTTCTTGAGATATAACATATCACCGTAAATATTAAGATATCCACCACTCGAAAGTAAGTGCTAGGCATGGCTGAAAACTATAATAATCAGGCGTCCTTACTAAGTACTATATGTATACCGAGTTTGGTGTAATTCGGTTGACGCGATCAAAAATTTAAATTTGGGGACTCGCACTTGCACTGACACGTACACGCACACATACAGGAAAATTATCTCGTAAGCCTTTATTTCCTTTGTAAAGTAGGATAATGAAGTGGCATGGGGTGAATCCCCTCCCCCTCTCCATGTCTTACAAGGGGGTGTCGGAAGCTTTATAAGGTGATGCCAAGAGTAAACCCTGTACGGTATATAAAGGAGGGAACAATCCTCGTCATCTTGGATTTACGGAATTTTCGTCATAACCTGCATCAGATTTTTTGTGTTTTATTTTAGGCGTCAACAAGTCCTGGGACATTCATTGTCTTGTTCATGTTCTAAAACATTCATTGATAAACTATTTTTGCCAGAATCAGATCTGTAACCGCCTTCAAGAAAAAATTACTTATATTTATTGCCGGCAGTCACTAGTCAATAATAATATGCAATAGTTAGATAAAGCCTTAGAAGCTATTATTTTGGCCATGCCATGAGAAATATTTCGTTAAACATTGTTAAATGGCACTTATGGCAAACATATTGAAAAAACAAAATATCAGGGTATGATCGCCCTTTTTTCATACTTCATGTATTCTTGTTCAAAATGTATGTCAGTAATATTGTTAGATCTCCCATACAGGATAGTCCTTAACTACAGGTAAAATATCTATGAGGTGGTTCCCCATGCAAAATTGGATAGGAAAATTATATTAACTATGTCGTACAGAAACTCGTAAGGGAGGTAGCCACACTGTGATTATTGGTCACTATGCAATGTTTATATTAAAAAACAGCAGGAAGATGGAGATGGGATGAAAGGAAATATATAGAAGGGCCTTAAAAAGTGCTCACTTTACCGTGAACAGCATATATATATACATACACATATGAGGGGACTTACAAAAGTGCTCACTTTACTGTGAATAGCCTATAATAGTGTCAAGACAGCATGATCGTACAGTACAGGCTCTGCGGGTGATTTCAATTCAAAGGGAAGTATGTAGAAGGTAGCTGCACGAGAATGTGCCTTGCAAATCATCCTCCGTGTGTGTGAGTAACGGTTCAAAGTGGTGATCCACGCTCGACTGTCTGATGTGGGAAGAGATGTGTGGGGTGGTGCGAGTGATAGTACAGGTATCAGTGATCCCGGCGCGAAGTTCAGTTACCGTGTTGACCGTGGTCTCGTATATCAATGTCTTGAGATGTCCCCAACAGAAATTAACCAGGTGGCGTCAGGTCTGGGGAACGTGGTGGCCAACTCACTGGTCCCCTCTGCCTATCCAACGCTCACCAAGTGCGGTGGTATGTTGTTGACGTGCTTCCAAACTGAAGCGTGCAGCAGCTTCGTCGTGCTGGTACGACGTACACTGGCGTGACTGTAAATCCACGTCATCCAACAGAACGGACAGTATACCCTCTAAAAACTCTCAGGTGGCCAGTCAAACATGGCTGCAATAAATACGGTCCAGTAAGGTTGTCGCCGACAATGCCGGCCTAGACGTTAGCAACGACTGTACCTTGATGGCGGTGTTCAACCATTGCGTGTGAGTTTACGTCGTCCCAGACGTGACTGTTTCGACTGTTGAGAACGCCATCACGCGTGAAAGCAGACGAGGCGTCTGTCCACAGAATGTAGCGAGGAAAGCCAAGTTCTTCTGCGCAGTGATGCAGAAACCAGCGAGCGAAATCGACACTTGGCTGGAAATCATCTGGGTGTAAGGCTTGCACCTCTTCGCGACGATACGGGTGTAGTTGTTGTTCGTGCAGAATCTTATAACTCACTTTGGTGGCTCGCATGCATCATGCGAGCGATTCCACGTGTGCTGCTTGATGGCGAATCGGCGATGCGTGCCAACACTTCCTCCTCAAACCAGGCTGTCCGGACATTGCGTACTGATGCCATTTTAATATGTTCTGTTACGTATCACGCCGGTGTCATACCTGTTCGCTGTAAATGTTCCGGTCTCGCGCAACCTTCTGTCCACAGACGTAAAATCCGATGACCTGGATGGCTTCTGTTTGGAAAGGTCTGTTAATATAGACGTTGTGCTACTTTTGCGTTATCTTACACGAGACTCATGTCCGCCATTTCTGCGCACGTGTACTGTGTCTCCACGTTGCGAACCAACAGTGCAGTGCCACCCTGTCACGCACGCTAGCGGTGCTAACTCGCAGCTGCGCGCGCAACTCCGACCTGCCTTGCATTGCTGGTTGCGTACCTGGCAGGCAATAATGTGCACCCTTACAAACTTTGTCTATTGTCTCGAACATTGTTCGCCTAAGAGTGTTACATCAAGGTAACGTGTTTCTGTGCAGTAAAGTACGCTTATGACGTCGTTTCAAAATACCTGAGGGTTACACGCACATTAGTAGGACAACAACATACCACGCCCTAGTGTCTCGATGTAGAGGATGATAAATCCCCCCAACTGTTCGCAGGTTTCAGGTCTTAGTTAAAGAAATCATTTTTCATAGGATATCTCTTTCATCTCATATAGGTGTCATTACTTTCCGGTAGAACAATTTGAAATATAAATTTTCAAGGACGGCTATCTCCCTTACGAGTTACTGTACGACATTGTTTGTATAATGTTTCCTGCCCAATTTTGCATAGGTAATCACATCACAGAGTTGTACCTGTCAACATTTTATTTAATAATAACGAATAACGAAGACATATATTCACATTTTAAGTATTCAACCATTTTTGGTTAAAATGTTGAATATTCCAGACAATGTTTATTCCTTTTGGTCAGTACCTAAAATAAATATCTGGAATATAATTTGCAAGAAGAAGTAATAACAGTTCTGCTAATGAAAACATAATATATTCTTTAATTTAGTAGTGGGGTTATGCAGTGTATTAACATGCATTTCGGAGTTATTTCGCTTACATTGCTATTCACCCGTGTTATTTCGCTTTCATCGCTATTCACCATATAATCTTGCCCCTACATATACGATATTCAAGTCTTACTTTTATTGGATTGGTTATGGTTATGTCGATTATAACACGGCCTCAAGACTCCCATTACCATGGATGTGAACGCTTTATTCATGCGTCATTCAAGTGCAACTGTAAAAAAAGTTAGGCATTTCTAATTTCATTAATACGCTTTTTAAAAAAAACTTTTTAACCTACGTGGGCAGAAAGGTAAGCTGCATGACAAATGTTTATGCTGGTGAAATAAAATGACTTCAGTTTTGGACAGTTAAACTTATCATTTCATTACTGTGTTTTATTTTTAGTTAGAGGCCATTATACATTAAAAAAAAAAGACCTGTAGTGTTCCCGTCTCCGCAAGCTATACCAAAATGTTACATGCGCAACGTCATTTTTTTCCCCTCTCTCATACATCAATTCGTTGTACCTCCAACTCAACCAGTACAGGGAATAGAGTCCTCGGTGGTCTAGCGGTCAGACCACTCACCTCCTATACCCAGATGAACCGGGTTCAGCTCCCGGCGGGGTCGCTCTCGGATTTCCGCACGTGGGAATCGTGCCGGACGATGCCACTGATCGGCGGGTTTTCTCGGGATCTCCTGTTTCTCCCGCCCTTTCATTCCGACACTACTCTAAACTCACCTCGCTTCACCCTCCTCGGCTGTCAAAACTCCTATGTTAAGAGTCGGCCAAATCAACTCCACTCCACCCCATCCCCGGCGGATCCCAGGACAGACCTTCACGTGCGGGAATGTGGCGGACGTTGCTTGTGATCGGTGGGTTTTCTCGGATTTCTTCCTTACCTTCCCCGGTCACTGCAATCCGTATTTTATACGTTTTAATGGGTCGTCGTGGCGTAGTGGGCAGACTACTCGCCTCCTATTAGGGCGAACCGGGTTCGATTGCCGGCGGGTTTTCTCGGGAGTATCCCTATTCCTCCCATCCTTGCATTCCGCCGCTGCTTAATCTTCACGTCATTTCACCCTCACCGGCACACAGTACCACGATGTTAATAATAACAAGCGCCGACAAGAACCAAAAACAAAACAAAGTGGCACACTTATTTCAGTTAGTCTCAGTACGTCAAGAAATTTTTTTGATATTGGCTAATGGGTAACATTTTTTACTCTCACCTTTTCTCTATTTTTTAATTTTTTCTACATTTACGGTTAAGTTTCCGCACAAAGTAAATAGCAAGAAGGTTATAAAGTACATTAAAAATAATTGAGTTTGTGGAGGAAGGCAATCAAATTAAAGCTCACATTTGTCTCTGTGATCTTCTTGCTGACTTCGCCCAATCCTCCAGCTACATGCATTATAAATAATCCGTGTTCATGAATTTAACTTGCATGCTGTCGCCTCTACGAACCTTCAGTTAAGTTGGGTGTTGCCAGATGAAAACCTTTAGAGAAATATGAGTTTTGAAACAAAAACTACTTGTTTTGCGCGATTGCAACCAAAATATCGATGTTCATACAGCATTCGTGAAATTTTACCTGATTGCTAAGTGGATATTTAGTCTTCACTCGAAATAATGTCTGTATATTTACAAGACGTAAGCTTCCTAATAAAGTAACATTACATTTGGAATTTTTGTAGCTAGCTATTTTTTGCATTGCTTTTATCTGTTACATTGTAACATTCGGTGCTTCGTGTCCACAATTTCTGAGTGAAATCTAAGTTAGTAACTCATCGGGTGGAACAGCAGTAATAATATGTGACTTCAGTCACAGTCACCTGGTTCATTTCCCCTTTGTATGGAAACATTCTAGCGCATTAAGCTATTTTGCTATAAACATTTTTATTAGTTTTGTGGTATACGGAGTTTTGTTGCAGGAACAACGCTATCTGCTAGGGTGCAGATTGGAGTTGATATGATCTGAATCCGCTCATTATTAGAACATGGAAAGGAATTATAGTTTTATTTAGAAGGGTAAGCTGAGAATAAGATGACTTACAGAAAAAGTAAATAAAGTAATTACTTCCCATCTCCCGCACTTACAAAATTATTACATAGAATTTAAGACATGAGGAGGCCAACGGAAGAGAGGATGGTAAGGAAGGATAATTAGGTTAGAGAGAGAGAGAGCCTGATACAGAAGGAACTAGCCCGATCTCACACTCTGTCCTCGCCACCCCGAGATACGACGTGGCCGCACCTGGTCCAGCAGATGACCTCGCCCCTTGACAATAGCCGACTGTCCCGATGTCCTTCCTCGCAGCCTAGTCCACTCTTCGTGACCCTCCACGTGAATGGATTGACGTAATGCATTGTGATTGGCTCCCGTTGTGCACTAGAGGCGGAGTCTGCTTGTAGTTTGCTATGATTATACAGGAATGTCCTGATGTTTGCTGGACCTACAATTTTCTGGTGTCCTTTGCACATTGCTATGACAGTTTAGACATTCCACTCCGGCTCGCTGTTATGGTTTCTTAGTTTACCAAACTCGCCCCTGGCATCCTTCACAGGAATTATTTTGACAGGTGGTGCACAATGTGGCCGTGTAAACAGAGTGAAGAGCTGTCATTCACAAACGGTTCAGAAAATTAACAGTTTCTTCCCAAGAGTAGAACATAAGCAAAGCATTTGACATTGGGGAAAAAAGTTTTATAATTTATGAGTTACATTCTGACGTAGTTGGCTCCTTGGGCAAGGCCGCCATGATATAACCTTTGTGTTTCGAATACTTGTCAAGTAATGGATATTTATGAACATTTTAGATACATGCTTAGGTAAGTTTAGTTTGCAAACACCCCTCACAATTAGCAATCCGGCTTAAAAGCTTGGTTATAATAACATAAACATAAATCTCTGTAACAATAAATTATTTTTTTCTCTCTCTTTTGTGTTAAGGGCCATGGATAATATTTTATATTTAATATTTAATTTCTAAGTACTAATTGTCTGTCTGCTCAAGGATTTTTAACCGCCAAAAAGCTGCTACACTGTTTATTACAGCCAGTGGTATATATATATATATATATATATATATTCATATATATTAACTAAATGCATGGTATTCCTAGCAGTATGCTATCAGCCACTGTACGAAATGAATTAATGTAAATATGGTTTTAAAAAATTACATATTTATACTGTACTCGTAAAAAGTTAAATAACTTTCAATTAAACTAAATTTCTGCTAACTGTCGATTAACATTGCAATTAGCTTCTTTATTTAAAAAAAGTTAGCGCACAGCATTGCTCCATTGAAGGTTTTACTGTTAAAGTAACAAATTTATATAAACCAAAATATTTCATCATTTGGGTCTAGGAGTCAGCTAAAACTCCAGGATTGCAGACTATAGATCCACAGTAAGAAAATATTTCCATGAAATTACGGGAAGTACTAGCAAAAATTATCCAGAAAACTTCGTAAAACTAAACAAACTTGATTTTTTATTATTAAATAACGGACTTCCATAATTTTCAGAAAACCTCCCGTTAATTTATAGTAACTCGCCGTGAATTCTCTACCAGGTATTTGTGTATCTCCAGCATATAAAAAACATAAAGAATAAAAAAATTTAATTTTCGTTATGTTGAAGTTTACTAGCTTATAAAAGTCGAAAATTAAGCTTTTTTAAAAATGTACAATACTTTACTTCGGTGCGAGACCCAAACACTAGTCAAGCACTTCATAGGTAGAGACCTGCGAAATTCGCGTTATTATTTGACAGTAGGTTACACTTCACAGTGTTGTATATACTGGAACTGGCGTCGCTTCTCTATTGGCCGCTGCATAGGTGTGAAGCCACTCCCTTTATGACTGAAATCCGCGTGATTGGACTTCACAAATGTGGCGTGTTCTTTTATTGGCGCAGAGCTATCCGGGGTGTGTCAAATTAAGTTTGGCTCAGTGACAAACTTATTGCAAGGGTGCGTGTGTTTGAAGTTAAATGTGTCCCCAAATAATAACGAGAATTTTGCATGTATCTACTCATAGGTTACGACTCCACCACTCTGCTACAAGATCCCGCCACAGGAGAGAAATGTTAACATGTTGTTACAGTTTTGTGGTACGATATTTTTTAATTTTATAGTCATGTTGGAGTGCTTGTAAAGTGCTAACAATTGCAGGTGGCTCGTGTTACTTTTCGATGTGTGGTAAAAATATATATTTAAACGGAGTGAGTAACCTAATTGCTGCATAAACTATACTTTTTTTAGTTACAGCGACGAAAAACGCTTTGTGTAGCCTTGGTGTTGTACGTTTCCAAAACCCGAAACTGTTGGAAATATGCAGGGCGTTTGGAAACTCAGAGCCCAAACTAGATATAATTTCTTTGCACCAATAGTAACACAAAAGCCCTGTAAACTCATATCCGGAAACGTAGCTTTATCTATACATAGTATAAAACAAAGTCGGCCGGCCGCATGTGGCTGTGTATTCGGTTAAAGTTTCTAAACTACTTAATGGATTTGATGCGGTTTTCACCATCATTTAAAGAATATTTTGACGAAGGTTAAGGTATATAGTACATTAATATTTAATGTAAAGAAAGTAGAGAAATGTCGACGTTTTATAATCAAAGCGGATAAAGCCGCTTTTCGGATGCCTACATGACTTACGCTTACTAAACCATAAGCGATACACCAAATTACCGTACTACAAAATTGTAGATCTCAAAAGGGTTTGCAAAAAAGTCCTCGACAGCATATGTTCATCTTTTAAAGATGACCCACTGTAACTTTCTTAGTCTTTTAAATTTTGATTAAAAATATAACTTTTCGAACAACACTGTATTATTCATTATAAAATTAAATGTTAGTTACAGCATGTCATTTTAGGAGCTAGATAGATTTATTAATTACGCGCAAGAAAATAATTACAGCGGTTGCGCTAGCTGATGAGGAAAAAACTATGACGTCACATTGCTCACCGTGGCCAGATCTATACAGCGTGTTTAAGAAACATGTGTACAAACTCGGGTACGTGATTCGTAACCGGAAAAGAGTAAGATTTGTACAGGACACCCATGGTCCATCTCAAATACTAAGGGCTGTAGAAGACCCTAAATTTGGAGGGCGACGAGCGAGCGTATTACATAGGATACCAAGCAAGGTAATTGCGTTAGTGGAACACAAACTGGTATACGGATTAATTAAACCAATATCTTGAATAAAATGAAGGTATGGTCCGTCGTACACGCCCCCATCATGTAAATAATATGAGTTTTGCACCCTTTGATTACATGCAACATTTACACCGCGAGGTTAAAGTGCTTGTGGATACAATTGGATGAAGCAGGACGTCGTAATTAGTAAATAAGCTCTCTTAGTTCCAACTCTCTAGGACCCACCGTTTCCGGTTAGATCGCAAACGAAGGGCACAGTGGTAGCAATATCATGGCGTAGTGAGTAGGGAACCCACCCTTCCTTCACCCAGAGGACTTCAGTGGGGATTCCCCTCCGAATGAGTGAAGAGATTTTGGCGGCTCGTAACAGCGAGGTCTTGAGAGCCGATGAGGGTGGTTGAGGTGAGTATGAAGCAGTGCCGGATAGAACGGGCTGGGCAAACGAAAGATCACCGAGAAAACCTGCCGACCAGCGGCATCGTCCGGCACGACGTGTAACATCGTGCATCATTCCACCAACATGTGTTTAAGCCTGGTGAAGTATGTGTGGCCTACTCACGAGGACATGGCCTTGCTACCACTGTACTCTACGTTTGCATTTTACATGGAAATGGTGTGTCCTAGGGAGTTGCAACCAGGGGGCGGGGAGGCTTATTCGCTTCATCCAATGGTATCCACAATCACTTTAACCTCACGGTGTAAATGTATGCAATAAAAGGGTGCAAAACCCCTATTATTTACATGATGGGGGTGTGTACGACGGACCATACCTTCATTTTATCCAAGATGTTTGTTTAATTAATCCGTATACCAATGTGTGTTCCTCTAAAGCAAATACTTTGCTTACTATCCCACGTAATATGTTTGCCGGCCTTCGGCTTTAGGGGCTTCTGCAGCCATTAGTATTTGAGATGGATCATGTGTGTCCTATATCAATCTTCCTCTTTTTCGGTCACAAATCACATGCCCGAGTTTGTACTCATGTTTCCTAAACACGCTGTATGTGTAAATCGCACCCGGGCGATGCCGGGGCGGGTCGCTAGTATAAATTAATTATTGTGTTCAACGTTGCGGTTAACAATGCCTGGAGAACCAGGCGGTGCGATCATGCGCGTTAGACAAGTTGCATAGGAAGTAGGCGCACGACGCTTCGCTCAGTTTCCTGTGAACACTCTGTAGGAAGGTTCTTTATAAGTATACGTGCGGGACTCAGCACCGTTTAATGTCTTCACGGAACGCACTTCCTTATATTAACTGCATATTTCCGTAAAATCTTCCGCGAATGTACGGTTATTCTTAACATAGTTTTATCGCGTTCTATTTTCGATAGACTCAAGAATTTTTCAAGTGCGTCTAGTTTACTTTCCGGTTTCACGACTGGGTCGTGCCCTGTCTTCATACCGCAGAATGATTATATCCTGTCTCGGGTGAGCCTCGTTTTCCATCGCCACGACTGGCTTTACGGCTGAACAAAACATATTACTCCATAATTTTCCGGGTAAAACCCACTTACTAACAAATTCCTATAAAATCATGCTGTTTTAACATGACGGAAATATATTCTAACCGATGTTCTCTAACGCAAATTGGTACGCACAATACTTCGACACCTAAAAAGTAGAAAATCGGGGAATATACAAAAAATATTATTTAATATATTTCTTCGTTTTTGGTTTTAAAACTATTTGTAATGAATATTTAAACGATTTATACATCTATGCTGAAATACTAACCGAAATATTTACGAGAGTTTTTCGTTTTCCAGCATATTTTGGGAAACACTGAAATTATTCTGAAGAACTGTAGCGTTCTGTACTTTTAGCCGAGTATTATGTAGACTAATGAGCTCTTAATTTATGACAAGATACTTTGAACTGGACATATGCACTGGGAAAAGTTAAACACCTTTTTAAGCAGTGTATGTTGAAATCACTAAATCTTCCTTCATTTAGATAAGGTGTTGCTATCCTCTCCCTATACAAACAGCATGGAGCTCAAGGCGTGTAGATTTGATTTCTTTTTTCCGTTACCAAACATGTTCCTTCTATTTAATATTTACTGCACACACGAGCGTCGATACGTACCTTTACTAAAATCTATTGCCAGCGGAATGAAATCCTTTCTCAAGAGAAAGTAAAGTGTTTGTCACGTGGTTGTAGACATTAGTTTCACTTCTCCTTTGATAACATTTTGTTTGCCCCCATGACGAGTGTGGAATGTATTCAATGTGGTATTCTTTCACAGTGACTCCGGTTACGATCACTTACGTAAACTGAAATCACGCCGGCGCGTTTAGATAGACAGCAACCAAATAAAGAGAACATTCTCTGTGGGTTCTTTGGTTGGCAGGAAGTGTCACAAATATTTTCGACGTATACTGTAATGAAGATAAGTCGAAAAATACGAAATTCTTTGTACACAAAAGTGTTGTGCCTAACATAAGTATTTTTTTGAAGTCGCTAATAAGTTGTTCCCCAGGATAGTCAGTATCTCTCTGTATAGTAAATTCAACAAGTTTTTGTCATATCCGCCCTTAGAAAATCTATTTTTGACACTGTGTTTCCAACTATACCGCAGATCTAACAGTACGAGTTATCTAAATATTTTTTATATTAGTTTGGAAGATAACTACACCATTTATGTTTTAAATAATCTTGGCGTTGCATGTTTGTGAAGGTACTTGTATAGAATGAATACACGTGCACGTTTACCGTTCATGACGAAATTCGCTGAACCGCTGTTCTTATTATCGACGCCTATTTTTGCCCTTTACACTCTCGTCCTCTGTTAGGTAAGTCTAGCGATTGAAGGAACCATGGCGCATTCCTCTTAATATTTTCACATCCTCTCGGGAAAATTCCTTACACTTCTAGGTGTTGGACTCAATTTCGCCAACCCCCTCCCCAACACCCACCACATATTTACAGTATCTCCCCATGCGTTGAAATACACGATACCCAAATGCCAAAACAAGCACTCCTATTTTCACCACCCTTGAGTATTTAGTTCGTATCCTTGGTAAGCCATGGGTGTGCGAGCTATTTTAATTGTAATTTACATTGAGTTAAGTATTGTTGGCGTTATCTACGGTACATCACAAGACGTTAATTAGAAGCACTGGCAATGATAACAATAATACTACGAAGTAGAGCAATATAAGAGTACTTAAGAACCGTTAACAGAATACAGTTTAGCCAATCAGAAACGAGGTCAATTCCCAGAGCCTCGCGCAGCCAATAAGAGAATGGGAACCCCCACAATAAAGAAACTGTCACGCTATCCCAAGTAGCAACATACGTTGGCCCAATGGTTGGCATTGGGTTGGAAAGGTTGGCAATATCATAGGTTAAAAAACATACATAAATACAATGTTAACCCAACGTAATATGCCAACCAAACATTTTCACTCGCAAATTTTAATGAGACGCCTAAGAAAAACATACATAAACACCTCACTATATAAAAAAAATGCCGGAACATGCCACAAGAGCAATTTTTGAAGACTTCAAAATAGTTGGCTAAATTTTGGTAGCAAGTTGGTAGACATACTGTTGGTAATGTGTATGTATTTTTATATGGGGCCAACGTTGTAAAACCAACATTTTATGGCAAAGTTAGGGAATAGAGATTCTTAATTAAAACAATGTCCCTTTCCTGTATTTTATAAAATACAAATGTTTTTCACGATACTGGCCATTTTTTCTTTGGAATATATTTAGTTGGTTTTATGTTGGAACAATATTTGAAACCAAAGAGTTGGTGATTGATATAGTTTTTTTTAGTTATTCCAACATTGTGTAACTAACATATTTCCAACAACGCTCAATAGTATTTTGGAATAAAAAAATAATATTTGCTTAACATTTGTTTTTTAATACATAAATTATTTTGTTTCAAATTCAATTTGGTGGTGGAGGTTGGCTGAACGTTGGCTACAAGTTGGTAGATATACAGTTGGTAATTGGTATTAATCTTGAAGTTGGGTCATCATTGTACAACCCAAACTTTAATTGTGAAGTTAGGGAATAGTTATTATTAATGAAAACAAAGCCTATTTCCTGTATTGTATGAGACGCAAGTTTTGTTCACGATACTGACCATTTTTCTATTAGACATGTTTAATTGGTTTTATGTTGGCACAATTTTGGGAACCAAAGGGTGGGAGATTGGTCCTTATTCGTTAGTTAGGCAACGTTGTGTAACCAACATAGATTCGACAATTCTCCATAGAAATTTTGGGATTTAAAAAAACCCAATTTTCCATGTTTGTTTAAACATTTGGTTTTTATAATATATAAACTAATTGTCTTTAAAATACATTTTGATGGCTATGTTTGCCTGATTGTTGGCTACTAGTTGGTAGACATACAGTTGGTAATATGTATGTATTTTTATCTTGGGCTATCACTGTATAACCAACATTTTAAGTCAACATTACAGAATAGGTAATCTAAATGAAAACCATGCCTATTTCCCGTATTTAATGAATTGCAAATGTTTTTACACAACTGACCATTTTTTCTTTGAAATATGTTTAAATGGTCTTATGTTGGGATAATGTTGGAAGCAAAACATTTGGTATTAGTACTTTTTCTTTAGTTTATTGGCCGGTTTGGCCAATTTTATGTAACTATCATGTTTCTAATAATACTTAATATTATGTATGGGGTGAAGAAATTATCGATAATTGTTCATGTTTGTTTACCAGTTAGGATTTTAAGACATATTATTTTTGTTTCAAATAAATTTTTATGGTGATGATTGGCTGATTTTTGGCAGCACGTTGGTAGACATACAGTCGGTAAGAGGCATGAATTTTGTATACTGTATATTAGAACTGGAATATGATGATACATACCTATTTCTGCACTGGGGATAATAAGCTACAGAAGTCTAGGTGATAGAAAGTTACAGTAGTCTAGTGGATAAGATGTCGGGCTGCTAATCCAAGGGTACTGGGGTTGACCGATATCAACCTATGGAATATTCTAGTAGTATTGTGAAGTAGTATGTGATGACTAATAATAGGGTTAATGTATATTTAAAATCTTTTTGTTAGTGGGTAAAATTTATTAAAACACTGGCAAACCAATGTTGGCAGAATGTGGTTTATTTATTGGCATTATGTATGCAATAACCAATGTAATACCAATATTAGTTAGTGTTTGGGTTTATGTCATATTATATTGGTGGTCTGTAATATACACACGATAAACCAACGTAAAACCAACAAACAGCATTTTGATTTTTTGATTTATATGGCATATGTTTGGAAGAAAGATAATTTAGGAAAGCATGCAGAAAACCGTGATTTCTCATTGGCCCAATAATGTAGGTTGAGCGTCATATTTCAGTTGGCCGCCAACACAAAAAATACACGTTGGGCCAACGTTGCCCTGAGTGACATTTTGACGCTGGGCAAAGTCACATTTTCCAAAGGCCCAACGCCAGAGCCAGACGTTGGGCCAACAAAAAGTTACTACTGGGGATTTCATCTCTTTGTAGCTATCTACTCTGTAGCTAAGTCGTAGTTCAATGAACACTTAAAATAAACTTTCAAAATTTTCTTTTCCGTAATTGCATATATACAGTATGTTTACTGTAAACTATAATTTTTTGAGAAGAAGCATGGTGTACGAATTTATAGCTACTGATTCTGGTTAATTTTTGTTTTACATGCAGTAGTGTAAGAATTGGCATAATTTTATTATATTTGTCTTTCATGACAATTCCAGATGATTTTATCATCATATGAATTCTTGTCATTAGGTGGTAGAGTTATAATATACAGCGCAGTTTTTAAGGTGTTCATTTACCGATGACCCTCCTCAGGGGCGTCGAAAATTGGAGATCAAGAGAGGCATATGCTCCCCTCCCCCAACCCAGCCTCACGTAGAGGTGTCTAAAGAAAACAATATAGATTGTTACTTTATGCGTGTTTACTAAAAATGGAGGTAAGAAATTATATAATACAGAATGTTTATGTTTAATAAGTATTCTGTGTTACATTATATGAATACGAAGCAATTTAGAAATTGATTTTTGGGAAAGTGAGATTCTCTGCAGCACCAGGGGTGCTAAATTCTCTACAACACCTCGTCCTCCTTGGCCGTAAAAGTTCCCGACGCCCCTTCCACGGTACTCTAAATGGAGGTGGATTCCGCTCCCCAGACTGACCGTTTGTGAACGACGTGACGGGCGGAACTCGGTTTTCGTTTCCACAGAGAACATAAAACACTTTCCTCGGCGTGGCGTGGAACTACCTTGCTCCCACTACCGCGTGGAGGCGATGTACAGTGGCATCCCGCGTTCCTTCAGGTCTGCTGTTCTCTCCTGGTGTTGGGCGATGTCTCCATGTTTTCCTCCTATTATTAACCTCCGACTCTTATTGACGACTATGTTAACGAGTTTTTGAAAAAAAAAAAAAAAAAGAAAAAAGAAAAAAAAAAGAGGGGCAGGGGAGAGGGGAAAGGACGGTAGTTACATCTCGCCTACATCAACATGCTGCTGTACTCTTGCCGTAGAGGAAAGTCGTTGGGTGAACACAGAATAGAAGAAGCTTACGGCATATGAAAACGTGTGCTCACCACGTATTACGTGACGTATTACATCAATTGCGACGATTTAACTTAACTCGAGACTCAATAAGAAATAAATACGTATTCAAAATATGTGCAATAATACAGTGACACTACATGCGTACAAATTAACAAGTCTATTTAAGAGATGAAGACATAACACTATAGAAGTACATAAATAAATAAAGCCAAAGAAACTGTTAAACTTAACTATTCTGTTCCTGCAGATTCAAAATAAAATATTCCGGTTATAGGGACAGTAATTCGCCACGTGGAAGAAATTTTCCCCGTCTTGTGTCTTGGTTACAAAACCCAATATTTAATGTTATTAAAATCAGTTGTTACCTGCAAGGACAGGAAATACAAATTTGTGACATTATTATACCTATATTGTATATTTTCCATAAGGAAAATTTCCTTTCAGGTAGCAAAAAAATTTAGGAACCAACAGGTTTTCTCAGGAAAGTGCAGCCTTTTTTTTTTTTTTTTTTTTTTTTGTTGAATGGGTGGTTTCTATATGAAACGGCTCATCAAGTTTCAGACAAAATACGGAAGTTAAGGTTTGGGATACTACGATTCTCATTTGGTCAGAGAAATAAATACACAAAGACGACAGTCAACAATGATAAAATAGTATCATATGTATCACACAGTACTTTGAAACCTTACATAATAACGATTTTTACCACGACCAGTTCCCGCCTCTATGTATGGAAAACGACACAGCAGGCTCTTCTTAAAATAGTAAAGGCCGTTTCAAATTGAAGTTAACATGAAACTCGCGGCGTTAACTTAGCGTTACCGTATTGTTCATGCATAAATCGCAAAGCAATATATTCACACAGAATCATGAGCAACGTAAACTTTAAGTGTCTCTGTGGTAAGTTAAACCAACTTCAGCATAATGAGAAGGTAACGTGACAATGGGACAGGCAAGTGACTGAAAGGCGGATGGTGCCACTACTGTTCCGATGACACACAGACTCATTTCAGCAGGGCCATAAGTCAGTTGAGATGGGATACAGTAGCAAAGGACTGGGGATGGAGGGATTATGGGCTGGGAACACCCAGAACAAACCCCTTGCCATAACCTCATTCGCCTCACTGCTTGTAAAAGGATCCCAATCCGAAATTTCACGACATACCCTGACTTGGGATCGAATGTATCTCATTAGCAGTGGTATGGCGACCACAGAGACAACTGGGGATTTTATCCAGATTATATGTCCGGCTCTATATTGAGTCCAGCATATGTCTGCACTCCGGAGAGTTTACGGGCTGACTGAACAAAAAATCTACGCTCCCTCCTTCCCAAATTTGTTTATACAACAGCGCATGTGCCTAGGAAGGTCCAATCACGACTCATTTGAAACTCCCGTGAACCCTGCGATTCACCAGATCACTAGGTCATGGTTGCTTTTTTTCAATTGTATACATATATAGCCCAACATACATTTTGCCCTACCAGCCCTGAAGAAAATAAGTAGAAAGTTTATGTTACGTTGCGAGATTAGTACCAGACGTTTTAACATGATCTCATAATCATCTAGAGCTCCGAACCACTTGGAAAAGACTCGAGCTATAACGTTCCTAAATCTTGCCTCGGATTGTGCTGGAAACGTCCCCAGCCAACCAATACACTAGCGTCTAGTGTTGGTCCAGCTATCTCCCAACTCTGACTCCAGCTATGTCCCAACTCTGACTCGCCCGTACAGATCTGCCAAAATAAAATAGTTAACCGTGACGAATGTTTTACTTTATGTAGTTTTTTTTCCTCAAAGATCCACTCTTTTCCCAGAGTAAATTATTTTGAATAACGCGTATGTATTGTAATTTCTTTAAAACTCGGTTAGCGGAAGTGTAAAATCGTTTAAAAGTACTTGTGTTTAAAAGGACAGTGTTCTAACCTCAAATCGTACCATTGTTTGTTTTGATAGTGCTGTTGGCAACAAGCAATTGAATTTTGGAACACAGAGGTGGCTACTGCGCAGCTGAAATTTAAGGAATGTTGTAATTTATTTTAGCTTCTATACTAAAATCAAATTTTATTTATCAGATATGTTTCGTGTACAATTAAATTTAATGGCTCTGAGTTCGTAATATTATGCGAAATATTATCTTAAAATAGCAACCATGCCTAGACAGATTCTCCTAAAATTATTTATATTCCTAACATACTTTGTTTACAGTAAGTGTTCGATATTTTAAAGTTCCTTTGTGTCCACTTTTGCAGCACACGATTCTGATTGGCTGAGACCGTCAAACATAATCCAAATTTTAGAACCGGTCCAATCTTTAGATGTTTGATGGAAACTGAAACAATCCAACGTTCTCAGACAAATATGGCGGCGTTTATGACGTTTCGATGACGTCATAATTATCCAACTTTATGTGGCCAAACTTATTGGATGCAGTTTAGTGGATGAAATGTGACAGGCTTGACAGGGGCTTTAAGAGATGTGCAGACAGACAAAAGCGCGTTGCAAGGTATGTGGAACTGGAGTTAGCGTTTAGTTCCCACGTCGGCGTGACCCCCGGATTAGAAATGATTTCTGTTTTCGTCGTGTCGTGAAGCACGACGCACGTAGTGTACAACCTTTCAAAATGAAATTGTATGCAAGCTTTCCCTACAATGGCAAATAAGCAGATTAAAAGAAAAACAAATCTGAAAATTACTGTATTTAACGCTTAAAAATAAGAATTTTGCCTTTGTATGCAATAGCGATAACACTTTGTCACCATCATGTATTCCAAATTTTCCGTCTGCCCACCTCCTTTGAAACTGGCGTAGTTTATCAGCGTCTTCTAAATGGCCCCGAAAAATTCTACTCTTCGTGTCGCGTCAGTAAATTGTCGGGCTGTAAATTCGAGCAGTCACATTGAAAATATAAATGTTTTGCCAGTTTTGTCGTGTGGTGCTGTGTTTGTCGGGCTATGTGTCTCTCGCATGGAAGCACAGAAACAGTGTACAGAATTTAGGGCGGTTAGTTCTTCACAGTTGTAAATAACTGTTACGGAGAGATGCTCCACAAAATTGGAGTAAACAACACATAATTACGTGCTTTAGAAGTGAAATAAGACTAACGTGGGGCAGAACATAATGTGGGCGTGTAGGGAACAGGATTACCCCGAGAAAACACACCTGCAAACGGCAACACTAACACGTTTCCTACGGGCGGAAATCCCGGTGTAACCCCACCGGGAATTGAACCTGGCTTGCCGTGTGGAAGGATGGTTGCACAAGTCCCCTGGCCACGTGTTCATCATTATATGCTACTATTTATAGGCTGTTCACGGTAAGCTAATCATTTGTGAAAGCTCTGCTTAGCATCCACTTGTATGCAAGTCGTGTATTCTTCCGCGTTATGTAAAGTTTACACTGTCGCCTCGGTCAAGGGAAACTGTGAACTTATTAGAAGAGTAAATATTGTACAAATCTTCTAGTTCGTACACTTAGACACTTTTAATTCGACGTTAAGACATGGGTCTAATTTCCCTCCATCATTACCAACTCTACTGGGCGCATGTCACCAAGGGCGTCCGTTAAAATATACATACGCAGGTAGAAGCAGTGACTTTTTTTCGGAAGTTGATTTCGAAAGTGCTCACTTTTTCGTGAACGGCGTTTATCCAGAATTCGCAGAGTTTCTCCCAGTTGCCTGCGAGCCACGCGAACTATCTTGCTGCATCGAAACACGTACCACGGCACCAAGTGCCTATTGGCCGTCGCTGGCAGGAGATAGCCGCCAGCGTGTCTCCACGTGCCACGCTGGTCGACCATCCAGATGTTCCTGCGGGCCTTGCTCTCGGCCTGATTATCACGTGTGCCATCGCGCCCATGCGACAGACATGATGTACGCCACATAGACTAAAGATAAGGTAGAGAGATCTCGCTGGTTGCGCACAACCAATCTCCGTGTCCCAACACTGAACGGCTTTTCTGCCAATACGTCTAGCGAGAACGGCATGGTTTGGATTTTAGGTTAGAAAACTGATTTATAAACAAGTGCTTAGAAATGTTTTTATTCTTTCTTTTATCAATCTGTAATGCAGTTTGATTAAATTTGAATTGGTAAAAGTATTTGATTCATATAATAGTGCTTGTCATTCACAAATTAACTCATAAACAAACACGTTCATCATTGTTTACCATGGGACTTTGACAGCTGTGGTACATTAGGGTAGGTTAATGTTGAGTGCATGCACAAAGACGAATAAGCGGTGTACCTCATCTTAAGTTTATGGTCACTTCCAACTTTTCTGAGGTCTTGCTCAAGTGCTATTGTGATTTTTATCTTTTTAAACGTTCCCTTTCCTCTAGTCCTGCTCAAGATATGCACATACTGTACTGGCATTAGAAATGACAGACCATTTTTAGAGTTTAATATATTTGAGCTAACATATTTCTCTTTGCCTCTTGTTAATTGAAGAAGTTTTTCCATTGCTTCTTATGTGTACAATTTGTTATACCTGGTTAAGTGTAAGAGAAAGCATTGAAGCCTTAACTTCGCCAGTATACATAAATAAAGAAATGTTCTACATCCATGATATTCCCCCGTCTCATCCAAACAAAGCTTAGTAAATTACACAATAGGGACAACTGACCGTATTAGTGCGTACTTAAAGTAATAATATTTTCCATAAGAACTATTTTCCACTAGGCGTTACCAACCCATCAATTTTCTCTCTGTCCTTATTCACATTACTTATAAATTAAATACTACGATTTACAGATGAAATACAAGTAAAAGTTAAATTTAACCTATAATGAGATACTTTGACATTAACACAAGTACAACACGCTTGTGATACACAACGTATTTAAGAAACAACCGAACGCGTCATATATGAGGTGTTTCTTCAAAGGTTTGATTCAAAAAGGATGAAGGAACTGCGAACAGACAAAATGCACTTTCTTTGAACTTCAGCTCACGAGAAGAACGAATTTAGCGTACAGTTCTGCACTCTAAGGAATCATTCCCAAATTTAACACAGTGTATACTTATTGTGAGAAACGGCGAGTGGTAAAGTTTTTCTCCCAATATATCCATGGTATAGGCTGTACACGGTAAACTGAGCACTTTTGAAAACCCTGCTTAAGGTATACTTGTAAGCACATTGTGTATTCTTCCACCATATGTAAAATTAATATTGTCATGGGCCTGATCACTTTATTAGCCCGTCGGATAAGTGAAACTGTGAAATTAGTATAGAAGTGAATATTTTACAAAGTTCCTCATTCTTACACGTACCAACATTTAAAAAAAAAAAAAATACGAATCCTGGGTGCGCCCTGCCCGATACATACGCCCAAGTTCCCGAAGTACTGACATACGGTGGCATGCAGGATACGCCGGGACTTCAAAATTCGCGTTATTATACGGTAGCACCCTAAGACTACACTGTCACTATGTACTTTCGAGTTAATTTTCATTTATTTATTACCTTCTGTAAAGGTGAGGACACATATTCCCTTTACATGTTTGTAAACGTGTCTGAGCTGTCTTGTCTTCACTTGTTTGCGGTGGATGTAGAGCTGTACAGGGCGTGTCAAAACAAACTGCAGTCCAATGCCAGGAGAAACACAAACACAAGCGTGCTGGAAGCCTATTCCGTTTTCGTATAACGACTTGAATCCTGCAAGTATTTATGGTCAGGTCGTGGCTTTGAGCCCGAGCTGAGATTGTTCTTCCCTAACTGGTTTTCCATCCCTGTTCCAGGCAAATGCTTTATGCGACTTCTGACTGCGGACTTTATAGGCTATTCACGATCACCTAAACAATTTTTAAATAAACCCTTTACACACGTTCTGCTCCTAACTGAATGTTGTATGTATTTAGGACTACCTGTTTTTGGCGAAAAGATCTATGCCCAAGATAGAACCGTCAATAACATACGTGGTAGTCGGCCACTTGTTTCTGTGTGAAAGCATTTCCTTACATCACTGAGCCGATCAGAATTAAGTTAGTCGGTGAGCGTCCGTGCTTCGCGGGCAGACAGCTGAGGCGCGTGGAAATATAATTCAGTAACATAAGTGGACATTAGCAAATGTTTTGATTACAAATATAGGCTATTCACGGTAAAGTGAGCACTTTTGAAAGCGCTCTCATTTGGAATAATTGAAAATAAATATATTTTGTTTTAGCCTTAGACGTTAACTTCCGAGTGCGGTGGAATGTACACACTGTGTTTATTCCTTACATGGCAATATTTATTTTAAAACGGCGGTTAAAATATGAAAACCGGCTGAAAGGAAAAAGTAACTAAGGCCTCAAAAGTGCTCACTTTACCGTGAACAGCCTACAGTCGTGGAATTTTTTTTTTCTTCAAAAATCAGATGCCCCTATTACAAAGGACATACCGGACTGATATGCTAATCAGTTAAGTTGGCAGCAAGATAGGAAAAATAGTCCCATGCAGTAACGCTGTGATAACAGTTCCATTTCTGAATGTGGTTGCTGAATATAATTTTTTTTAATATTTTTTTTTTACCAGGCACGTAAGATCAAGAAACCTTATATAACTATCATATTGACGTTCCTAACAATGTTGCAATTCCATTGGATCGACGCGTGAATAAAGTGAACGGGTCTTTGGCAACATTAATTTTATATGTGGCGGATTTATACAGTATGGGCAGAAAAATAGATGCTGAGCTGACGTTTCAAAACTTAGAAATTAACCGGGAACTTCCTCTACAACTTCTCACATGTTAGAGTGAGATCCTCATCAGCTTCTGTGCAGAAAAGGGACTGAGGACTAAGATTATCCCCGGGTTGGTTTGGGAACCGTTGTCCAGCGACGTCATCGCGACCGCCATGACACCATAGCTGAAACAGCCTGATTTAGAAATTCCGACGACTGCAGGTGACCTCCGAGGTCGCCAAGGCATCGCTTTCGGGCCACATGATTCTAGGTTCGAATCTCCGTTCAGCTATTAAGGTAGAATATTAGAAGAGTTGCTTCCAATGAAGTACTGCAGCAACTAACTATGCAGAACTCATTACAAAGAAGTGCAAACATTAACAAGTTGTCAGAAAAGTAAAATTTATGTTGCATGTAAGAATAACACATTCAATTTTTGTCACTGTAGAATATTCTGCAAGAATTTACCTACTCAAAAAAAAAAAAAAAAAAAAAAAAGAGACTACTTCTAATCAAAATTACATCGTAATTACATTTTGAAAGAAAACCTTCGGAAAATTAGATATCATAATAAGTACAATGTATTATGTAAAATAATATTGTTACCAATATTTTAAAATATGTCTTATGTACATTCACATTAGTTATAAAAATGTTAACTTTCGTGGCAGAAATAGGTGTACATAAAATCAATTATTGAAAGTTTTTGAGAACACAGATGCTACAGATTTTTATATACAACCAGAGTAATTATTATGATGGTATTGCTTGATAAAGTTTTTTTTTTTCGTACGGTGCTGTTTGAAGCATCTAGAATGAAAATACGTTGAAATTTTCATTAAAAATAGGCTCTAGTTAATAGATGTTTCTAAAAATGAAATAAGGAGTGAAGATATTTGGGCGGCTCCTAGGCCTTGACAGCCGATGAGGGTGAAGCGAGCTATGTATGGAGCGGCTTCGGAATGCAAGGGTGGGGGAAACGGGATGTCACCGAGAAAATCCGCCGATCAGAGGCGTCGTCCGCCACTATTCCTCATGCAAATATCGGGGAGCGACCATACCGGGAATCTAACTCCTTTTTCGCCTTGGTGGGAGGCGGGTAGCCTGACCACTACACCACGTCGGCCCCACGGAAGAATTTAGGGACATACTTTTTTATCTTTCCGTTTGAATCATTCTTTGCTTTCGAATAGTTTTTCTCGACACTCTTTAATACCACCATTTCCCGACGTCGTAAATAAAAATACTGTAAAATTGTTTTATTCAATTGCTTATTTATTTCCATTTGATTTTCAAACACGAAGAATACAACACATGTTATTTTGTGCGCGTGTGTGAATCATACACTCACGCAACAATAAAACAAACCTCGGCGCTTATCATATGTTGCGTGATCTTCATTCCATATCCGGCAGCGTGTAAGCGGCGGTAATTCCCTCTTGGTGATGTGCGCGTAGTCTGTGCGTGTCGGCGTCCAAGTAGGACCTCCTTCTACGTGCCCAACCAACTCCCTCCGGGTCGCCGAATGTTGTGAAGACTTCAGCCACGTCGCGACGGTCCTCCACAGTCGGCCTGTCGGATTGTAATCATGGTTTTTCTATGTTGTTTGAAGGAAAAAAAAAATTCCGGAAAAGTACCTCACCTCTATATGTAACGTGTGGTGAGGTTTTGCAAAGAAAGCCGGTGGTTGCTCAGTGCTCAGTTGCGCATGCAGCAAGAACAAGTAACCAGCGCGGGGACGGAAGAAAAGGGATATATTGCGGCCACACACGAGAGAGTGGCGAAACCCATGTTACACACGTGCTGTGACGTCGACTCCACTACTACGTTCAAGTGACCGATGCATAAAGTAGCAAACGATTAGGTATAGCACAGAGAAAAAGGCAGCTTGCCTTGCAACAGTTCTGCACACGCCGCTGATAACCAATTAGTAAAGACCTACAAAACTCGCGTTATTATATGGAGGCTCGCTAGAATTCACCATCCTGTATACATTAACGTTGGTGTAATTTGTTTACTGGCCTCTGCAAAAGTAAGAACCCATGGTCCCTATTGACTAGGCAGTACGTGATTGGACTATCTTGTCGTTACTTGTTTTTTATTGGTCCAAGACCCTCCAGGCGTATCAAATCAACTGTAGTCCAATGACAAGACCAATCCAAACGCATATGTGTTTGAAGTCTATTCTGTCTTCAAATGATAATGCGAATTTTGCAGGTCTCTACCAATTAGGTATCGACCTTACGCAACAGTACTAACATAACTACTCCTATTCACGAACTCGTATTTATATCACAATATAAATTTTGCCAGATTTCAGCAGAATTAATATCGTGACGTAATGTTGAGTTCGTAGTACAGTCACTATGCCAGCCCTGCTGTGTAAGGTAATTAGCTATTGGGTATAGGATGCTCTCATCGGAAGGTGACTAGGGGGAAGGTCCGAGAACTTCCGGTCTTGCCACCTAACGGTGGTCTACAATCGACCGTTCCTGTGGACGTGGACGTCTCCGAAACTCGGCGTCAAATTACGTCACATTGACGCAGATCGAAAATAATCTGCAAAGCGTCGCCCGACGTAAGCTTTCAGAATCTGACGCTAGGTCGCAGTAAATTCGACACGTTATTTGTTTTTACATATTAATTTTTTAATTAGCTAGCATTGATTATTTAATGTTTACGAGGTGGGTGATTTGTATATCTATGTATAATATACGCCTTAAATGTTTTGTTTTAAATAAGTTCGCCAACTTACATTTAAATTTTGTGTTTTAAAATTTTACATTTAAAAAGTTTTAGACTTCATCTTAAATAGTTAATACCAAACGAAGACATCACTAATTATTTAATAGCATTTTATCATATTTGTTTTGAGAATGCCCATCTTGCACATCCATTGTTTACATTTAAAACGCAAAAATTCCATGAATGCGCGTGAAAGTATTGGGAGTCTTCTTCTTCTTTTTGTATCAACTTAGGACACATCATGGGACAAAAGTTCAGTTTTCTGAATGTTTGAACTTTGGACACAGGTTGACTTGGGACACGGGAGTCTGGGACAGCACCATGAAGTCAGAG
The DNA here is from genome assembly GCA_029891345.1 of Dryococelus australis. Lineage (NCBI taxonomy): Eukaryota > Metazoa > Arthropoda > Insecta > Phasmatodea > Phasmatidae > Dryococelus > Dryococelus australis. The sequence continues at coordinate 96,909,538 of CM056993.1, read as the reverse complement.
GGTCACGTGCACCAATCAGCGTAGCCTTGTCCTAAGACAAATGTTGGGATAGCGCAATTGTAGACAGGCCTTTATAGTCGCCACCGTGTCAACGACCATCTGACAAGAAACATCATCCACACTCCCCTCCACCAATATGACATCCGAGTCCCGTTTCACCGAACGCACCTTCAAGAACATCGGAGCACGACATTCCAGTTTCTCCCGTCCTTGCATTCCGCCGTCGCTCCGTATACACCTCACTTCGTTCTCGTAGGTGCTCAAGACCGAGCTGCTATGAAAAAAAATCTTTTATTTTATTATTTTGGCACGTACTGCTCAACTTTTAAATGCGACTACTCTTTCCTCGCAAAAAAAAAATATTGAGCATAGTTCTCGCATAAATACATATCAACATCACAATTTTATTGTTTCAGGAATTTAAAAATAATATCCTAACTAATTTATGCAGAGAAATGAGGTAACTTACGCTGAAAGGAGATACCGACATCTACTTCAATACAAGGAAATTTTTTTGCAATTTCAAAAATTTGCAGAAAATATTAAAATTATTGCTTTTTTTTTTAATTTGTGGTAATCACTAAATTTTTGTGAAAAACTTTTGCTATGCATTCCTCAGAATGAACTAAGACAAAAAAAAATTAATTTGCGCTTGTCGTATTTTCTGCAAATATTTTGGTTTATTTATATATAGATTATTACAGTAAAATCTTGTCTTTGATATGTCATTTTGCAAAAACTGTGCGATCTAAAAAAAAAGTTACTTGTGGGAAAAGTAGTTACAGATGATTTATACAAGTTGAACATTATGTGCCAAAAAATATAAAGTAACAAGTGTTTTCTCGGCCAAGGTCCTTTAGCACCGACCAGAATCACACGAAGAACGTAAAATACTTTTGGTAATTCTTTATCTGAGGTTGTCCTTGTATTTCGAAATAAATTGCTTTTCTTGGCACGTTTTGAAATGAAAAAGTAGCTCTCAGCCTCATTCAAAATTATTTCATTTATTTTCAATTTGTATTTCAGAATAAAAAACTTAGTATTCAAATTTTGATATGCGATCATCAAGACTACGGAAGTCAAACCTTTTTAATTGGCAGGAACTGACACACATCTGAACACACTCGCAACGTACGCACGAGTGTGTGTGTGTGTGTGTGTGTGTTGCACTAATGTAAAACAATTAATTTGTATTTGCTATCCAGCGTGATTACGGATAAATTAACCTCTCAACGAGAAGAGAGTTTTGCGAGTATTCCACTCTCATAATCAGACCGCAGAGGTAATAACATCCGCCAGCTTAGTTCTCTCCGTGCTTCCCTCGACACTTGTGGTCGACGACAAATCTTATTCGTGGTTTCGTAACGAACCTGCGACCTGTCGACGACGAGGGCTGCGGCGTACCGCCATTCTCTTCGTTTGCCTCTCTTTAATTTCGAATATTTTAAAAAAGTAATCTCTGTTAACTTTTACGCAACCATAAATCAGGATTTTGTTTAAAAAAAAAAAAATCCAGAAAATATATATATGGACCTGCAAAATTCGAGTTATTATTAGGCGACAAGTTAGGTTTCACGGTCCTATGCGTAGCCGAGTACTTACTGTCCGTGATCGCACTGGCTGTCGAACTTAAGGATCCCGTCTACCTGCCACTTGAAGTTCGTTCCAGTATGTTTGAAACACACGTTTTTCCTCGCTACAGTCTCATCTGCAGCATCCCACGACGCGACCGCAACCTTCTCACTGCAGATGGAGGCTATATCCAGTACTGAAAATATGACACGACTGTGTCATCAATGTACCACTGACACGCCGGAGGGAGTTACTGAGTGAAGAAATTTGGGCGGCACCTGACACCGATGTCTTGAGAGCCGATGGGGGTGAAACGAGGTGTGTATGGAGCAGCATTGGAATGCATGGGCGGAGGAAATGGGAGATCATCAAGAAAACCAGCGGACCAACAATATCATCCGTCTCGATTCCCACATACAAAAGTCAGGGAGCGACAACGCCGGGAATCGAACTCGGTTAGCCTAAGTGGGAGGTGAGTATTCTAATCACTACTACACCACCGCGGCCCCAAGCAGGAGTGATTTCGAGTGCTGTGGGCTGTAGGGATGTTGTCACAAAATGCATTAAGGCTTATTTTCCTGTGACATATGTTTTCAACCATTTATTCAATGACATATGCTTTTGCTAAGCCTTCCCCAATACAACAAACTAAATTGAAGAGATGGAAAATTTTTTTGTGTATTATATATATATAGACACACACACATAATATATCACAGTCGGTATTACTTTACTAAATGTACTGGATCAGAAGTGCAAAACAAACAACAGAATTACAAAACACACAGCAATACGGCATAAGTTGGTAAAAAAATTGTACATGGAATGCATCTATCTGGTATCGTCGAACACAGAACCCCCCTGTATTCGAACCAGTTTTGCAGAAGCCACACTAAATCGATTTATATTATGTTATTTTACCGGCTCTTTGTTGTGTATGTGGAGGGTACGTGTCTTTGTTTACTCTAGTGTCTTAACAAATGTTGGGCAGTTGGTTTGCATTGTTATAAAGTAACTCATCTAACAATGTAATACCTTCGTATATTTTGTTGATATCTGTGAAACATTCTTAATTCCTGTTGGCCGTTTTCGATCCGAGATAAATTCCCTGTTTTTTTTTTTTTTTTAATTACAGCAACGGAACATGTGATGATTTCGAGACTCGTATGGAGTTTTCACTAAATGAATAACTTTATGTGTCATCAAACAAACACGAATGTGCCACAATTTCTGCTTGGGTATATATGATCATTTAATCATTGCTAGAATGTTACTTGGTGTTCGAGGGTATTTGGACGTCTGTTCGAGTTGGCCATTTTATTGTTTACGTACTTACCAGACTGTTGCGTCTCATTGAAATGAGATTTTCAAACAAGTAATTGCAATTTCATCTGTCAAAAGAATATAGTTTTCAAAAAGCATGAAGTGTAGCGTATATAAAAACAAAAAAAAAAAACTTTTAATATAACAAATTAGGGGGATATTGCATGAAACTACATGCTGGCTGTGAGTGGGACTGTAAACAGTTGCTGTATCGGGAAATCCCTGGAGCGAATCGGACAAGAGGTATATGGAAATACGTTTCTATGTGAATTTTCCATCACAGAGCAATAAAAGCGCTGCATCTATGTACAAGTGGCGAAGATTAAATGTAGATAAAAAAAATTTATATTTCTCCAGACAGTTTGCAATTAAAAAATCCTAGCTGATAAAAGCGGAAATATAAATTTTTCTATGTGAGTGGATGGCAAACGGAGAAAGAAATGATTTTTTATGTGACAAGTAGCAAAAGGTAGGCGATATTTTTGGTTTCGATTTTGTGCAAATACGGTAAGGACTTTCATGCAACCAGGTAAATGATGTCAATCATGCTGTGTTACATACTAATGCGTGCTATAGTTCGAGATAATCCCGCCATAAATATGCGTGATCAGAAGATGACACACTGCACAGTTACTGCATTAGAGATTATATCGATAACTAACAACAAAAATGATATCAAATATTCTTTCAGAAACGGGGAATGTATTTTCATGGTCAAGTGTTTTATGAAGAATGTTAAGAAAATTATTTTTTTTTGAAAAATTCTTGCAAAAATGTAATTTCACATGATTTATGCAGGCCTGCTGACTGTGTAGGCAGATTTGTTGAGTGGATCAAGATATTTCTTGTGTTCAAGAGCCTTAAAAGTTCATGAGTCAGTTTGGCGTAGGTTGATAACTCTAAAAATTTAGTGGTAAAGTAATAAACGTGTTGTGGGAAAAATTTTTTAACAACTCAGAGATACGAAAACTTATTGAAAAGTAATACTTTAACTTTAGAATTTCTGAGACAAGAACACAGAAAAACACACTAATGAATGCAGGTTGCAATTGGAACAGTAGTTGAAAATTGTATTTCCATTGTTCATGAAAAATAATTTTCAATTGAAGTTTGGGCAAAAGAGTGAACACAGTCCACTTCATACCGAGAAAATTTTTTTGACTTATTCTGCTGATAAATAGTGGAAAGCCAAATTTTATATTTACTGTAGAGAAGTTCTTTATTTTTTTTTTAATTTACAGAAATACTTAGAACATAATTTGCCAGTACAGAAATTACAAGTGAAAGAAGAACGCCAGCAAAGTTTCCAGGTTGAATAGCCATGTTATTTTTGTAGCTAATGAAGCAGGAGCAGTTACAAAAATAAATCAACTTCGCAGGAAGCTAAGTCATTATTGGCTGACTACTTTAATATTATTTATTTAAAAAAAATTAGATAAAATCTAGAAGGCAGCAAGCGAACATACTCTCTATGTCCAAAAACGAAATATGGTAACAATTTAAATCTCCAGCCGATAGATAAGTTAAAAATCATTGAGCTCAGCATGTTTATATAAAAGTATATTTTATAATTGATCGCTTCAAATTTATAGTTATCATTTATATCAACATGTTTGCGCTACACATATAGAAAGCAGTGCTATAAATAACTCAAAACTTAAAAAGACCTAAAAAAAATCAGAGATTCGTTGTCACTTAAGTCGTAAGAAATCAACTACATAATATTGGTCTTATTAAATGTAAGAGAACATAAACAAAACAACAAATAGTTTGAGGAAGCATTGAAATTTTAAATAAACTTACTATGAACTTGTGTTTGAGACCTCCTGTTTATTATGTTTGGTGTAGCTTTTTTCTATTTGGTCTGGTTTGGCTTCTCAGTACTTAGAAGTTCGTGATCCATAATAATTTTAATTATTATTGAATTTAAAGTTCAAATTAATATTTCATGACCTTTATTACCCATGTCCAGATAATTTCCGCCTAATTCACATACTGCGCGGAGGCAGCGGTAAAAGCAATCAGATTGAACTAAAAAAAATTATTTTACTGACATTATACGAACCTAACAATCGACCAAGCTGTCGTTCTGCCTCCAAGACAAAATAATTTTTATTAGATACGATTTGTTAGCGCCTTACAGAATACTGGTTTGTAAAAATCTAACCATCCTGATGGTAATAAAAATGAGTGTAGGCCTACTTCCTAAATTCTTCTCAATAAGTCAGTCACAAATATGGTGTCATGTAGGATGTTCCCGAATATTTGGGGCGTAGTCAGGGTGTGTACCTATAATAACTCCCAAAACAACACAACATGTCCTTATAGACATGTGTCCTTAAGTAGATAGTTTCCGAGTTACATGCCATCCAACGTTGTACTGGATGTATTCATAAAAGACCTCCTAACACATTCCAGTTCGAGTAGCTGTAGCCATGTCGTGTACGAAGAGTGACACGTTATACCACAAGATGTGCTCAAAATGTCCAGCTTGTGTCTGAATGTAGGCCTGAACACGACGCGTCATTCATGTCTTGACACGTTCAAATACTCCAGGCATTGCATGTATCTGCTAGCGACCATGTTCAACTCGCTGGCGAAGCACAGTTATGTCCGGAACTTAAATCTCTTAAACAATGACCTTGAGATGTCCCCACAGGCAATAGTTTAGTGGATTGATATCCGGGGAGCGTGCAGGCCAGGCGATTGTTCCTGCATATCCGCATGTGCGAAACAGGGAATAACACTCATGCCATTCTAGCTGATCACATTAACAGGTATGCCTCGCAAAAGATAGAGTATTACTAACATGCGTGGAATAGGTGTGGTACAATGCTGGTAGCAAGTTTGTAACTCGAAAACAATCGACTTTAAAATTCTTTCATGGGGACATGTTGTGTTGTTTTGGGACGAACTATGCACTCCCCGATTACTTTCTATTGATTTGCGAACATTCTGAGACTTAATATATGACCATTTTAAACTCTGGGAGAAGTGACTGCCGAAAAAAGTGATACTTTTTTAAAATTTTGATTTCAATTGTAAAAGTTTACGTTTGTAACTCCATGTTATGCTGCAGAGCCCTCGACTCTTTACACATCCGCCTGAAGCCTAAATTAAGGCCGTGTTTAACAAACAAATCTGGTGGTAGCATGCGGTAGCGATGACTGAAACATGCTGTGTTGTGCGAGCAACTCGGATAGCGGGTTTAGTTCACTAGGCTTATGTAGCACTTCAAATGTGAAAACCTCATCTTAAAACTGTGAAAAACTCCACGTCTTCTGGCTTCGCTTGAGCATTTAGGGAGTAATTGAATAAAACATATTATATGCAGCGGCAAGTTCGTTATAGGCTATTCACGGTAAAATGAGCACTTTTGAAAGCCCTGCTTAAGATCTGCTTGTATGCACATTGTGTGGTCTCCTGCCTTATGTAAAATTAACGTTACCGCTTTATTGGTGCGTCGGCCAAGTGAAACTGTGAAATTATTGGAAAAGTAAATATTTTACAAATGTGCTCATTTTTACACTTTGATGGATTGAACAATACAGAAAGCGAATGAAATATTTTAAGTCATCACAAATGGTTACCTAACACTTTTTATTCGACGTTAAAATTTGGAACTATTTTCCATCCACCGTTACCAACTTAACGGGACGCATGCCACTCAGTGCGCCCGTTAAAATATGTGGAAGCAGGAACAGTGACCTTTTCCTAGGTTAATTTCAAAAGTGCTCACCTTAGCGTGAACAGCCTTTACGGAAAATTTCAGCGAAGACTATGAACGACTTATGAACAACTTACTTCAGAACTCCGGGTAAAGTACTGGTTTATAAGCCTTCCCTAAGTTACAGCTTAATTGAATGTTACTAAATAATTTTGATATGTTGCTTAAAATCGCTTTTATTGAAAACATTGCCAACAAATTTAAGCCGGGACTCTTTAAGTGTTTCCGTGATGTGTGATTAACCCACCAGTCACGTGTTTGATTTGGCGCCAAATAACTCACTGCTGGCTTTATTCAGGCAGAGTCTTTTTGTGCATAATTTTACAACATACCCTGACACGCACGCCAAAAGTCATGAAATGTGGGTCTAGTATCGTGTAGGCTCTCACTTAGCCCCGCGAAGTGAAGCAACTCGTCGTGGCATCGAGTCCACATGTGTACGAAACATCTGTGGAGAGGTGTTGACCAATGCCGCCTGTATAGCTCCCAGAACTCCCTACTGCGTGTAGGTGCAAGTGAAGTGAAGCGAAGAGATTTGGGTGTCACTTAATATCGAGGTCTTGAGAACCGATGAGGGTGATTGAGGTGAGTATGGAGTAGCGCCGGAATGAAGGGGCGGGGAAAACGGGAGATCCCCCAGAAAAACCTGCTGACAAACGGCATCGTCCTGCACGATTCCCACATGCGAAAATCCAGGGTGACCCGGCCGGGGATTGAACCCGGATCGCCTTGGTGGGAGGCGAGTAGGCTAACCGCTCAGCTGCCGTGGGCCCATAGGTGCAAGTTCTTGGTTGCGATTGGACCTTGCCATCATTTACCTAAATGCTTCACGGGCTTCATATCGGGCGAACGAGAAGGCCACAGCAGTCGTTGAAATTCTCCAGCATGCTCCTCGAACCAATTCTATGGACAACTTGGGTCGATAACACGGTGCATTATCCCACTGGAGTGTCCCGTCGTTGTGATGTTACTTGAAGTCCACGAAAGGCTGCACTACCGGGTCACTCCACAGCCAGCCCGTCCAGGCGCTGCCGATATTGTACCAATGATGTTCACGATTAACTTAGTACTTTCGAAAGCAACCTTTGAAAAATGTCACTGTTACTAAAGGCTGTTCACGATAAAGTGAGCACTTTTAAAATCAACGTTTAAAAAATGCCACTACCTCTGCCTGCATATATATTAACAGGCGTACTTAGTAACATGCATCCGGTAAAGCTGATAATAATGAATGGAAAGTAGTTCCATATCTTAACGTCAAATAAAAACTGTTAGGCAACCATTTGTGGTAACTTAAATTATTTATTTAGCTATATGTTTTTTAATGCATTAAACAGAAAAAAAAATGTACACAGTTTAAAATATTAACTTTTTAAATAATTCCACAGTTTCACTTGACCGACTCGTGAATAAAGTGATGAGGCCCATGGCAATGTAAATTTTACATAAGGTGGAAGAATACACAACGTACATACAAGTAGGGGATAAGCAGGGCTTTTCAAAAGTGCTCATTTTACCGTGAACAGCATATACCTGCATGTATTGAAGTGGCGTTTTTGGTGAACTGTTGCAAGGTAAATTGGTGCTGAAACACTACTGTACATTCTCGGTGCACGCAGCAGGCAACCAATAACCACTGTGCATCCTAGGGAAACTGAATGTATTTCGAACACTCACGACGAGCAAGCAAGGGGCACATTAAACACGTCCTGTGGCGTCACCTGCCGAACTATTTTTATATGATGGAAGTGTCAACTAGCAAACTACAGAGTACAGCACAGAGCTAATGCCATTTTACCTTGCAACAGTTTGCCACACTCCACTGGTATATATTTTAATGTTACACTGACTGGCGTACACCAAGTAAGTTGGAAACGACAAAGAGAAAGTAGTTCCATGTCATAACGTTGAATTAATAGTGTTAGAACTGAAAATGAAATAATTTCTTCTCTTTCTGTTTTCTTGTATGTAAGTCCAACAGTGACAAAAATTTGTGAAATAATTACTTTTCTAATAATTACACAGTTTCACTTGACCGGCGCATTAATAAAGAGGTCAGGTCAATAGCAATGTTAATTTCATATGTGGAGCAAGAATACACAATGCGCATAAAAATAGATACTAAGCAGGGCTTTCAAAAGCGCTTAGTTTACAGTGGAGAACCTATACCAGACGGTCCTTCCGACTGGAACTCTGGTCAGCGGTCCGGAAGATCATGGAAATTCCGGCACGCCCATCTCGACCAAGCAAATAGTGTGAGTTAAGGACAATGCCTACAGGCAGGCAGCTGCGAAATTTAAATAGGAAATCCCATGTTAGGGAAATTTCGCCTCGGTGCTTAAGTTTTAAAGATGGCCGTTTCAAATTAAATGTATTCTTCACGAATTTTTTAACCCATTCAGACCTAGTGTACACATTTGTGTACATTATGCACGTGTAGGTAATTTTTGGTCTCTACTGCACACTGCGAAGTTCAATGACGAATAATCTTACCTGTGGGTAAATTGTTCGCAAATCGTCCTACTGGCCTACGTCACAATTGGTACATAGAACTGTAGCCGAACAAATGACCTACATCTCATTGGCTGTGACAACCAAACAAGTGTTGTGACGACTTAAGTTCAGCACGTTTCATAAATTTCTTGTTTGCAACGCCTGAACCCGTAAATAAAAGTGGGTCTGAAAGGGTTAAGAGGAGTTCCGTTACAGCTGAGATGTTTCCATAACATGTACAGCCTACTTGCAAGGGATTTTTTAAATTTATGATTTGAAAAAAAAAAAAAAGTACATATGCCTACCTTTATTGAAAATATGCGCTAGTAGGGATCTGCTCCTAAACATTCGCGATGAATTGGTTTTGTTTGAAACGCCTATATTTAAAATTAAGCCACGAAGGCGAAATATCCTTAATATAAGATTTCCTAATTAAATTTCGCATCCGTCAGTCGGAAGGTAGGGCCCTTAACACCTTGCCAAGGGACCATTGTTTCCTCGTTCCTAAGGGGAAGCTAGATGCTAGTAATAATTAACCAACTGGTTGTGGCATCAAGTTATTTCTTGGGTGCCCAACGTGGGGCTTCGTGAAGCTCCAGGATGTTAGTGAAACCTTATAACCCCTGTGGTAGTCCAGATCCCCTCGACCCCGACGGCTTCTACAAGCCCATGGAGTGGAGTGGAGACATTTTTGCGGCCCTTAACGTCGAGGTCTTGTGAGCCGATGATGGTGAAGTGAGGTGAGAATGGAGCAGTGCCGGAATGCAAGGGCGGTGGAAACGGAAGACCTCCCCAACCCCCCTATAAAACCCGCTGACTAGCGGCATCCTCCGGCACGATTTCCACATGCAAAAATAAGGGAGCGACCCTGCCGGGAATCGGACCCGTTTCGCCTCGGTGGGAGGCGAGTAGTCTGACCACTATACCAACACGGCCCCTTCGATAGCCCATGCGACAGGCTGTAATCAGCTCGCGTTACACCCCCAAGTCTCGCGAGCTGTTCTATTCGCGGTTTCTTCGCACTTTTTGATTCAAACTTTTAAAAAATTACCCCATGTAAAACGTTTTTGGTTGTTTCCTAGATATGCCATGTATTACAAGCGTTTCATACTCGTGTTAACATAAAATTGTAATAATGAATAACAAAAGACAGTAAGAGTTTTGGTAACGCCTGGTAAGAAATTGTTTTTAAGCAAAAAAGCATGACACTGAGTGCGCACGAACGCTGTGCGCTGTCCCTTTGGTGTAAGCTTTGTTTGCATGTGGTTCAGGGATATCCTGGAAGTAGAACTTCAATAGGGCTTCAGAAGAGTTGCAAGCAACTTTGATTCCAACAGGACTCGTCCTTGACGTCCACCTTGCTGCCGAGGTTGCTCAAGTTCGCATATATCCGACATTTGAAACGGCGGTCGGTGAGGAGGTGGGCCAAGCCCGTGACAGCGGGAGTTTCTCCGCCCCCCACGCACCGGTTGGTAGGAGAGGTCGAGGGGTGGGGATGCTGACCCCCGCAGGATCGCGGATCCTCCCCCCCTCCCCTTCACCAGACGACTCTTTCGTCCCCAGCAGCCCTTGGCCTTGCGTCGGCGCAGCCTCCAGAACTTAACCTTTCTCCGGGCCTCCCCCTCCCCCCTCACGGGGTAGCGGGTGAAAGTGAAGTGAACCGTCGCGGGTTCACTTCCTCGTGGTGTGGCGACGCCGTATATAACGCGCGGGGCGTGATGGCGGCCCGCGACAAGTGGGGACCAGCGGCGGCTGACGGTGACCCGGCAGCTCTTCGGCGCTCTCCGCATCGCCGGGCCATGGACACCCACAGCTGCAGGAGCCTTGTGGTCAGTGCACTCGCGCCTTCTCATCGGCGGGGTCAGGGGTCACCTCTTCCCGTCTGATATAGTCTACTCGCGGTTTCTTCACACTTTTCGAACCGAGCCTTTGAAAAATCACCCCATCTATTACGTGTCTGCTTGTTTCCTAAATATGCCCTGTATCAAAAGCATTTCACACTTGTACCTTATTTTCTGTTAAATTGAACTTTTGTAGGCTGTTCACGGTAAAATGAGCACTTTTGAAAGCCCTGTTTAAGATCTACTTGTATGCACGTTGTGTATTATTCCGTCTTATATAACATTAACATTGCCATGGGCCTCATCACCTTATTCATGCTTCGGTCAAATGAAACTGTGAAATTATTAAGAAAGTACATAATTTACAAATCTGTTCATTTTTACTCTTCTATGCACTAAAACAAAACAGGAAGCGAAGGAGATAACTTTAACACAAATGGTTACATTAACACATTTTATTCGATGTTAATATGTGGAACTATTTTACATACATTGTTACCAACTTTACTAGGCGAATGCGACTCAGTACGCCCATTAAAATATATGCATGCAGGGGAAGTGACTTTTTCTAAGGTTCGTTTCTAAAGTACTCAGTTTATCTTAAATTGCCTTTACCTATATATATATATATATAATATACAATTTATAATATTCTATGAATTAAAACAGGGAGAAAATAAATGTGTTAGAAATGCCTAGTAAGAAATAGTTCTTATGAAAAATATAATTACATCGAGTGCGCACGAATCCGGTGCGTCGTCCTCTTGGTGTAATTTTGAAGACTCGGTTAAGCTTTGATAGTATGAGGCGTAGGAATATCCTGGAAGCAGAACTTCAACAGGGCTTCAATTGAGTTGGAAGTAATCGTGAATGGACTATAGTGGCCCCCGCGCGTGTCACGCACATGTGTTCAGTTGACTCGTCCCGGATAATATTGCATGTATCGATTCTTTGACACAAAATAGCGTTAGAAATTTAGGATTATGATTTTTCACCAGACATGAAATTTGCTGTAAGATGCTGGAAAAAATTTACTCTTGAATATTTTTATCAATTACCAGTTAAAAAGAAAACAAAAAAAAAAACGTGTAAGTTCGGCAAACCATTGCTTACTCTCTATCAAGCTAAAATTTTCTGAAATATAATTTGTAGTGACAAGAAGTTAAAGCAAAGGTATGAAGGATCAGTCCACCTTAAGCGTGGTGTTTATCTGGAGGGACAAAAGGGCAAGGGCGATAAGGGTGACAGAGACACGCAGATCGAATGCTTCCTCGTCTCTACCCGCAAAGCAATTAACTGGCGTAGTATTTCCATCGGCAATACATTTCACTATGACTCAGTACTAAATCAAAAATGGTGCTGTTGCCGCATGTCTATTGCACGAAAGATTATTTGCCGAGATTATTTTATACGTAATTGACATGACAACGAGAACATACTTTTACTCATTTCTTCTTTCAAATACTACACATTGGAGGCAGAATTCTTATTCGTAAACAAACGTAACTCTAATATATAAATTAGTTTGCAAAAAACGTAATTAAAAAAATTTAAGGGGGCTTACAAAGATGGCAGTGTTCATTTTCCTGTAATGCAAGAACGGTCTAACTGCTTAGATATAATATATTTCTTTGCAAACAGCTGGACAATAATTTGAAATTTTACTTCCATGTCTCTAGTGTGGTCTTATGTTTTTTCCTTGCGAAGGCTCATTAGGACACACTAGTTTTGAAACTGAATTTCTTAAAAAATTTATTGTTATGGTGAAGTATGGTTTTAATTAATAGTTCACAATTTTGTGTCTGTCTGCGGGCTCAGCAAAATAAATACTCCAGGGCCTGAACATACAACAGCAAAACTCGGAGCACGGCTAACACATTTTCTATAGGCTTACTTGCATATTTTCACAATCATAAATTATCTACTATAGTAGAGGCAGTGGGGAACCTTGAAAATGTTTTGTGCTGACATATTTTCCGGAAAAAAAAAAACTCCTATGTCTTGATCTCCACTATTTTAGGTTACTTTTCTTGAAATGGCTTAAATTTTCACATGTTAATCATAATATTGCAGTATTGTAGTACGAGAATGATGATTGGCCCAGAGAAATTTCAATACATTTTCAAACACAGAATGACACGTAACGAAAGAGTTACATCAGATGTGTAAACAGTGCATTGGAAGCTAGCGATTAGTAGTGTTTTACTGTGATAAATCTCCCTATCTACTAGCCTTTCTCTGTCATTTCTGACTATTTTTTTTCCTTAATGTCTCGTATTGAATACACAAATTAGAAATAAAGTTTGATTATAAAATAGTTAATTTTCTTACTAATGTCATCAAAATATGCGTAACTGAGCCAATTATGAGAAATCTCAGTCTTTACATTCCGAACTTCTTCAGTGAAAGACTCAGTTTTGTAACGTTGATTTCTCAAAGGTTTAGTACAATACGTGCAGTATACGCCTTAGTCGCATGGTCCGCTTGCGTTTCAGTTAACTGCGTTTCCCATGGAGGCGATAAAGGAATCGATCCGCGTACCTACGTCATCTATAGTGCTATCTTGCCCATTTGTCTCAGAGCATGATATCTTATCGTATATTAGGAACATTATGGGTAAAATACGCTTCATTAAAAATGAAACAAAATGCAATAAGCCTTAACACTTTCTGTATCTTGATGATGCTATAGATTTCTGAGGAGGACTTCCTCATAATCGCACCCATCACGCTGATGCCATTTCTTAGTTTCTGTTTAATAACCCTTGCAGACCCTCACAAATGTTTGATTTCAGGCATTGAAAACAAGAAACTTATTAATGAGTGCTACACTTAAGCTGACATAGAATTTGTTTATTGGTCGTTCGCGGTAAAAATGACCACTTTTGAATACTCTGCTTAAGATCTACTTGTGCGCATGTTGTGTATTCTTCCGCCTTATGTAAAAATTAAATTTTCATGGCTCTCAACACTTTATTAATGCGCCGGTCAAGTGAAACTGTGTAATTATTAGAAATGTAAATGTTTTAAAAATCTGCTCATTTTTACATTTCGATGCATTAAAAAAACAGAAAGTGAAACAAATAATTTAAGTTATCACAAATTGTTACCTAACACCTTTTTTTCAGACGTTAAGATATGGAACTACTTTCCCTCCATCGTTACCAACTTTACTGGGCGCAAGTCACTCAGTGCGCCCGTTAAAATATACGCAGGCATGAGAAGTGACATTTTTCTAAGGTTGGTTTCAAAAGTGCTCACTTTATCGTGAAAAACCTTTAACGTCAATTCTACTCAGGTTGGGAACAAAACGAGATTTACTACGGGAGAGTTTTGCATAAGGAAAATTCCCGCTGCTAGATGCGCAGTGTTCCAAAATGTAACTATAGATTAAAATTTTGAGTGACGTGGATAATAAGAGAAAAATGTTTAACTTAGTTATGAAGTTATTTTATAATTCACTTATGATTATTGCAATCATCCTGTTTTCTAACGTAGAAAATAGAGAAAATCTGGGTCCTTATCGACACTAGCACTTACCTAGCGGGGAAAATGTTCCCTTTTGCCGTACTTTTAACATCGATCTTCCCAACTTGTATTAGAGGGGACCTTAAAATCTCACTTGGCATGTATACCATACACACATGTTTTTTGTTTTTTACTGGCTGGCCGCTGGCCAATGAAATGACGAGTTGATTGCGTCACAATTACAGTGACCCGTCTGATGTCATGTTTAATAAGATCATTCATATGAGTGAATAAAATTATAAATTCATTGTTCACGAAAATGATAACTGATGTGACGCAGTATTCTTGCCACAGGAACATATTAGCGAAACAAAGGACGCATAAGTATGGAAGTTTTGTCTACTAAAGTTGCCCGAGACGGACTTGGATATAGTGTAAATATCGCCTAAGCATCCACAGTTTGTATATCAGCTTGTAAATAAGCTCAGTGCAGGCAGCTGAGTCCTTGCCCAGAGCGATATAAAACGTGTATCTCAGCTCCTTAAGAGAGAGTGGAGAGAAGTTAGTACATTGTTCGAAAAGAATAAATATTAAATTAGAATGGCGAGATTTGGACTGAAAAATGATTGTTAGAATCGAGTTAATTTCTTCAAGCGAGACTTTTAATCTCTTGTGTCAACCTTCGGTATTTGTCAGATAAATCTACAGAAATGAATAAATTACAGCAAAACTGTTTTCAACCCCTAAAAGTATATTTTTCTTTCACACAGCTTTATTTTATTTCTTAAAATTAAAATTTCTACGCTATCAATTTAGTTAGGGCCGAATCCATGTGAGGAAGAGATAAACACACATATATACGCTCAACGAGTGTAAGAGAATGCTAATTACTTATTCAATAAAATAAAATTTACATTGCATACCCTCCTCCCCCCTCATCAAGTCATACTAGTTTGAAAAATATGTTTTTAATAGGTTTGAATAATAAGAAATAATACAGTTTTAGACTGTAGTAGTGGTAGTTTTACTTTTCTGGCTACCAAGTCCCAAAATTGTTTTACTGTAAGTTTTTAATGTGAGTTTACTAACGCCTTTAGTGTTTTTCAACTACAGAGAATTTACTAACAATAAGTTAACTCTAATTTATCACCATCCAAAAAATTCCGCACGCTTAAACCTCGTAGCTGTTATTCTAGCCGAAAACCCCTCAAATCGTAAAATCAACGTTAAAGAGACTACACTACGGAGGAAGAAAGTTGGGGTTTTGTGTGCGACTGTATAGCCTGTCCGTGTGTAAACGTGTCTGATATAATTGTAGAGTAAGAGTGATTTAAATACTGAAATAAGAATCTAATTGCATTTTTCAGGTTAAATTCGTTATATAAAATCCCGTATGATTTAAACATACCTAATTTCTTCCGCTGTATGTGAAACTTAACATGCCAATAGGATGGAGCAACTATAACTTTCGAAAGTGACCCCGTTAATGTGTTGCACAATTCCAGTGAATATCTTTCACCGCTTCTACTATTATGGTTTAGTCAGTCGTGGACAACAACTTAAGCTGGTTGGCGTTGTATTATGAATTTTCTCTTCTTTTCATGTATGTTTTCTATTTACGAGGGTTGAAATGAGTCGGAAGAATAAGCAAACATGTTTAACTTTTAAGAAACGTCCGGGCAGCTGTTTCCAAGGAATGCAACCACAGGAAAGTGACCGATATGTTGAAACTCAAAGTGAAAAATAGGATAGGTAATATTTTAGATAACCGCGTATGGTAAAAGAAATTGTTAAAAAAAATCTGGGCTTACGAAACGTGTCTGAATAGATATTGTTTGAAATCTGGAGCTCTAGAAAATGTTCATACGAGGGCTGATTCAGAAGTCATGGTAAGTATTGTTTATCTCCAGAAAATGACCTAACAAAGGAAATGTACTATATACAGCTGAACTTGTACGACATGTACGTTTTAAAGGTGACACCACATGGAGTATG
Source organism: Dryococelus australis (assembly GCA_029891345.1). NCBI lineage: Eukaryota > Metazoa > Arthropoda > Insecta > Phasmatodea > Phasmatidae > Dryococelus > Dryococelus australis. The sequence continues at coordinate 96,893,120 of CM056993.1, read as the reverse complement.
GATGCAGGGATGTCCGGCAATGAACAAATACAAACATGGCAGCTCGAAATCACTTTTTAATTCATGCATACTCTCGTACAAACTGTCTACACTCATGTGAACGGGTACGTATCGCACGCGTACGAGCTTTTTGGCATGCTTTCAAAATAGTCTCCGAGGTTGTCAACGGTTCGTTGTCAGCGATGAGGCATACATCTTCACAGCATTTCGACCAGAGGTGGTCCACATTGACGGATCTCATGCAACCGATGGCATATTCCGTCTGCCTCATCGCTGGCAACGAACCGTGGGCAACCTCGGAGACTACTTTGAAGGATTTCTTACAGCTCGTGAGATTTACGATACGTACTACAGCTGGTACACGTGAGTGTATACACGATGTGCGAGAATAAATCAATAATACGGTGATTTCAAGCTGATATACTTGTCTTTGTTCCTTGTCGGACATTCCTGCAGCCATACCCCATGTGGTTTCACCTTTATAACGCACACGCTGTACGCTTCCAACGGTACATAGTACATTTCTCGTGTGAAGGCATTTCCGGGAGATAAACAATAGTTACCATGACTTCTGAATCAGCCCTCGTATATTACTGGTTTAGCACGAGACAGGAATGATTATAGAGCGTTGCATCTCCTTCGCCTGATTAGTTTCGCTCAGTAATTAAAACTTGATGATTAACATAATTCATTGTTCTAGCCAAGTCTCGAACCCTAAGTTGTACGCAGTTAGCGGCCAGGTAAATGATTGCTAGCCGTGTACTAAGTCGTAATTTAGTGGTGGATTAGCCTGATAATCCTAGTATGGATTTTGCCTTCCACTCAGCCTTAGTCTCATTGGATTTCGATTTCGAAAGGTCCTTTTTACAGAAGAGGCGGGAAATTTATTCTGCGGGTTTGATGAAAGTTGGATGTTTGATGTGATTGCAATCATTTATTTGAAAAAGTCATTCCCCCACTATAGGATAAAGGTTTATCGGAACCAGCAAAGTCTTGCGTGTACGGCCAAACAATTATGTAGGTTTGAGTCAACGAAATATTTTGTTTTCTGGTATAGTTTGTTTATCTAGCAAAAGGTCTTGTCAAAAGCTAAAAAAAAAAACATATTTTGTTATGTGAATTAATTATAACACTGAATTTCAAAATTTTGTTGATCCAACAAACTATTTTGTGAATACTTGTGTGGCCGTACACAAACAAATATTTTGTTAGCTGAAACTTTTATCTAGGTGTGTTTTCTAATACCTTAGTTCCAAATATTGGGTATGATAAGGCACACACGTGTATTAGTTAAATAATCGCTGGAGGCCAGCTTCAGCGTGCCTCGACAGATGGAATATGTCAATCACGAATAGCAAACTAATGGGGAAATACGACCCGGGAATCGAAACATGAACCTCTAACTTTCTGTGTCAGAGCTCTTCTCACTGACGTACCCGGATTCACCTCCTGAAACAGCGAATCCAAGAGTAATAATAGCAGCAGAAACCTTTCATAATTTTTAGCACGCCGTCTAATCAGGGTAATGAGCCATGTTTCGGAGGAAGAATATTACTGGCTTGCGTTGAAATTTTTCCCTTGAACAGTGAAAGCAAATCTGGCAGGTAAATGCCACCCCCAGTGCAATTTGGGAGGCTCGAATACACGATCTTTCAAATGCAAGTCAACACACACTGCTGCGTGAACAATCACGCTCAGTGATTCAAGTGTGCAACGTAGAACTGCTGAGGAGAAAGCAGGCATGTCAGTTGATACAATGCGACCATTGATGTCCGGATATAGGTGGTTCGAATCAGAGTCCATGTTAGTCGTGGTTAAGGGCACTGTCTACCGGCTGGCAACTCCGAAATTTAAATAGTATATCCCATGTTACGGAAATTTCGCCTCAGTGGGTTAATTTTAAAGATAGGAGTTTCAAAATAATTTTTTTCCACGAATTTTTTATCACTTCCCTACAGTGGAGTGGTTTCCATATCATGTAGACCTTACAGCCTGTTCCCAAGGAATTTTTAAAATTTATGATTTACTAAAAAGTTCATACTGCCTATCTATACTGAAAATATGTGCTCGTAGGGATTTTTTCCTAAAAACATTTGTGAATCACACCTTTTGTTTGAAACGCCTGTCTTTAAATTAAACTTACTGAGGCGAAGTTTCCTTAACATGGGATTTCATTTTTTAAATTTCGCATCTGCCAGCCGGTAGGTAGGCGGTGCCCTTAAGTAGACTTTTCCTGTAGGGCATAGTTTTTTTTTAATAAACACCCCACTCAACGGTGTAGAATGGTAAATTATTAACAGATTCCCGCTAAATAATTTTTAACATCATAATCCAGCTTACAGCTTTTTATTTGCTATTTATGGGGGAACGTTGTTCACCATTTTGAGTTTAACTATTATTTTTATTTTAACGTTCGCTTCTGTTTTTTATATATATATATAAAATCCTGTGAACGCATAGATTATAAATGTTCAATGTCTATTTAGGTTTGTCAGCTACACCTGTACTAATTCTTTGAAAGAGGTACTTTATTCAATCTCACTTATCCACATAACAAGCTATCAATAGTTCATAAGTTTATTCCATCAAAATTAATGTCAGGTACGCAAAGCCAGAACTAAGTGGTGTGTATATATTATGCTTGATTGACTTATAAATTTAAAGCACATATATCTATTTTCTAATGCTGACGTAGGATTCCTATTTCAATCGTATTCTGTCTATACCTAGTCGCGTCTGCGAATTTATACTATAGTATATTCTCAATATCTTTACACTTTTGAAACAAACCTTTGAAATATCACTCCATGTATAACGCGTCTGGTTGTTTTCTAAATGTACCATGTATTAGAAGCGTTTTGTACGTCAATTAACATAAAGATATTTTAGTTTTGGTTAAATATACCTATTAGTTATAAATTAAATTAATATAAAATATATCGTTACAGTTAATATGAATAAAAACAAAGAAAAAACAGTTCTCACGCAAAATATTATTAAATTGAGTGCGCGAAAATACTGTGCGTAGTCCCTTCCCTGTAATTTCTCAGGCTTAGTTGAGCTTCGTTTGAACGAAGTGGAGGAATGTCCTTTTTAATATCGAAAATATTAAGTCACTGTTTGATTGGACTTGTACGAGCAAGAAAGTGAAAAGCATTACTTTCCCGATATCGCAAATCCTTGTATTCTTGGTACTAAGATAATTGAGGGGTGATTGCCCAACGAAAGTTTAATATAGGCTAGTCACGGTAAAATGAGCACTTTTGAAAGCCCCGCTTAAGATCTACATGTAGGCCCGTTGTGTATTCTTCCGCCTTATGTAAAATCAACATTGTCATGAGCCTGAACCCTTTATTCTTGCGTCGGTCAAGTGAAACTGTGAAATTATAATGGTTACTTAACACTTATTACCCGACGTTAAGATATAGGACTACTTTCCCTCCATCCTTACCAACTTTACTGGACGCATGTTGCTCAGTGCGCCCGTTAAAATATATGCAGGTAAAAACAGTGACTTTTTCTATGGTTGATTTCTAAAGTGATCACTTTATCGTGAACAGCCTTTATCGACTCATACTTGAGGAGCAAGCAAGGTAATGTCGAGTGTGACGAGGAGAGGAAACCCCGTGTTTCCGAGAGGCGTCGCCCTCCCGTGAGAAAGTTAGGTGCGTGCCGCGGTGTACAGTGCAGTTTAGCGCGCACGATGAGCGGAACTGCGTAGTCGCGCGTCCTGCTGCTGTCTGTCGCGCGGCAGGAGAAAGTGAAGAAAGCTCTGCCCTCTAGTCATAATTAACGTCCGCACTCTCCGGCCGTTGCCGTGTCCGGCGTGCCTCCTCCCCCCCCCCCCTTTTTCAAGCTAACCCGCCACAAACACTTCCTCCACTGATTCGCGATAGCCAGTACCGGCAGCTACTGGACAGTCACAGGTTGTCTACGGTTAATTTAGAGCTATTGAAATCAACCTTCGAAAAGCGTTACTGCACTTATAGGCTGCTAAAGGCAGTTCGCGATGAAGTTTACAGCGTCCAGCGCCAAACTAATGGTCCAGTATAATACACGACAAGAAAGATAAACCAATGACGTTTACTGTACGTGCAATGTGTGTTTAATTTAAATGTCGAAATTTAAACCACGGCATCTATGAGCTAATGTTCGAGCTAATTGTAGCGAAATGTTCGAGAAATTTATCTAGTATGTTTTAATTGAATTTAAAGTTCTCAAAGCACCGCCGAGAGTCTGCAACTTAACGTACCTGCGTGCACAAGTTGCGTATCACGAAGGCGAACGAAACTGGCGCGTCATGCGATCAGCGCCTGTAGACAATAGGCTATTCACGGTAAAAATTAGCACTTTTTAAGGCCCTACCAAAAGGCATAATAAACAAAAATTTAAATTTTATTTCGGCCTCAGACTTTAACTCTTGGGAGCTATAGAATGTGTACATTGTATTTATCAGTCACGTGGCAATTTTTATACTAACACTTGGCGAAAAGATACAATTCAACTGAAATAAACTTTTTAGCATGGCCATAAAAAGTGCTCAATTTACCGTAAATAGCCTATAGATAGCCCAGTATGAAAATACCTGCAGACGCTACATCGTCAATACTGCTGTTTGAGTTTTGTTGGAAATGAAATGCAATCACTTCTGGCAGCCTTTACTACACAATTCATAATTCCCCATTGTTCGTGTAGTTTGCCACCCGTATACTAGCAAGCAACCGCTAGCGGCTCCCAAGTATCTCAAGTTTCTGAATGTCCTAAATGCAATCACTCTCCGCATGATGAACTAGTTCCGTACGCCTTCGTCATATGCAACTTGCTGTTCATGCATGTGCATTAAGTTCCAGACTCCCGGCGCTGTTTAGCCAACTTCAGTTACAAATTAAAAATACTATATGAATTTTCCGAATATTTTACTACTAGAATTTCTTGTTTATGCCATGGTTTGAATTTCTTCGTGTAGCTTAAAAATAGCTTATGTGTGTGTGTGTGTGTATATATATATATATATATATATATATATATATATATATATATATATATACTCATAATGGCAATAATATATCATATGTGCTTAGTAAATAAGCATTAGTATGCTGCGCGAGAGTAAATGATTGTTTCAAAGTCAAGCTCAGAACACGGTTGTGTTAGTTTACCAGAAGGCCTTGTACCAGCCACAAAATATTACCCTGTGGTTGCTTCACGTTTAACAGCGCACTTTTGCCGCTCATGTTTTATTTCAATTTCTTACCAGAGTGTATCACTTCCCAACATAGAGGAGTTTTATCATTCCCATAGCCGTTTAAGATCCACTTTAACTTGTTTAAAGGTGTTCCAAATTTAAAAAAAATTATGCGCTCTGTACTGAAGCCGACAGAGCACGTATTTCGTTACCGTAATCAACGAGCTGTACACTGTGTGTTCGGATATAAAGGCGGTTCACGATAGAGTGAGCACTTTTGACATCAACCTCAGAAAAAAATGACTGCCCCCGCCTACATATATTTAAACGGGCACACTGTGAGCGACATTCGCCTAGTCATGTTGGTAATGATGGAGGGAAAGTAGTTCCATATCTTAACGGCGAATGAAAAGTGTTAGGTAACCATTTGTGATAGCTTAAATTATTTATTTATTTTCTGTTTTAATGAATGCATTGAAGTGTAAAAATGAGTACATTTGTAAAGTATTTAATTTTATAATAATTTCATAGTTTCACTTGACCGACGCATGACTAAAGTGATGAGGTCAATGGCAATGATAATTTTTCATATGGCGGAGAAACACACAAAGAGAATACAACAGATCTTAAGAAGGGCTTTTAAAAGTGCTCCTTTTACCGTGAATAACATATAGTGATATGAACCATTCGTAATTTGTAAATTTATCACGTTTTAACAATTTGATATCTACAGGGAAGATTGTACACAGCCACGCAGCGTATAGTACGTGCCAAATATATCCTCGCGGTTCATTATGTACACAACTATGTACACTTGGTCTGAATAGGACAGACTTAGTATCTATCTGTCGATCAAGTTCCTGTGTTAAATTGTTAGAAACTTTTTTTATCCTTACAATAATGCCAGGAAAACAATAAGAAGTCAATTTCAGAAGGCACGTAAAGGATTCTTTTAAAAAATGCTAAAGTCCTTTCTCAGTGTGCTGCCAACATCAGCGTAAGAACTCCATCATTCAGCATTTGTGTTCATGAATACAGCACCGGCCAAAAGTTTAAGACCGCGGGGTAATACCAATGAATATTATGAATAACCTAAACTTTTCCCACAAGAGTTTCCGACTTTTTTTTCTCTAGGCGCCTCCTTTAATTACAACATACATTCGTGACACAAATGAAATAATTTTCTAACCAAAGAGCAACAAGATTTAAGAATATAAAACATTTATAAATTAATAGCGTCGCGGATGCGACAGGTCTCTAAATAGGTGTAACCCGCCATTTTGCTCGTGTATTAAGTGCATTTCTGAGCGAGTCCCCTCTGTATTCATAAGCAAAGCAACGCCTTTTTTTAGTCTACGCATGTTTCCACCCATATTTTTCACGTGCGTGGTACCAGTGTGCATAGAAATAAATGGTAGAAAAAAAAAAACTAAAAAAAAAAAAAAAGTAAACATTAATGACAGTCGTACAAGAGGTTATATAGTCTATTTGCGGTTTCTTCACTCTTATTTAACTAAACCATTGGAAAATCAGCCCATGTATGACGCATTTAGTTATTTCCTAAATATGGCACGAATCACCTCTGTTAACATAGAAATATCTCATTTTTCGTTAAATTGAAGTTTTACCTATATTTTATTTATACCATATAATATTCTATTTATAATAAACATGAATAAACCAGCGAGAAAAAATCTGTATTGATAACGCCTAGTAAGAAATAGTTCCCATACAAAATATTATTACAACTGAGTGCGCACGAATTCAGCGCGTTGTCCTTTGGTTAGATTTTGTGAACTTAGTTCAGCTTAGTATGCACCAGGCGGAGGAATATTCTGGACGTAGAACTTTAGCAGGGCTTGAGAAAGTGCGAAGTAACCGTGAATGGATTATAGTATGAAGTTTAAATTAATGGGTCGGAGACAGTAAAACGGCTTTCGCAACAACGCGAATTTCTGTTTTCGCGTTGAGCTAATCGCATCGTGTCTTTCGCTCTGTTGTGATCCCAACATCCCTCACAGGGAACACTTTCTATGAACGAACCGTTCCGATCAATGCAGTGCGGTCAAACAGGAGAGCTCGACAGAATATCGGCTCCGCGGATCAGCCGTAGCGTGCTCTCCGTACACAAGAATGGAGCATCTTGTGTGCCCGAGTGTAAGCAAAAGTTCCGTCACCTACAATGTAAAAAAATTTCCTGGTAAACTTACCTAACTGTTATGGAAGTTTTTAACTATACATCGTATGAAAATAATACCACATGTCAGACTGCAAATATAGGAATGTTGAGCGTTGCTATTATACAAGGTAGGGGACTTCCCTATGCATTTGACTGTTTCGTAAGCGAATGTAAGAACTGTACTATGGATGTATGGGAGAATAGTTTACCAATCGCATTTTCTGACGATTCGTATACACTGATATAGTATTTCACGTATAATTTCTTAGAGTGTAGCATTTGTGAGCCAGACTTTTCGAAACTTCACAAACATAAGGACCTTTTTCTAGTTTCATCATTTAACACTGACGCTGACTAATGCATCCGATGTGAAACATCGATTGTGAATTTTATATCGTATGATTACCCGCGTAAAGGGGACATCCATATTTTTTACAGGGTTTCGAAGCAGTGCATAGCCTCCACGTAAACCGAATGACACCCACTTCACGACGTCTTTGCCACATGAGCTTGGCGTCACCGAATGGAGAATATCAATTTGTTTCTTACAGACAGTAAGAAATATAAAATTACGGTCTGCCGAAATACTTCATGCCCAATATCGGCCCGTGAACTTCGCCTCCGTAAGCACAGGCGGTCGATGATGAAGGAAACTGGTGCGTGCGTGAAACTGGGCCAAGTTTTTGAAATAGAGGGAAAGCCGTGTGTTTGTCGAGCTACATAAATAGAGCTCACGGTAGTTATCTCCTCGGATTGTGCCAGGGAAAGCTCCCCGCAGCAGGACGTGTGAGAAAGTCAGCTCCGTGGGCGCAAGAGCGTTTTATTTCTTGACGGCATATTATCTCTTCGCCGCAAGTAGCTGCGTCTGTTTCACCATTTAATAGGCCACTTTGGAGATATAAAGACTGTTCACGATAAGGTGAGCAGTTTGGAAATGAATCTAGTAAAAAAAATCACGGCCCCTACCTGGATATATTTTAACGGGCGCACTTAGTGACATGCGCCCAGTAAAATTGGTAACGATGGATGGGAAGTAGTTTCGCAACTTAACGTCGAACAAAACGTGTTAGGAAACCATTTCTGAACTTAAATAATTTTTTTCGCTTTCTGTAATTTTTTTAATGCATCGAAGTGTAAAAATAAGCAGTTTTGTTAAATATTTACTTTATAATAATTTCACGGTTTCGCTTGACCAATGCATGAATAAAGTGACAAGGCCCATGTCAATGTTAACCATACATAAGGCGGAAGATTAAACAACGCGCATACAAGTATATCTTAAGCAGGGCTGTGGAAAGTGCTTATTTTACCGTGAATAGCCTATACTTCGGAATACGTCCCTACGTTGACGCTGAAAGTTGGTAGGTAAAGCTTGACGTTTCGTCGATCACGAGGTCACCAGAGGCAGAGCAAATTGCTCGGAGAAGTCGGAGTGGTGGATTAGCGGGCCATTGTCAGTAGTCACTAACCATCTTAGGTCGTGCCTCAACTCATAGAATACTACTTCGAGAGAGCACTCTTTCGCACAGCCTGGCGAGAGCACTGCTTCGCGATCTCTCACGCTCTCGCTCTGTGGAATTGAGACAACCACTCTTTGGTTTCTCTCCCACGTCATGCATACAGCTGATGCCAAAAGGCGGGAAATCATGTTAAGTTAAAACCATGGAAATTGCTATGTAAGTGATTTATGTGTGTTAAAAATAATTCACAAATAATTATAGTATCACCAGAATAATCATTAAATCATCAAATACTATTATATTTGTGTTATATGTTACCGTCATGTTGCATCAAAGTGACAATAAAACGAGACAGTCAGAAATTAGTATTTATATTTTTATAAATACGATAATATATGTTATTTGGTTGTTTAAAACAGTTGAAATTATTCACTTTCAGTTAAAATACAACGTGGTTTTGGCCCAGAAAGAAACTATAACCTTATCCAAACACGAAAATAATGTAAACAAATATGGCATGTGGTCAGAGAGTGCAAAAGAGCGCTCTCTGGACCAAGTGAGACACGGCCTTAACATTCACCTGGAGTGATTTCGGGAAATCAAGATAAACCGAAATCGGAATGGCTGTAGCGGGAATCGAGCCCAGAACCTCCCGAATGAGAGCTCGAAGGATTGATACTGCGCCACCTCACTCGGTTATGTCGGTAGTAAACAGAGGTTTAAAGACTCGTGGTAATGTTGGCAGCAAAGTGAAACAGTAGCTCCATTCTCCAACTATCTTTTTTTTTATATTTTGGTCAGAATAAGAGTTAATGGTTTTTGTCTGCGCTTAACCTCGAGGTATTGAGGTAAAGATGGAGTAGTGGCTGAATGCAAGGGCGGAGCACAAAACCCACCAGCAACGTCCGTCATGTTTAACTCGTAAATCACATACAGCGATACATTTCCATAGCCATTCTGTGGCGGATCTAGAAACTCGTTAAGAAGGGGGACACTCGAGGTGTGGGGCGCACAGTGAAATGCGTAAGCTGTTCACGATAAAATGAGCACTTTTGGAAGCCCGTTCTTAAGATGTACTTATATCACGCTGTGTATTCTTCCGCTTTATATTAAATTAACATCACCATGGGCCTCATCACTTTATTCATGCGTCGGACAAGTGAAAACTGTGAAATCATTATAAAGGTAAATATTTTATAAATCTGCTCTCATGTTTACTCTTCGGTGCATTAAAAATCAGAAAGCTAAATAAATAGTTTAAGTTATTAAAAATGGTTATGTAACACTTTTTGTACCACTTTAAGATATGGAACTACATATCATCCATCGTTACCAACTTAACTGAGCACACGTTACTCAGTGTGCCCGTTAAAATATATGCAAGTAGGCGCAGTGATTTTTTTGTGAGGTTGATTTCGAAAGTGCTTTCTTTATCGTGAACAACCTTTACCAGTAAACATTAAGTTTCAAAGCTACACTTCAACGTCAGTACTTAGTGTAGAGGCTATCTAAATACTTTTTAAAATTTCCTATGTATGTATAAAGTAAAAAATCAGCTCTAAGGTAGGTACCCTAGTGCCCTTTATCTCCCCCCCCCCCCCCCAACTAGGATTCACCTCTCCGTTGTATTATTAAAATTGTTCATCACATTAGGTCTTTACAGATTCCACATCAGAGTCGGTCATTCGAGCGTGTGTATTAGTGTATTGAAAAAATTAAACTGTCCAATATTTGTTAAGTGTGTTTGCAAAACTCAGCGAGCATTTAGACGCACATTTTAGTGTTCAGAAACCCTTGTACAGTAATATAATTAAGAATGTATCTCGGTGTGTTCGAAAGTGGGAGTAGTTTGGTTCACATAACGATGAGCTGCGCTCATCGCATTTATCTGCAGAAACACAATGGATACTTCGCTGTACAGCGAAATGTATACACAAGCCTCCCCTTATCGCGGTTGGGCAATATTCAAACACAGAACCAGATCTCCAATCTCAGAAGTCGTATAGAAATTTGTGTTATGAGATACCTTACAAGTTATGGATCTGGCCTAATGACAGTTAATTTTACCCTAAAGGAGAATTTTCGGTTTTACGAATCAAAATTACACCAATGCATGTAGCTATTCCCTAGTCACGCCAGAATATCCCCCCCTCCCCTTTTTTTCCCCTTCACATTCTAGCAGATAGATTTTAACGACAGAACGTGTTAGAAACATATCGCAACTCTAAATTAAAAGTTACTCTGCAAGGAAGACATTATAAATATTTAAAGTTGCTTAGTCAAGTATATATAACCAGTATTTTTACTAAAAAGCTCCACGCTTTACATATGCTGAAGAGTAACTGAAGAAACCATGCATTTTTACTTACCAACACTATGCAATTAAATATACCCCAATTGCACAAGTGGAATTACAGAACACATTCATATTTTGTAACATAATCAGTAGTTCTATAATAGTTATGCTTATTGAGATTTTATTAGCTTGTATGATATCATAATAAGGAAACATCCGATAGTTTGCAGAACCTTACTGAGAGAAATCTACTGTAAAGTGAAAAAAATATTTTCTGAACAGAGTATGCAAATAACCTGCAAGTATATTACAATTATATCAAATGAATTTATTAAAATGCGTCTTTAAGGCTTCAGTATCAAACGTCTGTTAAATTAGCAGTTTTTTTTTCAGTATACATGAATTTCCTAGATATTGAGCTCCTATACGTCCTGCTTCTGATTTGGTAATTTCGCAGGACGTATTGTCTCAACCTTTTCTCTTCTCTTTTGGTACGGTGGTTTACGATCAAACATTACTTGCGAATGTCTGCTAAACTGTGGCAGTACCTTAGTCGATCTCTACGCAAGTGAAGGAGAGTTGCGCCACTTCCGTGGTTTAGTTAGCGTCGTTTTCGAAAGTGTTGTAAATCAGACTCGAACTGTTCTTCTCTCTGTTCTAGCGAATCGTTGTCAGAGACTACCTGGCACAACCATGCAAAGTCATTGCGAATGTACATGGGGAAAATGGTTTACGGTCACGAAGTACGATGACAGCACAAGCACTAAAATACAGCAAATAAATGTGTATGGTTTACTGCGCCAGCTGTACCAATGCAGTGAGTAATTACTAACGCTATGTGACAGCAAGGGAAAGGTGAAGAAAGTGTTGATGTTTTATTAACGCTTCCTGAATGTCTTGAAAAATTAAAGAAACAGTTCGAATTCTTGACAGGCCATGATGTATCAAAGCAGTTTACAGCAAAATTCGTGCAGCGATCAAAATTATTTCGTCAATTCTGTCAGTATACAAAACGGAACTCCTAATATTTTAAACTAAAATCCCTCAGATTGCGCCATATTATTTGCTCGAAGAGTCAACTATAAATTAATTTCACTAGGAAATTTCGTTGCGATTTCGTAACTGTGCTGCTATGAAGAAACATATAGAAATTGCTTTATAATTCACAGTTTCTTAACATAGCCTATCGGAAATACAACTCGTATTTTAACAAGAGGCTTGTATCATAAACGTTAAATAAACATAAAATGCTATGAAACCTTTATAACATCCCAGGAAACATAAATCTTGACATCACTACCAATTAAGTTTATATGCTCGTCCATCCGTCTGAAACTTTACGCTTCGTTTGAATTTCCAACAGTGTTTTCGATACGTAACCTCGGTTTTCATAAACTGGTACTATGCATACGTTTGAAGCAATCAACTGTCATTAATTAGCATAGTTTGATTATAGCATTTCAAAAGTGAATAGACAATGCATTAGGTAATCACATCTTCTCCAACTAACAATAATGGCACAATAACTCCTTTTTCCCAGTAAAGCTCGCCTCTAAGCATGCAGTATTCCTGAATGAATTGCGGCATAATGTGTGGTATTATTTCACTCATTCTGTGAAGAAGAGCCAACCAGGATGAGGAAAGTTAATATAGGCTGTTCACGGTAAACGGAGAACTTTCGAAACCAACCTCTGAAAAATGTCACTGTCTCTACCTGCATATATCTTACAACGCACGCTGCCTGCCATGCGCCCAGTAACTATGGCAACGGCGGGAAGAAAGTAGTTCCATGACTTAACGCCGAATAAAAAACGTTAGGTAAACATTTGTGAATACTGCAATAATTTAATTTACTTTCAGTTTTTTCTTCAAATGCATATAATGAGCATATTTGTAAATTATTTACTTTTCTAATAATTTGAAAGTCACTTGACTGATGCATGAATAAAGTAATAATAAAAGACCTGCAAAATTTGCGTTGTTACTTAAAGACAGGCTGAACTCCAAGTTACTGTGAGTTTGACTGACTTCAGCCATTGGCCGGAAAAAAATGTCTGTCACGCCTCGGGGAACTCTTGAACTAATAATATAAGGTCAGCGGTCGAGTGGCCAATCTCGGCGATCGAGCCGATACGTGACGTTGATTAAAGTGCAGCGGCCAATGAAACTACTGTCTGTACTCACTTGTTTATAAGGCAGTGGAGTCTATCCTGTCACCGAAAGATAACGCGAATTCTGCACGTCTCTAGTGATAATACAAATGGCAATGACAATTTTACATGTGGTATGAATACACAATGTGTATACAAGTAGATTTTAGACCAGGGCTTTCAAAAGTATTCAGTTTACCGTGAACAGCTATTACATAATATGGGAATGCGCCTGGGATTGGGATTGAAAACCACGTTGGAGAAACAGTTTGACTGCACTACCTGCAGCTGACCGGGATCGATCTAAACATCTAACTTCATCTTGTCAATCCACATTTTTGGGAATTTGACCCATTCCAAGAATCGCCGAAGGCCTACTGGCCGGAAAATGATCACGCATGAGTTTTAATTTTTCGATGACTGTTGAAAGCTGTTGCGTACATAAAATAAAGGCAACGAAGCAGCCTTCCGTAGTTGATTATATTTAATGTACTAGGGTCAGTTGGTCCTTTCCAGAAGGGCGACGCCATAGGGAATAATTGTATTTACTGAAGCGTATCTCTTCTAGAATACGCCCTCAGTTACAAAGTGTCTTAATGAATAGATTCTACAGAATGTTCGCAGGTGTCGCTGGCCGTCAGTTTTCCTAGCAGCACTGACTCGAAGCTTTTCTCTAAGGATGTTTCCACTCAAACTTCTGTAGAACGATGTAATATAAAACTCCGTGATAAATGGCTCCACAAAAAACCTTGACATTTAAAGACTTAAATAAAATTTGCTGGTAAATTTATAATTGTTTAAATATATGAAAAATTAATTTGTGTCTATAAAATTTCGGTCTCCTTTCTCAAATAGCGTTGTCTGGAGAGAGTTAAACGCAATATCTAGCTACAAAATTTTAGTTACATTTTAAATAGGTGAAATTATTTGCAATGCCTAGTGCAGCACAAAATGAAGCCACTGAATCTATATATCTAATTTAAAAAATACCATTTAGGCTATCGGCGGGCAGGAGTGATTGAGTAGTTGCGTGGTATAGAGGCGTTGAAAACCAGACTAACGTAAAATCATGAAGGTCTCATAAAGGTAGCGAAATCTTCGCGTGTTTTCTCTGAGAATTTCGTTCATCAATTTAGTTTCTATAACTGCAGTCAACTTCTAGAAGTATTTTACTTTGTTAACTGCAACCCACAATACATTAGAACTTTTTTAAAAATTATTGTAGAACCCAATATTATTGCGAAAAAGAAAACAATTTAAGTTATACATGAAAGAAAACTACATTTATTTGTAACGCAAATATTTCGCCTCATTAAAGGTTAATATAAACAGTTTTCTCATCAAAGTTTATTGTTTTGTAATTCTGTTTTGGAAGTTTCATGAAAGCACATTATACGAAAAAAACTTCAACAAGTAAGGAAATCAGAAAGATTATTTCCTTCTATAAAGGAAAGCATACACTTGACTAAAAACTTTTCGCCAATTTAATGTAATGCATTGTACGTAAATAACATTTTTTAAATATTTTTTTACGGTACATTTTAAACAATACTTCTTCTTTTTTTTAATTTTGGAGTTATTAGTTTATTCCTCGTTAGGATAGTTTTATTTTTGGTATTGCTAGGTATGAAAATAGCTATCCTACCTTCATTAGTTTCGTACTGGTTACTGTCGAGAAGATTTTTTTTGCGGGCGCTTACAGAAGTGATATCAAGATGAGTCAAACAACGCTGACTACAAAATCCATACCTAGCCCTAATCATGAGTGAAACACGTGTGGTGAATCAGTCACGATGGCGGGGGGGAATTGGGTTCGGCTGTGTTGGAGACACTGTCGTTTGTTTTGTATGATGACGCGCTCGGATGCCTTGATGTTTATTTTATGTTCCCGGCATCGTTTCACTCGATCATATGGGGTTTCATGGGTATCACTGGACTGGATTGCTTTTGAGATGCTCTTTCCAACCGTATACGATTTATGTATTTCGACTTGGCTTTTTGATGCGTATAGGTCGAAATTGTATTCTTAGTTTTTATTTTTTTGCATTAAACGCATACAATTTCACCATAACCACGCCACACAAATGTTCTTATACACGCAATCGATTGAAATTTAAACGAGCGTCGTAGCTTCTTCTAGTCAAAAGTTATGCTACACGGAATTTATGAGACGCGGCGAAACGAACTCAGAATTGCGCCCCCCCCCCTCCCCCTTCCTCTTCCCAACAACGCCCTTGGCCACGCGCAATACTTCGCAGTCCTCATTCAACGCAAAATATTCTTTGATCCTTTGGCAATCGAGTGATGTAACTGATTTTTGAACGTAGACGATAGATTCGGAGCTGCAATGCCATACTCTATCTCCCGATTTTGTTATCATCGAATTTTCTGGATTGCCTCACACTATGGGTGCAAATTTAAAGACGTATTAGCGTAAAAATTCGGTCGAGCTGTAGTTGTCCCCGCGGCACGAACAAGGGGGGGAGGAACGAGCTGTACGTGACGTCGCTCGTCCCAGTTCGGATGGTCTGTCCCGTTACACGTCGGCGGGCTGCGACTGCAGTCCGTCGCCCAGACTTGCTCCATGCGCGGACACTGGGCGCTGGCTCGCCGCCGAGGGCACGTCGGAAATGACTTGTGCGGGACATGGTCCTGTGGACCTGCGTCTTTCACGTGAGTAGTTTAACTGTAACTGCATGTGCTACACTTGTCTCTGCTGCCAAGTTTGCTTGCGGGCTTCATTGAAATTTCATTATTTCATATCTTTACGAAATACTGTTCAACTTGAAGACATTACTTACAAGTACTATTTCCTAGTAATGGGATGTTTGCTTGGAAAATGATCGATTATTCGATTATTTAATTATGATCGACTCATCGATTGTTTTAAAACAATTCGATTATTCAGAATTTTCAGCTGTTTGTACTTAAACAAAACAAATCATTGCAGATACATACAAGTTTTATAATTATTAAAAATTTTAAATATAATTTAGAAACAATAAATTTTCAAAATAGCACACGTTATTAAAAATTAACCGAACTTTTTGGTAAGAATAGTTTCAAATAAATTTATATAAATATACAGTATTTGTGGTCAGTTTTTATGTATCGATTAGAGCAAGCAATCGATTATTTTTAGATTATTTATTCGATTAAAAAATAGTCGTAATCGATTTCATTCGAATGACGAACTTATGCGACTGTTCCATAACTATAGTATTTACTCGAATGAAAAAAATTTATGTTTTTTTTGCATAATAGCGTGTCAAAATAAAAAATCTAGTGTTTTTGAGACTTACAAAAAATACAACCTAACAAGCTTACCGAAATGAGCTACTTCGGGAAGTCTCTAAAAATCATGCTTTGAAATGTCTGTGCTATTTTTAAGACCTCCTTAAAATAATGCATTTTTTTACACGTTTTTAAAAATATTTTTTGCAGCCGATATTTTTTGCAAAATACATTCTGCTGGGCACATTCTAAATTTAATTTAAGTCGTTACTTTTCAGTTGCCCTCGCTAAATGTTCTGTGAAAATTCCCGTTTATTTTATTTTTCCTTACCAAAAACCCTAAATTGGGTGATTTTGACACGCCATAATTCAAAAAATAGGCATTGCGATTTTTTGATGCCAATAAAGAGTATTGACGAACAATGTATACAAGTTAAACAGAATTTCGTGCGAATATAAAACAATGCATTTTTTTGTGACCATCAATTTTTAACACTTTGTAGATTGTGCTATAGTGTAGCTCGAGCAAAGATAATTTGGAAATTTCTTTGTTGTTCAGAACAAAACTGGCATGGATGTGCAGTCTTTGTTCGGCTAATGTTTAACACGACCTTACAAAAACACCACAGCGCAGTAACAATGATATTGCCAACGATAGAATTTATTTTTTTATATTCACTCGAATGGTCAGGATTGATTGTAAATCCTTTTATACGATGGACATTTTATTGGGTCAATATATGCCCGGCTCTCCATTGCTTGATGACCGGCCAATAATGAACGCTGTAAAATACAGGCTAGTGTCCGGTGTAGTGATAGGTCGTTCGCGAGCGAGTCGTTCAAAACAATTGACTCACTGTCGAGAGCGACTCGCGAGTCGCTCTTCTTTAGAGTCGAATCATTCACGAATGATGAGAGCTACGGCTCGACGGTTCGCGACGCTCAGTAAGCCCAAAAAATGACAGCTCGTCTAAACTACTAGTTTAGCATTTAACAATCGCATTCGAAGGGCGTATCTCGTCTTTCTACGAGCACGCAAGTGGTAAAACCGAAGATACGAATACCGTGGATAAGGCCATGTATTTCTAAGCGCCGACAAAATCACTCAAGCATAATAAGTGTGAGGTTTTCAAAATATTTTCATTAATAATTTTTCTAATATTTAGACACCAAAATAGTTTGTGAAGATTACGTAAATATTGTTCACTGCACGCTCTCGAGTTTTCTACAAATCTCAATTCACCAAAACTTTTTTTCACGCTTGTAATAATGTTAAAATTAATATACATCATAGTTATGGTATATTTAACATTTTTAATGAATTCAAAAACAACAAAACTGTTACGAAAACAATTACAATATACCTTAAACTGTGTATAAAATGCCCTGTGTTATGCGATCGCATGTCTTTACATCAGCGCAGAGATGCGAGCCACCCTTCACATCTATACTCTCGATCTATCGACTCTTTGAAACCGGACTGACTCTCGAATGAGACGACTCTTATGAACGACCTCTTATGAACGACTCTCCACCAAGAGCGGGAGCGAGTGAGCTAGCTCTTTGGAATGAACTGGTTCGACACATCACTAGTCCGGCGTGGTATGGACCAATAGGACGATGGAGAGTTCAAACACAGACACCAGCAGGCCCTGCTTTCTTTGCAGTAGTGGATATAGGTGTTTCACTACTAATCTGTCTTAAGTGCCAGTAAATGTGCGTAGACCTCTATGTGTTGAGGCAGCGTTCCAGTTCTTTTTAAATTAAGTTTTTTTTTTTTTTTTTTAATTTTTATATATAGCATTTCGTAAGGTTTTAAATCGGAACACCACGACATCCAACTGCCTAGCAGGTCATGCTACTATTATTTTGTTGTTTCACGAATCCCAAATTAAAACTCCACGACAAAAGAATAGTAGCATGTCATGCTAGACAGTTGAATGCCGTGGCGTTCCGACTTAAAACATTAAGTGCCGCCCAAAAATCTCCACTATTAAAATGAACAGTAATAATTCCCGAAAGTTATCACAGGGTCGTTTCGAATTTAAAATCAACAAAATAAAAATATATCATGACGTCAAAATGTTACTAAACAAATACTGTGTCTGAAAAAAAATCCTCTTTCAAGAATATTTCAGCAATTTGTTCTCTGAAATAATTATTGTGAATATGATACACGTTTCATTTTTATTCCAATAAGCTTGCAACCTTGCCTGTGAATGTATTTAAACGTTTCAAATAAGCAGAACTAATATGGCGGTGATGTGGTATTTTGTATTTAGTAATTTGTCATCTTCAAAGCTGCCGAATCGCAATATCGGGCACAGAATTATTTACTACTCGTGATAAAGTGAGCACTTTTTAGACCCCGCTAATTTTTTTCTTTCCGCGATTTCTATCTTTCTGTCACTTTTAAGTACTAACATATCTACGTGAATAATAAACACAATGTATATATTTCACCAGTCTCACAACTTATTGTCTGAGGCTGGAATATTTTTTTTAGTTAGTTGTTAAAGCCTCGTGAAAGGGCCTTAAAATGTGTACATTTTACTGTGAATAGACTATATTTAATTTTGAGCATGTCTATATATTGTTATATTCACTCCGGATTTGTTCCAATCGAAGTTACTTGTTACTCAAAGTTAACTTTTCTTGTGTGTTGCACTCTGATTGGCTGCTACGGAGGAAACAAATAGTGCATTTGAGATGGTTGGAATTGCTAAAATTTTCTGCACTTGCCGAAATAAATAAAAAGCCAGGTTAAAATAGTGAGTAACGTTATATTAATACACTCATAATGAAGTTAACCGTATTGATTAAAAAAACGCAGTATTATTAAGTGTTGGAAGCTATTAAAAATAATTACGGAAGCGTGTTTTTGACATTGGGATTTCCTTCCGTTTGTAGTCGGTCACAAAAATTGTTCGCAAAACGTGACCAAACATGGCTGACGAAAAAACTTACCAGAAACATATTTAAACCATTCATGTGACAGCAGTCTTAGTTTCTTCTCGCTGACCACCGCGTATCCTTCCGCCACAAGTATGGCCTAAAAATTAAGATTGCCGAGATCACATTTACCTACCGTTATCCAGTTTTTGATCAAGTGAATTTAGGTTTAAAAAAACGAACGTGCTACTTTACTTAACCAGTTCCACTGACTACTAATATGAACACTAATACACGTGTAGGAATAAACTGATAGATAGAACCACTCTTCATAATTCGAATCCAGTATTACTGATTCTCGGGAATTTTTCTATTGCAGATTTTAGAATTGTGGAAATAACTATGAACCGGTTAATTTTTACACTGTACTAAATTAGTCGCGAGGTGTAGTTCAGAAATTCAGTTAAATTTTTCTTGGGGTGATCCAAACTACAAGTGTCTCGTACTCTTCGATGTGCTTGCAACAGAACTTACCGACAGTCTCTTCTATTCCACCGAAGGCGGCTATCGCTTTAAAAACAACGTTACTGTTTACACGGTCTCTGTCACCAACGGCGTTGGTAAAAAGTGCGTTCGCTTAGGTTAACTGAAATTACACTTAAAATGAAGGCTGCATTTTAAGTGGTCATAAGCTGTTGTCACATTAAAACAAATCATTTCTATGTCGACCGCAAAACCTCTCTTCGTTTTGAAACGATTTCTGTGTTTCGCAATACTGCCAGGTTTTGTAGTGTTTAAGTTTTCATTTCGTGGTTATATAAGGTTTTGTTTTATAATTATGAACTAATAATTTGAAATAGCAATACTTAATTATTCACATGATACGTAAAGAAATTGGGCTACGTTTGAGTTGACACAATTTTAAACTTAATAATATTTTAGTTGAATTTTTTTTTCCGCTATTAGAAATTTGCAGTTTACATTTAATAAAAACTTTTCGACAAACAGAAATTGAATAGTTCGTATTTTATTTCTGAGTACATAGAAAGCATATGAAAATGTTTAGCTTTAAAATAAAATTATTTAACTATTTTATATTAAAAGATTGTTTATTAAACTATAATTTATCTACCAAATTTAATTATGAATTAATTCATTCACATTAAGCTTACGTTGTTCGTATTTGGAACTGTTTAATTTTACCTTACATAAAACAAAAAAGCAGTGTAATTTTGAATTTTTCGTACAGTAATATGTGAATTATTTAACCGGTGGGTAAAATTGTAACGGAAATGACGATACATACTATTGTGTATCATATGACAGGAATAAAGACGTAAATTATTTGCCTCTTGATTTCCTTAACAGCTATCTTGTGATAAGGCAGGAGGATACTAAATTCAAAAATTAAATGAGATGTTTTAATATCCATCTCATTTGACCCCAATGACATCGTATCCACGTTAACACTGCTTTACGTTAAGAGAGTATTAAGCATTCGTTATCACTCATCAGGGAAAACGTTAAGTCGTTTGACGGCTCAGTAAATTCATCGTTGCACAAAACTATCGTTACATTACTTACGTTCAAATACCAAATTGTTTGTTGAGCAAGGTGGATGAAAATTCATTCACCTAACATGATGACCTAAACAACATCCGTATTAATCAAACCCACGCAATCTTCCCTTAACGTGACCTGAATTAGTCCTAGGTGCTTCCCGCAAGATAACTTGAATTTTTCGTGAAGTGATCGCAGGACAAATGAGGAAGACTGTAAGCGAAATTAGTAAATTCAGACTTGAGCTGAGAATTCACATGCGCCAGCACTACGAGACTCAAGAATAGTATTTTAGCATTAAGTCTTAACATTGTCTGATAAGGTCAAAAACTAACCTAGGATTTCCAACGAATTACATTGTAGAACAGGCCTAAAATGTTATGGTAGTTTACAAAAGTCCACCATAAACGTTAAAACGTTGCCGCTAATCTGGCTTTGTCAGGTTGGCCTCGTTCACAAGTAAGTTGAAGACAGGAATTTCAATCGTCACTAAATAAACAAGCTAGAGTTCTGGCTATTTCTTGAGTTTAAACCTGTCAAACATTGCCCATATTTCTTTATGCAATTCTTTGCTTCAACTTGTACAAGTGGTGTTTGTGGCTATCGCGACAGACGCAATAACTTATCTCATAGCAGTTACTTTAGTCGCAGAAGTGCTGCCGAAACTTCCTGAAAAGGAATAAATTATTCCTTAGTATTTTGTATAATCCAATAATCAAAAGTTTCATTAATACGCAACGACGTATTTTATTTTTATGTAACTCTTCAATTTTTGTTTTGAAGACATTCTGGCAGTTTTGCGTACATTTGTTTACAGAATAAAAGCCAACGTCACGTCTAATTTGTTCTTGTTTCTGCACTGAAAATTATAGATGAATAGCGATTGTGTGTGTAGACGCGATCTAATTTGTTGATATTTATAAATGGAATTTCAGTGAGTTAAATACCATCGTAGCTTCAGTAGTTTTATAAGAACCTAATTATTGCTTGTATGGACCAGGTTTTTGATACAGCACCAGTTTGCTTTGAGGCATGGTATTCCATAGTCGAGGTGCTATAGTCTATTCGCGCTTTCTTCACACTTTTTGACGAAAAATCACCCCATGTATGACGTGTTTAGTCATTTCCTACACATGCCATGTTTCATATGCGTTTCATACCACTGTTTAGATGAAAGTATCTTATTTTTGGTTAAATTGGAGTTTTAACTGCATTTAATTTATAGATTTTAAAAATTCATTTATAATAAATACGAAGGAAAACAGCGAGAAAGCATGTGTGTTGGCAGCGCCTAGTAAGAAATAGTTCTCATACAAAATAGCATTACAATGGAGTGCGCACGAATTCGATGCGTCGTCCATTAGTATAGTTTTCAAGACTGAGTCACGCTTAGTTTGCACGAGGCGGAGGAATATCCTGGAAGTAGAACTTAAGCAGGGCTTCAGGAAAGTGTGAAGTAACCGTGAATGGATTATAATAGACGCTAAGCAGTGAAGTCCCGTAAAGTAAGACGCGGTGGTTGGTCGTGTGACTTACGTTCCTGTTGTCTGCTAGAGTGGACACTAAACGGCATACAGCTACTCAGGCGCGTCACAGTTCCTATGACCTACATCATTTGTAGTGACCACCTATCTAGTTCTAGGCCACTGGACAGTGTGGACATAGCTAACATAAGGTGTTTCATTCAATAACTGTTAATTAGCGGAGACTGGTGACTGTCATAGACTAAAGATGAAGTAGACCGATCTCGCTGGCTGCACACAACCAATCTCCGTGTCCCAAAATTGAACTGCTTTTCTGCCAACATGTCTAGCGAAAATGGCGAGAATTGGGTTTGAGGTTAGAACACTGTTTAGTAAATAAGTGCTTTTGAGATGTTTTTGCACTTCCTGTAACCAATTTGTAATGCTTTTGGATAAAATTCAAACTGGTAAAAGTATTTTATTAATATAATAGTACTTGCAATTTCAAAATTAAGATATAAACAAAACGTTTATCTCTGTTGACTATGTGACTTTGACAGTTGTGTTCCTTTGGGGTAGGTCAATGTTGGGTACATGCGCAGAAGACGAATAAGCGGTCTACCTCATCTTTAGTCTATAACGTCTGTCTACGAATAACATTTAAAAAATGTCACATGTATACAAATACAGTGTTTTGTTTGTTCTCTAAAGAGAGTTTCTTTACAGAGTGAAAACTTCTAGAACCCAGTGTTTTCACAGGTACATTTTGTGTAAAAATTCTGGTTCATAAACTTTTAATTAGTAGCCATCAGTGTTGTTTAGGAAATCTTTATCTTTGTAATAAGAGCATAACACTACAGGGTTACTGCTGACAGTCTCATAGAGGAGCGTTGCCGGCGAAAAGTCTGCACGTAAGTCCAGTGCCCTGCGCTTAGAGGTGACGAGGTATCTGTAATCTGCTTGCATGTGTCGTCCTTAATGGGATTGTGTAGCTGCGCGTCCAATGTCAAGAAGTGAGGGAGCAATACACGCACGCCTAGCACCTCATCGCTCCTAAGCGCAAGACGTGCAGTGTTTCCGTCGTAACGCTGTACTGTGCAAATTAGATCTGTAACATAGGGGTTTTATTACACGCGATGAAAGACCACAGATTGAGCTACGTCCGTAATTTTGTACTTTTCTCATACCGCTTAAGGAAACTGCATAGGCAAGTTTTAAAAATGCGTTATATGACCATTTTCAAGAATTTTTCTATTAAAAATATACACTTAATATGATCAAAGTAAATAAATAGGGCCATATATAATTTTTTTTTTTTTTTTTTTTTATTATCTTTTCTGACAAAAAAGTCAATTTCCAGAACTTTAATTTACCAAGATGCGCGTTTACGCGCGAACAACGATTTCACAGAAAACGTTTCAGTACACAGGACCCGTAGGATGGACCCGGGCGTTTTTTGTGAAATAGTTGTTGCGTGAATACGCGTAGCTCGGTAAATAAATGTTCTGCAAATACGACTTTCAGTCAGAAAAGATAAAAAAAAATTATCTATGCCCTATTTTTTTTACTTTTGTCATATTAAGTGCATTCTTGAAGAAAAAATTCCTGAAAATGGCCAAATATCGCATTTTTAAAGCTTGTGTGTGCAGTTTTCTTAAGCGGCAAGAGAAAATTACAAAGATACGGGCGCAGTGTAATCTGTGGTCCTTAATTGCGTGTAATAAAACCCCTATATTTCAGATCTAATTTGCACAGTACGGCGTCACGACGGAAACACTGCACGCCTTACGCGTAGGAGCGATGAGGCGCTAGGCGTGCGTGTTAGTGTCGCCCGTATCGCTCCCTCGCCTTCTTGACATTGGATGCGCGGGTGCATCCCACTCTTAACGCAAGTCTCTAACACGCAAATACCTCCAGCCAGGTAGCCACTTTGAACAATTCCCGAACGATTTTTGAAAATGCTTGGCATTACTGAAGATGGGCAGGGTACAGAGTCGCTACTTTGGGTTGCCTTGCGATTCTTATTTGAAACGATAATGAAACAGTGCAAGAGGCTACTGGATTTTGGCAATTTTTTACAGGGAAAGAGTAAAAATATTAAGGAAAGATAAAAGTTCAACCTTTTTGAGAATAAATACAATCCAAAATTTAATTTTTAAGTTTCTACGAAATTTCTACAAGAAGAAATGGTTCATGTGGCCAGTTTACTTTTCCCGCAAGTAACAACTCGACGGCATCAAATCGTATTTAACGATGATGAGAGAAATACAAACATTCCTACCTTCATGTTCTTGCGCTCTTAAGTTGCAGTTACAACAGCCTAAGAATTACCCTCATGCTATCATCCCCGTATGCCGAGGAATGTAAATGCGCCTTCAAGTTAATTAGGTCGCATACAGAACGAAACAATAGGCACACCTCATTGGCGAAATAGGTTCGTGGGATTTTGTTAATGCAGAATGGTTTGACATAATCTATTCACGGTTATTTCACACTTTTCTGAAGCCCTGCTGAAGTTATACTTCCAGGATATTCCTCCGCCTCATGCAAGCTAAGCTTAACTAAGTCTAGGAAATTACACGAAAAACAATGCACCGAATTCGTGCGCACTCAGCTGTAATGATACTTTGCATGAGAACTATTTCTTACTAGCCGCTACCAATACACATGTTTTCTCACTGTTTTTTAAATTTATAAATAAAATATATTCAAAACTTCAATTAAACGAAAAATAAGATAATTTTATGTTAATTCTTTTTACATATAATTCTTCTGTGCGTGTGTATGTCACTGAATTCCTCCTAAACGGCTGGACCGATTTTGATGAAATTTTTCGTGTGTGTTCAAGTGGATTCGAGAATGGTTTAGATTCACAATTCGGTCCACTACAAAATATTTTTTAAATAAATTTTTTATTTATAAGTTATTGTTGATCTTGGAATGTTTTACATTGTATCCGGCAGACAGCGCTGCGATCGCGGTGTCGAATATCCAAAAATATTTCATTTTACTTCCAGTTTGTCCCGATAGTGGCGCTGCGATCAGATTCAGGAGAATTTGGTAACTTTGTGTTGTTATTGTGTTAAAATAAATCGCGTGCTAATTGAAATATTACATTCATATGTAATTAGTGTGTGAAGGGTTTTGAAGTGTAGATAAAAACTATACATTGTGCAAATTTAAGTTTCTATTCAACATAGCTTCTATATTCAACTTAGCTCATAGTATATACATATTCACACGCAATCAATAGGTCGAATTGTGGTAACTGTACATGTGATGACGTCAGGTATTGTAATAACTTTTTTTATAAAAAATTTCATCAAAACGGTCCAGATTGTTACAACTTATTAAAAAAAGTTTGAAATTTTCGGATTTAAGACATATGTACAGGACAACGTCTGTCGGGTCCGCTAGTAGAGGTATTAAAACGCTTGCGATACATAACATATTTAGGAACTAACTAAACACGTCATACATGGGGTGATTTCTCAAAGGTTTGCTTCAGAACGTGTGAAGAAACCATGAATAGACTATATAGGGAAAATTTGGAAGCTTGAGCTCTCTGAAACATTTCATAATATTTCTCTTAGGCTATTGGAGGCCACGGTGGCAGAGTGATTAGCCTGCTCAACTCCCATCAAGGTGAACCGGGCTCAATCCCTGGCCGGGTCACCCGATTTTCGCAAGTGGGAATCGTGCCGGACGATGCCGCTGGTTGGCGGGTCTTCTCGAGAATCTCCCGTTCCCCCTCTTTCATTCCAGCACCGCTCCATACTCACCTCAATCAGCCTCATCGACTTTCAAGATCTCGATCTTACCAAACAAAGTGTTATCTGACATTTTACATAAAATTAATTGTAATTATGAATTCGAAATTTATGACTATTTTACAAGCTCGCTTGAGCGCCACTAATTGCGCAATTCAGTGTTTTTATTAATACACTTTACTCTTAACTTGTAACGGTGAGGTTTTTAGTATTTTATAGTTGGGACGTGTTAATATGCTATCTATTTTTAAAGGACTATTCTGGCATTTAAATTAAGTATGTAAAATAGCGTGTTTCTATTTTATAGATTTTTTCCCTTGCTTGCTAAAATATTCTATACGGTCATACAACCTCTCTTGAAATATCTTAAACTAACGTCTTGAGTATGATAGACCTAGTGTGAAAAACGTATTTTTTTTCTGTGTGTTTTCAGGCTGCACTGGTAGCAGTACTGCATGTTGCTCTGGTAGCCAGCAAGTCCATTGGCGATCAACAGCAGCAGCAATTGTGAGTGAACCGATCAACATGCTTTAAGCACTTGCTTTTTACTACAAACAAATAGTAGGAATTGTGAGCACAGGATATATCAGGGCGAATTCCCTCTACTGCAGTTCGGTGATACAAGACACGTGTGACTTTTGAGGAAATCATGTGCTGTACTCTGTTGCTTGCTAGTTTACACTTGCACCACTAAGACGTAGCTCGGCATCTGACGCCACAGGACGAGTGTAATTAGGTCTCTTTCTGCTCGTTTGTGAGTGGTCGTGTTGTACCATGTCTTCTTAGGCTGCGCGGCGGTTACTGGCTCCTGCCGCGTGCATCGACAATGTACAGCAGTGAGCAAGCACCAGCTTACCTTGAAACAGTTCACCACACGCCACTGATTAAATAAGAACCACGTCATATTTTCAGCAGACGTGACAGTAGGCCTATAGAAAAGACCATTTTTATAATCAATTAAACACCCAAGTTGCTAACTTATAGTCGTTCCTTATTAAGGTTTGCTATTAAAAAAATTGACCTCAAGAATTTGTTATGTAGAATATGTAGTAACGGAAACGAGGCATCAAGATGGACTGACAACCCAGTGGATTAATAGAAAATTTAAAAATATATATTAATTGATTTGCGTTCGGAAAATGTAAGATGACTTGAGATATTCTTGCAGGACTTCCATGTACATATGTAAACCACTTATAATGGGGTGCTCTCTTGAGCGAAGGTAACCATCGTCTAGTTCATATCTTCTTCTCAAGAACAATACACGACTGCAGGTCATCCCTCAAGTATGACCTTAGGTTGGAGAGGCGATGGAATGAATCGGTTAGAAAAACCGAGAAAACCCCAACGGCAACGTCCGCTATTTAAATCGAAGTTAATAAATTATAATTGTTTTCGAACTATAACGGACAGCATTATTCCTTATGAAGTTTTCACAATTGAGCGATACGATGCGGCGCGTCAAGTCCAACGCTTGCAGCCAGTGACGAGCGTTAATTGCGTCTTCACAATAGACTGATGTTCTGCCAAGCACAACACGGCGTGACAAAAACCGCAACCACGACCATTTTCAATGTGACTGCTCGAATTTACAGCCCGACAGTTTACTGACGCGAGATCACGAGCAGAATATTTCTGATCCATTTAGAAGGCGCTGATTAACTACGCAAGTTTCAAAGGCGGTGGGCAGACGGGTAATTAGGTATACATGATGGTGACAAAGTTTTATAGCGAATACATACAAAGGTAAATTATTATTTTTATGAGTTAAATACAATACTTTTCATAATTTGTTTTCTTTTAAGTTACGTATCTCCTACTGTAGGGCAAACTTATCATACAATTTCGTTTGCAAGGTTGTACACTCTGTGAGTCGTGCCGCATGACACGACGAAGAATAGCAAAAATTTCTAATCCAAAATTGCTGGTCAGACGATAGAATTGTCGGGCTTAAGTCAGATCTATCTTGTATTTAATTGGCTGTGTAGTTTTAAGTG
This sequence comes from Dryococelus australis, assembly GCA_029891345.1. Taxonomy (NCBI): domain Eukaryota; kingdom Metazoa; phylum Arthropoda; class Insecta; order Phasmatodea; family Phasmatidae; genus Dryococelus; species Dryococelus australis. Next base: position 96,864,934 of record CM056993.1, on the reverse strand, counting down.
TCGTGTCGGGGCGGTCGTGCCGTGCTTGTCGGAGCTATATGATTCCGGCATAAAAGCGAAAAAAAGGCAGTGATTTTTTTCTTGACATTTAGTCAATAAATTGTGTAAAAATTTAGCGATACTATTTTTCCATCAACAAAAATATATTACAATTTGAAATTATCTTTTAGAATATAAACGACTCTCATGGCATCGGAAAATAGTATCCCCCCCCCCCCCTAAATGTAGCAAAAAATCTATATAAATTTGGTATCTTCTCCGAAAAACGTTTACTATGCGAATTTTCATTTGTCCTTTGCCTCAGCATCTCGCCAGTTTGTGAATTAAAAATACACTAAGGTTGTTCTTCTTATTCCTCGTCGCCGGCGACGAGCGTCAAAACCAATGTTCGTCGCTCGTGCGTCGCGTCGCGTCGCTTAGTTGTGAAAACAGCTTTACTTTGAGCTTGGTGTCTTCAAGTACCATCCCAAAACTGAAAGAAGTTGCAGTAGATGTAAGTGCATTTAAATGGCCGCCGTGTAGCAACTAGTCAGCGATAGCAATACTTTCCGGGTTGTTTACTTAATGTTGCGCCATTTGCGGAAGCATTCATTCCGAGGATTGGTCTCGTATCCGTAACCTCCATGTCAGCAAGCGCACACACTGACACCTAAAGTCACACGATATAAGTAATATTTTACATTCTCTTGCAAAGCATAACGTTTACGAGGCATTAGTTAGGTCATGTTTCTCTACTTAAATGTTATCGCGTACATTAAAAAAATGTCCTGTGGTTGCATATATACACTTTCTTTCGTTTTCCACCCCGTGTACGTATATTTTTATATAAATTGTAGCTAAGTTACAAAGCGTTATCCTGAAATAATGGTCGAAATGGTACCAGATGAATCGTTGTGCACAAGAAGAACGAAAACATAACACGATTTACGACCTACAACGTTTATTAAGGGAGATACGTGCAGACATTTTCATAATTATTATATTTCAGAGCGTTATAAATACCTGAGAATTAGGAAATTAAGAAGTGGGTGGTGTTAACGAAAATTATAATTGTAAAAATTTTGAATCCTTGAACTGAGATAAAAGTTTTCTGATGGGGAAAAAAAAAAAAAAAAAAAAAAAGTCTTCGGTGTAACACCAGCAAGAAAAACGTTCCCGAGGAAAACAGCTACAAAATTAGAAACGTGGCGTTTGTCAGCCTACCAGCTATGAAACCTCTTCACATCATTTCATTTATTTATATTTTTCTTTATGTGAAAAGGGATAATATCACCCACCAAATTTTCACAAATATCCGATTTTAATTCGAGAAATTGAAATTGTATGCAGGCATTTGTGCCTTCATCACAAGTAGTTTATAATTACTTTGAAAAGAATTCACGGAAAACTAAATTTTCACGTACGCATTTATTCCTTAATAATTATTGTAGTTTATTGGCCATACTATGTTTTGTTTTACATTTTGAATAAGCAATCATCACAAAAATTTTCGTCGTGGAGTTCAGAATAACATGTACAGTACATGCATGTATTTAAGTACACATCGAGCCTGGAAGCGGTACAGTTAGCAGGACGTAAAGACCTGTAATAAATGAAGAATAAAAAGGACAGGAACTCATCCTTTATTTCTTTCGGTGTTAGCTTTCATAGCAGAATTACATGAACTTTTTTTTAAATTCAGTGCCTGCCTGAATGCTTGAAAACTGTAGTAAAAACATGTAAGAAGTGATATTGAGATCGAAACTGGGATGAAAAATACTAAAGTTCGATATTTAATTCGTACTTGTTAGCGCACTACAAAAAAATACAACCTACACCAAAAACAAATAATCCCATATCCCCTCTTTGTTCGTCAGACATGGTCGAAGTTTCTAGGAAATTTTGACCATAATCCATTCACGGTTACTTCAGCCTTTTATGAAGCCCTGGTAAAGTTCTACTTCCAGGATATTCCTCCGCCTCGTGTAAATTAATCTTAACATGTCTGGAGAATTACACCAGAGGGACAATGCACTACATTTGTGCGCACTCAGCTGTAATGATATGTTGTATAAGAACTGTTCCTCACTAGACGTTACCAACATACCTATTTTCTCCCTGGTTTTATTCAAATTATTTATCAATGAAGCATTATAATTTATAGTTAAGATATTAATAATATTTAAATTTAACAAGAAAAAAAAGTAACTTTTATGAACACAAGTATAAAACGCTTGCGATACAGGGCGTATTTAGGAAATAACTAAACACGTCATACATGGGAAGATTTTTCAAAGATTTGGTTCAAAACGGCCGAAGAAACCGTGAATGGACTATATGCTTGATAAACAAACTCTAAATTTACGGGGTCCGCGGTTTGGGCCTCCAACCAAGGAAACCCACGCTCTTTTCCCGGCAGGGCCACTTCCGGATTTTCCCATGTAAGAATCGTGACGGAAGATGCTGCTGATCGGCGGATTTCTCGGAACCTCCCACTTTCCCGTCCCAGCATTCCGGCACTGCTCTATACTCACCTCGTTTCACCCCCATAGGCTCTCAACACTCCGTTGTTAAGATCCACCCAAGGCACTCCACTCCACTCTAAATGTATGGACACATGCATGCGAGTTATCTTGTCCATTCGTGACAGAAACAGACACACAAGTTTTTGTCAAGAAATGTCCCTGTTATTCTTCCTCCAACCTCTTCGAAATTGTTCTCACCTCATGTAGTGTGCGCGTGTGTATTTATGTTTCCAGCTATTGATTTTTTTAATAAAGGATTTTCTCCTTTTTTACACCCTCCACCATCTCAAGGAGTTGCTTGGAGTTGTTTCCAATCTTCCTGTACATAAGCACTTGTTCATTGTTGGAAATTCGCATGAGTTATTTGACATTAATGTATTGTTCGAGAAGTCATGCAGTTTAGAAGTTAACGAGGGTGCTTGATGTCCACAGGCTTCCACCTCCCCGACTGCAGTCTCGAGGAGACTACGGATGGAATCCTGAGCCGCAGGAGGAACATCACTTCCACGGTGATCACGATGCTGGCTACGGACACGAAGAAGAGAAGCACCACCACGAACCTAAGGGCTACTGGAAGAAGAAACTCATCTGGAAGCCTGACTGGGTCAAGGTCTGGAAACCCGGTACCAAGAAGATTTGGAAACCCGCATGGAAGAAGTACTACAAGCCCATCTGGAAAGACATAAAGGTCCCTGTTTGGAAAGACATCAAAGTACCGGATTGGAAGAAGATATGGAAGCCAGTGTGGGTACCAACACAAGTTCCAGCTTGGAAAGAAATACAGGTTCCTGACTGGAAAAAGGTCTGGAAGCCTGTATGGGTTCCTACGAAAATACCTGCTTGGAAGGAAATACAAATTCCTGTCTGGAAGAAATACTGGAAACCAATCTGGAAACCTATATGGATTCCTGGGTGGAAAGAGATTCAAGTTCCCGCATGGAAACAGATATGGGTGCCTAAGCTCGTGAAGGTATTTGTTCCTGGAGAGAAGTCACATGGTAAAGATGAATATGGTTGGGAATACACATCACATGGGTTGTGGAAGAAGAAAGTTGTGTGGAAGCCACTGTGGAAAAAGATATGGAAGCCGGCGAAGAAGCAGATATGGGTTCCAGACAAGAAGCTTGTATGGAAGGAGGAGTGGAAACAGGCTTGGAAGCCAGGTAAGAAACAGGTATGGCTTCCCTCGAAAAAACTTGTATGGAAAGAAGCCTGGAAGCAGGTCTCGAAGACGGTGAAGAAACAAATCTGGGTTCCCTCCAAAAAACTAGTGTGGAAGGAGGCGTGGAAACAGATTTGGAGGCCAGACAAGAAGTTGGTGTGGGTGCCCGATAAGAAGCTGGAATGGAAAGAAGCGTGGAAGAAGATATGGGTGCCCGACTTGAAGAAGATCTGGGTGCCGGCGTGGAAGAAGATCTGGAAGCCAGTGTGGATCCACGAGTGGCAGATCATCCAGGACCATCACCCGCCTCCACACGACTGGGAAAGGAAGTCTGCTGACAGCGGGGTTGGAGGTGACGCCCCGGCGAAGCAAGGTCCCTCCCCTGTGGAATTCCCGCAGTCGTACCAGAGCCCGGACCAGCAAGGCTGGGAGAGCAGGCACAGCAGAGGAGATCTGCAGGTACCAGCGGGCCAGCTCGCTCAGCAGGCTGGCAGCACTGCACCACAGCAAAGCTGGCAGTTCCCCTCCAGCTGAGGCGAACATACACAAAGACTAACAGGTGTTGCCATTCGCAACTGCTGATAGGGTGAACTGTGCTGCAGTAAGCAAACGTCCATTTATGGTCGCTTTTAAGACTTAATATTCGTTCGTTTACTCATTATATCAGTCCATTTTATTAAACCGTTGTGTTATTGCATTTCAGCAGTGTTTATAAACTCCAGTAAGTGCAGTTTTAATAGCATTACAGACTTCAAAATGATTGTCCAGTGGCCTCGGTGATCCTGTCACTAACACTCCGGGTCCCATCATTCGAATACAGGTCTTATCCGGGGCTGACCCGAATCCGGATTTGTTTTGCATGTGTGAAACGTAGCGGATGAAGGTATACATTAGTTCTCCTTCCACATTCGGTCACATCACTGGCGGGCCCGCGCTCTGAAAGGCAATCGCTTCGGTAGGGGTCGCCTCCCCTTTGAGTAATCCTTGTCTTAGGCAGTTCTTTTTTAACAACGATCGTATGTTAGTTTCGAATTGCTTCATAATTAAAAAAACCTACCAGCCATTCAGTTATCTAAGGAGTGAACCGCTATACACTGGCAGTAGAGTGCGCTCATGTGCTATTACAAAGGAAAATGAGGTCATTTTCCCTCCTGTGGAACTTTTGTAAAAATTATTAACATTTTTGCTTTTACATTAAGGCACATTGTTCTGAGAACTTCATTCCATACCAAATAAATTCAAATCTTATTGAGTATGACACCATGTTTCGTTAGAGACGTGAAAAATTCGCGAGTTTTCTAGGCATTAACCTGTAAACTTGGCTTCACGGTCTTAAGTAAAATCACCCAGATATAGTCCATTTGTGGTTACTTCCAACTTTTCTGAAGCCCTGCTGAAGTTCTACTTTCAGGCTACTCCTTCGTCTCGTGCAAACAAAGCTTAACCAAGTCTAGAAAATTACACGAACGGAACAACGCACTGCATTCGTGCGCATTCACTTCAAAAATATTTTGTATGAGAACTATTTCATACTAGGCATTACCAACACACCTACTTTCTTTCTGGTTTTATTCATAATAATTATAAATGAAATATTATAATTTATAGATAAAAAACAATTTAACAAGAAATTTGATACTTTAATGTTCACAGAAATATAAAATACCAGAGATGCATGTCATATTTAAGAAAAAATCAAATAAATGGGATGATTTCTGAAAAAATGTCAAGATACCGCGAACAGACTCTATTGACTGTTAACTGGCTGCTATTTGTCGCAGTGTAAGACGACGATAGGGTCTGCAGTCTGTTGCACCTTTTGTTACTGTCTCCGTGTTCTCCAGGAGGTGTCAAATAACACACTGGTCAACTGCAAAAGTAGCAAAAACGTTCAAGTTTTTGACTCCCAACCAGTCCCGAAATGAACACGCGAATTCTTCAGGTTTCCAGGTATCGTAGTATTAATCAAATGTACGCGACGAATACGTTGTCATAGATATGACAGGCAGTCTTATGACTGCTTCGTTAGCCTGTTCAGATTTACGGGGTCACTCTACGTTGAAGAAATTTCCTGAGCTATTACTGTCCGTTGAAATTCCTTGTGCCATTTCAATATTTTCTATTGTAAGACGTTTATATGTAATTGGAAAATGTTATTACACGGAAAGTCTAGGGTCATCAAGTTACGCAGCTATATAACTTTGAGTAATCAGTAACCAGTTCCTTTGCTTTTGTCATCACTGCTGCCGTTGGTATTCACTTTCCTTCGCTGAAAAGTAACGATATCGTGATATTTATATAACCATTAAACTCGTCTTTACTTAATGGCCAAATATAGAGATGTTTTTTCAGCACGAATTTAAATACACGTGCGTACTGATTTTACAGCATTTAAAGTAGACTGAGATATTTCTAGTAACTCTAGCTACAAGTATTCGAACTAGATTTAACAGTTCAAGCTAAAGTACATAATATGTGCATTTTTTAACAAACGATACCACTGACTAGTTATTACTGCACTTGTTAGTGTAATTTCAGCTATGCTATTTTTAAATAAAAGCGTATAGTACAGTATATAGTTAATTGTTATAAATAATGAATTAAAATCAATAGTCTGAATATGACTACTCATTTTATGGAGTAGTTTGGGTACTGATATCTTCTTGATTTGCGCTGGAAGGTGTTGCAATGGACAACAAATAGAGTTCAGACGAACATATCCTTTATAAATGTGAACTTGTGTAACTATTAATACTGAAAACTACCGACAATTAATTTGAAATTTTCTTTCACCGCTACGTTATCAAAACTAGAAAATTTGACTTAAATCTTTTTATATTTGCCTTACAATTAAATGTTCACATAAATTGTTACCTAGACGGGTTTTTAAGAAAAGCTGATACTCGTTTTATGGAAGAATAGGAAGTTGCATTAGTAAGTAGTGTTGTTATCCATTGTTCTTGTTCACTTGTTACTGTGTGTGTATAAATGTGCGTGTATGTGAGGAGATGCATGTATGTGTGTGCGTGTTCAACGCTGCCTTAATAGTATTAATACTGACAAATGTCGTGTAAATATGTGTTGTTTTTACCCTGTTTTAAATAAAAATACTTTTGTAAAATAATATGTCTAGTTTTTTTGTAGTTGTTTGTCATCAATTTTCCTTTAAATTGTTGTAAATTGAAAAAGACCACGGGAATTGGGGGCAGTATTACGCGGGGTTGAGTGAGAAAGGAGATATAATGAATACGCAGACAAAGAGTTTCTGACGAAATTATGGTTGATTTGAACTGTAAAATTCAAGTACGTAAATTGACCTAGATATACAGAAGCAATGCCTAAATTCTTAACCACTGCAAGAACATTAAACGAAAAACAACGTAGGAGATGTCCCGACACTTGTTAGAGAAGTGTCAGACATGCTGTTCTGTATAAGCCACTGCGTAACATCAATTAAGTAAGTCTGCTACGACTTAAAATAACTAAAAATAACACTGCAAATAGTCCTTATATATTGGGATAGACATCCTCCTATGTGACTCACACGCTCTAATGAGTTGATTATTTAACTCAATTCAAGACGTTAAGGAAATTATATTTTATTTTACTGTACTTGTTCCACGCATTATGCTCTTCTCTGGTGAATTTGACTAAAGGAGTATTGCAGCAGGTCGTGCCGTTCTATTGGGCCTTCATTTCAATAACCTGATTGAGCAAGCGGACAACTGCGTATATGCTGTGGATCCATCTCAAAACTTTGCTTACATAACCCCTATCCTTATCTTCCCACCTCCTCAAATGTTGTACGTTTCTGCTTTGAAGACATGCCATTTATTTGTTTAATTTTCGTGGTACAAATAGCTTCGACAACACAAAAAATTATTCTAACTCCCCCCCCCCCCCGGCTCTTCTTCTTATAAAAACATTTTTGGCGAAAATTTTAATACAGACCAAATTAAATGCTCCGTCATTTTGAAGAACTGATTCCCAAATTAAAACCTCACTTTATTCGACAGTAAATTTTTCACGTATTTACCTTTAAATACGCCTGGGATAAATTAGCGGATATTACCAGAATGAGAACAAAGTTTTCAACTTGGGTACATATGTAATCAAAATATGGAAGCAAAATTGTTTAATGGTTTTATTCTTTCTAAAGAAATAAAATTAAATGTTACAAAAGTAATCATTCTAATATAAATTCTGCTAAACACCAATTTAAATTATTGCTGTACGTAAAAATAGTATTTAAGTGTAGACATGACTAAGTGTAACTGACAAGTTATTTAAAGTTGACGTGGTTGAAAAATAATGAAAGTATTAAAAATACCTTTAAAATGGGTAAAACAAAAAGGAAGTCGAAATTACCAGGAAAAAGTTCCTCTATCCCAAAAAAAAAATCTGCCAGAAACTACTCTTCAATACAAGTATTTTGCTACCTTCGAACATTTTTTTTTTGCAAAAATTGGTTTTAAGGGACAGTCAAGCTCTTAAACACGGTAAACTGAGCCCCACGCCGTAGAGTGGTGCGAAGCGTACACGTGAGATGTTACACAATTGTCTCTTTCTAGGGACAGAAAACGAATAATATATGTTAATACGAAATGAGTGGTCGCCCATCGAGACAGAACACGGGAGACAATAGTTAGAAAGACAGCATTTCTACAACTGGGACGCCCCCCTTATTGTGTCAACATGCTGCAAAACTGATGCAGCACGAGGAAAATAATTTTAGTAGCTGAAGAAGGGCATTTCTATTCCTGCTCCTAAAATTTTGGTATTCATTAGAGTGGCGTGATTCCAAAAGACTGACTTCAATTAAAAGTAAATAAATAAAATTGAAACACTTTTGTGGACGTTCACTGGTTACAATAAGTTGTCTTAAGTTAAGAGTACAAAGGCATCTTTCTTGAACTCGCGAGTCAAACTATGTGAATTTCGTGCTCTATTTGGGTTTCTGTGACGATTTTAACAAAGAAAAAATTGTTCAACACATAAGTTTAAATAACAATTTCAACAACTTTATGTCTCTAAACGTAAACTATGTGCAACAAAATACAGAAAATAAAATAGGGGTGTGGGTGTCTACATATTTATTTATGTATTTCAAATGCAGAAGCATCAACTTACACAACTGAAAACTTCAACATTTGACTATACGATTAGACTTTACGTTTGCTTTCCGACATGTTATTTCTTATAGAGCTTGACACAATGTAACTGCCAAATGTTAAGTCAAGTACTCTTGACTTTACGATTTCGAAAAGATGAAATTTAAAACCATTGTTAAGCAGGCATTTTGCCGAGAATCTAACATAGGTTATGCGGAAAGGGCGTTGTTTTATTGTAGGTTGATTTTAATCTCGGTATATTAAAGCTAATCTCAAATATAATAAATGTCAATTTAATATAATGCGAAGAAGAAATATATCACTTGACATATTTTAATAAAGTAAACAAATGAGATTTTGTTTTGAAATAAACTTGTAATATAAATTTTAAGCCTATTTTTTTAAATGTAGGTAAAATGCATTCCTGGATAATATTATACATATTTTCACAACAAGATACACATTTTTACGAAGCTTGCAGAACCAATGTTCAATCGTCTGAACTCTGACTTTACAAATTGTATTGTGTAGGTCATATTCATGGTCTCGTCAGAGGAAAGGAAATGTAAAGTCAAATGCTAAAGTTTCGTGTTGTGCAAGAAGCTTTAACTTTTCACCGATGCTCAAATCCTCTCTGTTGCTCAGCTGCACTTCTTTTGCTAAAATTATTCATTTTCGTGGCATAATTTCCAATTCATAAGACTATGTGCGATTATAGAAAATATATATTGTAAGAGTTTTTTAAAATATATATGTACTTATTTTCAAATGTGTGTTGTCTGCTATTTGCAAAAAAGTCAGAGAGATATTTATGTGTTTATCAATAAGTTTCTGCCTTTAACAAGCAGTAAACACACTGCGAAAATTAGATACGTATTAAAATACTAGTAAATTGTAAATTTTCTGTACATCAACATGTCCGTTAAGGGTCCTATGTACCAAAACGTTTTCCGTGAAATCACTGTTTGCGCCTAAACGCGTGTCTTGGTAAATAAATGTTCTGGAAATAGGATGTTTTGTCAGAAAGGACAAAAAAAACTACTGTCTATGTCCTATCTTTTTACTTTTATCATATTAAGTGTATTAACGCAGAAAAAAAATGAAACTGGTAAAATATCGTATTTTTAAAGCTACGCAGGTAGTTTAATCTGTGTACTTTTATAGCGTGTAATAAAACCCCATTGTTACAGATCTAGTTTACGCAGTGAAGTGTTAGAATGGAAACAATGCACGCCTTGCGCGTAGGAGCGATGAGGCGCTAGGCGTGCGTGTTAGTGTCACCCGTATCGCTCCTTCGCTTCTTGACCTTGGACGCCCAGCTACATGGCCCTCTTAATAGCTCTGAAACTGAAATTATGACACGAAAACGAAAGAATTCTGCATAATACGTGAAGCCAAGCGTTAGGAGCCAACCAAAACTAAAACATCTAATATCGATCCAAGTCTGTGTATACGAATATGGGAGTGCGAACTAGGCTTGACGAGAGGTTGGCGTGACCGACCGAACCCGGATCGCGAAACACAACGAGCATATAAATACCAGAGACGTCACTCGAGGCAAAGCAATGGAACGCTTATTTTTTGCCCAGTGCAAATGGGCCAATGTCAAACAAAAAAATATATATTTTCACGGGTTTACACTACTACACGTGGCCAGTTTTCTGTATAACATTTCAATAGTCTAATTCCGGCCATTATAATAAAAATGTGTTCATTATTTACATTTACAATATGTAGAATTACAACCAAAAATAAACGGCCACTGTGAACGGTTAAGTGTCAGTACACAACGCCAAAATATTGCTAAAACACTTAACTAGTTCACATCATCCACAATACACGGCCATACGAAATGTAACGCTCACATCACCACCAACATCGCAAAAAGAAATGTGGATTTATATAAATCATTGTACTTCAGTTTCTACAATTGAATCAATATAACTATATTTTTATTTTCAATTCCGTTGAAACATATTCATGAAACGATAAGCAGTTTATTTATATTGTATCACTAAATTCAAATATTTCCCGTTCTTATATTGCCGATATTGCACTGGGCAATTCAACAAAATTGAATCGGAAAGAAATTAAGCGTTCTGTTTACTCCTATCCAGTGACTAGGGGTTGGCGGAACCATAGGCTCGGTGCCCGCGCGGTTCATACCCGGGTCTCCGCCGACAGCAAAGGTCACTGTGAAATCTTCTTCCTCCTCCTCTCGCTGCGTGACGTAGGTCAGGAGATGCAGTGACGGGACAATCAACTCGCGAGGATGAAAGTGTAGCGAGGTGAAAGCCGCCATCAGTGAAAGTGCTCCCCTGCCGGCCGCCCACACGTCGGGACCTTTCCGCAACGGACGGCGAGTTCTGGTCGTGTGGCGGCGCGTCTGTCGCGCTCTGGAGGTCGCGGGCTCCGTCCCAGCCGACTGGAGTAGGGCGAGATTCCCCTCTTCCCGGATTAGTCCCCCCATTCCAGGCCGATCTTGGAACAGTCCCGTAACACCCGCCGTTTTGGAATTTAGCGTATTTTTCGCTCTAACATAACAGTGCATATTTCGTATTTTATTTTAATGATCAACAGGGCACAGGGCATTACTAATGCATTTTCTGAAGTTGGTATTGTTTGATTGTTGTTGTTGCAAACACCTGTCTGAGACGATTTTGGATTAAAGGGATGTCCTCTGTAAGCGTCCATGCTCGATGCTGTTTTCTAAGCAAAACGAAAAAGCTCACATATACCGACGTAATATTTGTTTTTACAAAAACATCAGCGTTAATTCATTAGTATTTACCGTATATGTGAAAATCGTTTACGTAGCGTAATGCAGCACAGGTACTTTTATAATTATATTAATAGTATATTGTTGTTTCTTAATTTCAAATGCCAATAAACATCTCGTCAGAATTTTTTGCTTATGACATTAGGATTTATAAATTCCACACTGTATTAGATAAATAGTTTTCTGTAGCTAAATGATTTATAAAGAACGTTTAGTCGGGGTAAATTTTTTTTTAAGTTGTGGTTAGAACTTGTGTTGGCTAGACAATGTGTTGTTCTTGAGTAAAAGGAGGTATAGGTCCTCTCCGTCTTTAAAACTATATACCTTTGTGGTTTACAGTTATAAATAATGGCTTATTTCTTCTAGGCAGTTACATGTCAAAAAAATAACCAAGTTTTGTATGTGTGTGACAATTTAAGAAAATTTGATATGCAATTATTATTGTTACAATTTCTCTCTCAAAGTCAGTGGGCTAAACCAGGTTCGTTAAGAGATGGAGGTCTTAATTAAATAAAAAGGTGAAATGTAATTTCCAAATTTTATTTACAACAACTACAATCAGAATTATCTCGACTCAATATCTTACAATATATTAAAATCACTTACTGTTTACAATTAATGACTTCAATGAATACCATTTTTACCTCAACGAAATTAACATAATTTAATAACTTAAAAAAATAAGTATCAATAAACAGTGTATCAAAACCTATTCAATTATTTAACCAATTATATGTCCATATTTGACAGTTCCGATGTTTACAGTAAAATCCGTATTACATGTTAATTCAGTCCCAACTAAATTTAGTCCATGTCCCACCAGTCCACGATGTTATAGAGTTCTGCGAGCACCCTCAAGCACAGTAACCACTTCACTCGTCAAATTTACTCCCTATCGTCGATTCAGACCACGAACACCTCTCCCGTCGTCGTCTGTACCTAACTTCGCACCAGCACTCAGCTAAATGGCCTTCGCCAAAGACTGCTGGCCGTTGGACCGCTTCAATATTTATAGGGTCGTTGGCCATCACTCAGAGATTTCTCTAAAATCCCGCATTGCGCCGAGGGTCCTAACTCCCAGAATACTCCTTGCCATCCTCTACACTTGTCGACCTCTCCTGCAGGGGGAGGCCAGCCAGGTCTCACCACTGTAAATCATTCTCCCGTTGCCCCCTCCCCCCTCGGGAAGGACAAGGCAGCAAGCGCGTCTGTCTGGGGAGAAGAGAGGGTCGAAGTGGATCATCCCCCACAGAGCTGCAGCGCAGAACACTATTATGGTGAGAATATATACGATACGGAAGTTGTGGCAAAAAAAAAGATAACTTATCCAAAATGCAAGAAATCAATCCCCTTGAACATGTATTTTCTGAACTACTTGATCGTTATAGTGAGCTTCTGTTTAGCTCACCTGCATACAAGGAAGTAAAGAATATCGTCACAATTTTACCAAAACACGTCTAATCGTCGAGAAAACACCTGAGTGTTGTCACGCAGTATTTGGATGAGTGAAGGAAGTTTTGGATAGGGATTAATTCCTTACATAGATTATTTGCCGTAAGGTGAACCCTTTTGAAAGCCCTCTAAATTAGAATAGTGGTCAATATATATTTTATTTTAGCCTTAAGCGTTAACTTCCGAGTATGGTGGAATATACATACTGTGTTTATTACTTACATAGGAATATTTATTTGAAAAGGTGGTTAAAGGATAAAGAATGGCTGAAAGGAAATGTAACATTGGCCTCAAAAGTGCTCACTTTACCGTGAACAGCCTAGAATTCTGTGTATGTTTTATAGATAGATGACAATAAATATTGAACTGTGGCCAAATTCTAGTACTAAGTATTAGACTACTTAGTAAAGTACTTGCCGAAAGAAGCAATGCTCAGTTTTCAAATTGTGTTAATTTTGGCAACCCAATAATCTCCGTTGTGATATGAATTCTAATTAGGAAAACTATAACTGGATACGCGAACATGACTTACGCGCTGTTATTTTGACTTGTGGCGGGGGGGGGGGGGGGGCGAAATGGGGTGACAAAATAATAAATCACGAATATGATGCCAAATAAGGTTTTCATTTTTGTAGTTTTTTTTTTTTTTTCAATTACCTTTTATGCTCTTCCTATTATTTATAACCGCTTCCCCTTGGTACTGAATATGTCAAAGGAATGTGATAGGATACAAAAATACTTATTTTACAACTGAACCCCCAAGGTGTAAAATTGTAAAATTTTGACTTGTACCTTCTTTGTTAGTAAATTTTGAGTAATGGCCGCTTACTTCGTTCATACTAAAGGCTTGAGTAGATTTTTATGGTCACTAGTAAAGTCAAGATGGATTTACATCAGGAAGATTGTGCGCCGTGGCTTACACATTCAGCACCAATTGCACACACGGAAAAGAGTCCTCTGTATTTACGATTAACAGTCATACTTGTTATTATGACCGACGAATGAAATCTCGCGACAAAGCTACCATCCTTGGCATAAGGTTGGGAAGTTAATATTTCGAAAATTATTTTAATAATTGATACACGTCACTCATTATTTCAATAAGCAAGCCTTAAAATTTAACAAATACTGTTTAATAATGACATGTTTTTGGTAGAGAGTCTTGCAACAGCGAATGACATTCGCAAACAGACCAATACTTGAGGCCACACATAAACGTCTTCAAAATAAATTACCCGAACTCATGGGGCCATAAAAGAGAAGGAAATAAGAATATTGAAATCATAAACTTGTCCGGAAATGCATGTGTTCCGCATTCGAGTGCGTCGATAAAGCACCCCAGCTATACGCAGCCAGTGACATTCGAGGGCTATGTCGGTTAGAGCGCTTGTAGGGGTCCAGGAGTAAAGTCCCTTACACAATAGAAAACTTTATCATTTGACTTTACATTTCTTTTCCTTTGATGAAACCACCAATTCACAATACGACAGTAATATCTAAGTTGAGGCAATTGAAAATCGGTTCTGCGAGCTTAGTAAAAATGCATATTTTGCTCTGTAAATAATTATCGTACTATCCAATAATTATCGTACTATTTTACGTATATATTTTTTAAATAGGAGTAATAATTATATTAAAAGTTTATTTTAAAAAGAAAACTCTTTTTTTTTTCATTTATTCAAAAACATAAATTCATTTTTTTCTTCTCCACTTTATATTAATTTGCAACATATTTGATTTAGACAAGCAAGGTTTACTGTACTGTGATGAAAATCGTCCTACAATAAAATAACCTTTATTCCGCATAACCTCTGTTAGATTCTCGGCTAAATGGCTACTTGAATTTGACTTTAAATTTCAACTTCTCGAAATCGTAAAGTCGAGAGTGCTTGGCTTTACATTTGACAGTTCCATTCTGTCAAGTTCCATAACAAGCGAAATGTCGGAAAGTAAACGTAAAGTCAAATGTTAAAGTTATCAATTCTGTGAGGGGCCTTAATGCACGCCCTGTGAACGTCCGTGGCTGAGCTGCGAGAGGGTGGCAAAGAAGACAGACTACACCCTCTGATATTTAAAAAAATTCCTACCTCGCAGAATTGGCAGCATTGTGTCGTGTTGCTAAGATGCGCTATGCTTTGGGTTACAACGGCTATGGTTCATTCACGGTTACTTCCCACTTTTCTGAAGTTCTACTTCAAGGATAATACTCTGCATCATGCAAACAAAACTTAACCAAGTCAAGAAAATTACACCAAAGGGACAACGTACTGCATTCTTACGCACTCAGTGTAATAATATTTTGCATACGAACTATTTATTACTAGGCATTACCAATATACCTTATTTTCTCACTTGTTTTATTAATTTTAATTATGAATGAAATATTACAACATAAAGACCAAATATAATTTGAAGTCCAATTAAACAGAATATATATATATATATATATAAAACTTTTTAAATTACTAAACGTTTAAAACGCTTGTGGTATACATATTACATAATTAGGCAACAAACGCACGCTTCATACATACAGTGATTTCTCAAAGGTTTGACTCAAGAAGTAAGAGAAAAAAACGCCCATTTAGTGTGCAGTATAATCTAGTGATGCACAAGGGGGGAGGCCAGGGTTGAGAGGATGGAAACCCCACCGAGGCCCTCACAGCCAAAGATCCCTAGAACTACAAGGAAAAGTAAACGAGATTATTACCAGGTAAGGTTAAGAGTCCGCACGAGTGTTGCGAGCCATGGTATAAGGTGTCGTCACATTCGTGTGGTGACGAGTGAGGCATATTTTTTTTTAAATTACTTACTTATCTCACTGCATATTCGTCTCCTGCGCCCTAGTGGTTAGAATAACCAGTTGAAGCTATTTGGAATTGTAGATACCAAATCTATACTAATAAATAAAATTGAAATGTCTATCTGTTATTTCAAAATTTATACCAATATATAAGTGTAATATCCTATTTAAACGATGTTGAAGCATAAAAATAGTTGTTTAAATTTTTGTCTGTCTTTCTGGATGTTTGTTCAGAATAGGTTCCGAAACGGTTGAATCGATTTTGATAAAACTTTCGGAGATCATATAGTTTATTTCTTTTAAAATCTGCCATATATTTCATCTCGATATCTCAACTGATTATGAGGTAAATTAATTTTTCACATAATTTTATTTATGTTTCATATCTTATTTTTTGCTAAAGGATTATTATAAAAAAGCATTGTTGAAACCACAATATTATTTTTAATAATCATTTATGTAATAAACATAACAGAAAAAGATACATTAGTTTTCGGAAAAACGTAGTAAAATAACATATTATCAAACAACCAACATCAACGCGACGATAAAAATATTTCTGATAGTAAAGTAACAATCTTTCAAACCAATTATATAGGTATGTATTTCAATAACTCCATAAAACCCGGGCGAAGCGATGACGACCTGTATTTTAATAACACCATAAAACCTAACCGAAACGAAATTTATATTTTAAACATATATAAACAAATTCTAAAGTTCACACGAACGAAGTCACAGGCACTGCATTAATTTTCATCTAAATATAAAAATGCATTTGTAAATTGAATTTAATTAATATTTAAAACTTTAAAACTTATTATTTTTATTATAGAAATAATTATGTATAAATTTCGATTGACACTATTCACTGCTTATTTCAATTTTATACAAATATTTTAAAAATATGTAAACAAATCTTAAAGTCCACGCGAATGAAGTCGCGGGCATAGCTAGTGTACAATATTATTGCTTGTTAGGAATAAATTTAACAAATTATAATTAATACATTGGCGCACCAACGCATGGTCACGAGTATTTGGGGAATCACAGTGACGATTTGGCTAATTAATGTACAGGTGTCATCGCACTCCGTATAATTTGAGGTCAACCACTCCTATTGGCTGTTCACCGTAAAATGAACACTTTTGTAAGCCCTGCTTAAGATCTACTTGTATACAAGTTGTGTGTTCATCCACTTTATATAAAATTAACATTGCCATGGGCCTCATCACTTTATTCATGCGCCGGTCAGGCGAAACTATGAAATTATTAGAAAAGTAAATATTGTACAAATCTGTTCATTTTTACACTTCGATATATTAAAAAATACATAAAGCGAGATAAATAATTTCTGTTATCACAAATGGTTACCTAACACTTTTTCTTCGACGTTAATACAGGGAAATACTTTCCCCTCCATCGTTACCAACATTTCTTGATACACGCCAGTCATTGCGCCCGTTAAAATATATGCAGGTAGGGGCAATGACTTTTTCTAAGGTCGATTTCAAAAGCACTCACTTTGTCGTGAACAGCCTTTATCAATTACAGCGTTTGTGAATACGTAACTGAGATGGAGGAGATAACACAAGTCATGCAGGTAGTAGCGGACGCAAGCCAGGAAACAGACGTGCAGAGCACAGCCAGTAACAATATACAACCAGGTACACAAGTTACTAACACTGGGGCCACCGGCGAGCAAATGGTTCCGCCTACACTCGTGCAGCAATTGTCTGTACTGATCCAAACACAAACGCAAAAATTGGAGGATTTGCAAACCCAATCTCAGACCCAGACATCTGAAAACAAAACCGACATGCAAACTTTGCTAACACATTTGCAAGAAAACAGGGGCGACATGCATTCTTTGAGCATGGAGTCGGAACATTTGGAAACACAATTACATAGACAGGAGGAAAATTTGCAAACACAGTTACTCAGCCAAGAGGAAAATTTGCAAACACAACCACACAGCCAATCATAGAAATTAAAGGAAAGGCTACACGAGCAGGGCAGCTAGATACAGCTACGAATTACGCAGTTAGCGGGTAACATGACCACTACTCTAGGGCATATGCGGGAAGACGTGAATTAGATTCTCAGAGAGGTTGCAGCGAATCGAGATCGAGTTAGAGCTTGCGAAATAGAGCTGTGCGATACAAGTCAGCGATGTAGAGCAGCGAATACAGGCGCTAGAAACGAGACTAGCTTCGGCACCTGATCCAAGAAGGGTGAACGACTTAATCTCCCAACAGCTGGCCTCCTTTGGCCCACATATGGAGCATCGGTTTAACCAAGTGGGAAAAGGCAGCTCCAGAAAGATTGGCGGTCGTATCCGGTAAAATTGAACAAATCGGACAGGTTGTCGAGGATATGGGAAGTCTACAGGCCTCGTTTAATAACACCATTAGGGAGGAAGTGCCCATAATCAGCACTGGTACGTCACCTACAGATACACGGAGCCAAGTGAAGTGCACTGCCAACACAATGGCCACCCTGCCTGTTCCAGCACAAAGCACACCCATGAGCACCCTATTACCTCATCTCTCCAAGCTCTAGGCGGAGCAGTTACCAAAATTCGAAGGAAGATCGGGAGAAAACCCCGTCAACTTTTAAATTAAATATGAGTGTTCAGTATTGTTTGGTCTTGCCGGCACTAACATGTTGCGCTGCCTAAATTTGGCACTCAAATCTGCTACGTACTATTGGTGGGAGATAGTATGCAGTGTCGCAAACAGCTAAGCAGGATTTCCGCAAAAATTCCTAGACCATTTCTGGAACACCAAGGAACAGGAGCATTTAAGGGCGCAGTTGCATGCCGAGTGTTTCGTGCAAGGTAAAGGCAAGAACCTGGAAATGCATATTTCCGAAGTCTATGAGAAATCTAGGCATTTGACGCCACCAATTAGCAACGACGAATTCGTCACAATGGTACTGCACCAACTGCTATATTGTTTGAGGTGAGGTTTAATACTATTTCTAACACGATATTGTAAAATAAAATATGAATCGTAGCCTTTTGAATTATGTGAAATAAATATATATCCTTTATTTTATTCGCAAAACTCATAATTTGTACTAAAATGTATTTTGTTTCCGTTAAAGTCTTGAACATACATAAAGTATGGTGTATGAAAACCAGTATCTTGTGTGGCTTCATAGTCAAAAAAGTAGTATTTTTCTGTGCAAGAACAACCCACATATTTTTTTCTTGTTTTTGCCATTACAAGTACAGTCGTTTATAAAAATTCACCCTTTTTGCTGTCTCTCTTGCATATAACATTTGTTTTCATAAGTTTTCACAATTTCCAAGCAATTACAAAATTCGATATAACCACAGTTGTTTTTTTTTATTTCTCAAACATATTTTGTTTCACGTTTTACACTTATAGACTGCCTTATACACAACATCGTGATTTATAAAACATTCCTGGCCAAAACAATATCCATTGCATATTTGACAATATATTCTAACACGATTTTTACCTTACAAAACTTCTTTGTGCTGTGGTTTTTTACATAAATTGCATATATATTTATTATTTTTCTTACACTCGTGTTGATCTTTATTATTGTATAGCTTGACACAATTTTTACAATAATAAACACTTCCTAAAAATGATTTCATACTATTAATGTCATCGTAGAGTTCGTCGTGTAAGTAAATAAATAGTTGGTTTTTTAGTTCCAGAATGTATAATTGAATTGAAATGTGCAGCTGAGACAACTTTAACTTGGAAATTAAGAAAATTTTCAGCGTCCATGATATCTTATAAACTGAAGCCAATTTCGCAACTTTTTCCCATTCTTTCACAAGCCAATTCTCCTTGTAATTTGCTTCCTTTTGTAATGTAAAAAATCTCATTATTCGTTAATTCTCTATCCAAAATTATATTTGTTTCGTATGTTAAAGCTGTAATTATTGTTCTGAGTCCACATGAATGATCATCAGTATTAATTTTATTAATACATTGTTTTTGCTTTTATAATTTTAGTTAAATTAACAATTTTTTTTTTACTTTTTTCCATTTCCTCTTGGAACTCTATAAACATCAATATCGAAAGTAGTTTCATTTATATCTACATTTTCATTCGATGTAATTACTCTTTCAATTTGATTAAGTAAATATTCGGCGTTTAAATAGTTATTTATTGAGGCCGAAATAGTGTGGCGAAAATTTTGATTATTTTCATATATTCTCATTTGATCACCTTTATTATAACCAGTTAATTTTCTTACTGCTTTCATTGCTGCGTGAACAGCATTTCAAGCAGCATTCATTTTTTTTATTGGAGTTCCTTCTAAATAATTTATACGAATACCATATTTTGTTTGCCAAATGTTGAAAGTTTCATTAAAATTACGACTAATTTCGCGAATTTCAAATGATTGTCTTCTTCCTACGCGTTCATTATAAAATTTTTGTTTGAAAGGAAGCATCTGACCTAAACTTTAATTTCCTTCTTTAATTGAAAAGGGCAAATTTTCCTTAGTTTTATTTCTTGGTTCTACAAATATCTGATTAGAAAATGGGAATATCTTTTCAATTTATTTATATCTTTCTTAAATAATTCATTGATATTGGTAGAAGAAAATGGCAAATTTGCAAAGTTTCTTTTTCTTTGCTCAATAATAATAGCAGTAATCAAATCTGCTTTCCTTAAATTATTTATACATGTTATGTTAAGATTTTAGCTATAGTTCTTAATCCTGCAACTCTTAAATCATTTAGATTTTCTCCTGCTTTACGAATTTTCGTATTAATGCTTGTAATAAGATCATATTTACATAATTTAGATACATTTTTATGTTTAATTATCTAGCTATAATTCTCAACTCGGCCACTCTCCTTTCTACTACTGAATAATTCGTAGCCATATTTGTTTATTTATAAAAAACAAATATTTATAAACGTTTAAAAAAATAAAGAAATGTAAAAAATAATGAAAATACTGGAATGAAGGGCTTAAATTATTGATAGTAATTTAAAAAAATCTTTTACTTCTTCTGTGATAATATTTATTATTATAAAATGTTTTCAATGTTGTTGAATGTTTATTTTATGTGTTTTTATTAATAAAAAAATAATTTTATAGACATTCTCATTACAAACTATGCATGTTTTTGTTTGATAATTATCATTTTGAATTTCGTTATGAATATATATTAATGTATTGTGTGATTTAGTTTTTTTATGCTCTTTGAGATATATAATACAAACATATTTTCCATATTCGCATAATATTTTCTCATTAAAACATTGTTTACATTTTGTTGTATGTTTGTCTATAGTCGCTTTATGAGAATAAAATGAATCGATAGATTTATTCTCATTACGTACTACACATGTCTTAGTTGAATAATCATATCGAATTTCATTAGTATTGTGCGATTTACTATTTTTATGCTTTTTGAGATATAGTTTAGAAACACTGAGTGGCGGAAGCGTTACCAGACTGAGGCAACTTGAACCTCTGTCCGGCATTTTTTTGTTGGTCAAAACGAAAGGTCCGTGGTAGGGTTTAGCAGTAAGGAATATCACGTATACGTACCCAAAATAATCTACAAATAAAATACAATTGGATATTTCCACACACTTGCTGGCGGATTTTGCTCGGCAAGGTTAAAGATGGCATAAAACAACCCGCTGGGAAGCTGTATAGTGAAGGGTTGTGAATGCTATTTTTGTGAAGAATTGTGTTAATATCAAAACCAGTCTGTATGTTTGAGATTGCAGTGTATAAGCCTATGCATGGCAGAGGGGGATGTTTTGCAGCCCCTTTGTCCTGCTTGGCGCCTAGCGGGCACGGCGTGACTGACGTCACAGCAGCCCATCAAGATGACCGCTGTCTGCTACCGTTCTCGCTTTTTCCCTCGTAGCTGCAGTGATGGGGCGTCCCTTCAGATTCCGCGCGGTTTTTCACACTGACCACGTGCGTTGCCTTCCTGGCAAGAAATAGTACACTGAAGCCCGTGGGTGCACTTAAAATACATTAGGGCTGTTCTTTTGCATGTTGCGTGTCTTGGCGTCTTTGAGCGGTTATAAGTTAATAAGTAATTAACTTTATCCTAACCTCACAGGATCTACTTGCAAAACACGTGCGTAAGGGTGCACGTTATTTCGCTGCACCTTGCACTACTCTGCTCTGCACTTGCTCCCACGCCACGAGCACTTTAGTGACCACTATTCACTGCACTCGTAAAATAGCAAATTCCGTTGACTGATGAGGTGCACTGCTGAACCGGTGCGCACGAGCATCTAGTATAATGCTGCCCCTGCAGCGGTCCCCGGGGATGGCGAGCAAATGGGCTTGGGGGAAGTAGCTGGCGTCAACTAATTAATTGGGACTTATTATAACAATACTTAACAGGAAAAACACAAATGGAAAAAACCTGTTGTACGTCTATAAAAGGGGTGATCAGTAATTACAATAAAATTATTTACATATTTACAATATTGGGACTAAGTATCTAAAATCTATTTACATATTTCCATATGGCTGAACTAAAACTAAGACATTGTACACGCAGGGAAAATAATGGACTGTATACATGCAGATATTATATGTACAATGAGCAACAATCTAGATGCGCAATGCGCCAACTTGTTGCTGTTCAAAACTAAAGGCAAGGAAACCAATAAGTACCCAAAGAAAACCAATCAAGTCGCCGTTTATCATCACTGGGACGCTACTCCCTCAGCGCGGCAGAAGTACAAGCTCAGTTTATCACGTCTAGAGTCCAGGTCAGGGACGGCAACCCATCCCGCCTGGCTGTCAATTATATTGATGAATCTGCAGCAAAGTCCAGCAGTCAGTTTAATTATGAAGTCTCCTGTGTAGCGCCAGGCAGTGTTGCCAGCCCTACCACTTGTAAATACAGTAGATTGAACCACAAAAAAAAAAAAAAACAGTTGAATACAGTAAATTTTCAAATTACTAATTTTAACTTTTGAATTAACATAAAAAAATTAATAGATATTTGTTAGTTTTAAAATGCCAATAAAAAAGATTTTCCAAATGTACTCACCATGAAAAATAATGTCTGAGGTCACGTGATACTCCTGTACTTCCACAATATATTTTTCCTATGACTTTAATCTTCTTTACTGTCATACATGTCATTATTAGATTTCCTGACTTTGTTACATAAAAAGAATAGCATTGCGAACTTGAAACAAGTCTATTGGTGTGTAAGAGAATACACTTTAATGATAGCCTGTTCCTTGTTTTGGTTTTAATCAAATTTACTGAAGAAAACACTCGTTCCACTGTAGCACTAGAGTGGGATAGACTGAAAAGGCACCATAAAGTTTGGCTGAGAGAGGAAACACTTGTTTTGAATCTCCATATCATTGTTTCCGGACATTATTCCAGAATTCCTCAACTGTGTTCATACTACTGCTACCACACCCAATTTCTGTGTTTCGTAACAATCGCCATTCTGTGTCAAGTTGCTGGATTTAATCTCCTTTCGCCACTTTGGCAAACAGAGAAACTAGTGGGGCAATAGACTGAAATGCTGATATTTTTGCAGGATCTAGTACTTCAAGACACCTGATTATAGGATCATCGAAAGAGAAACAAACTGTAATCTGGTTCACTGCCTCAATGTAAAAATCAAGGCAGAGTAATTAAAAAAGTCTGACATGTTTCTCTGGCAGATCTGATTTTGTCAACGATATTTGTAACTTAGCCCCGAAATATTCTCCAATGGCAGAAAAACTCTGGGGTCCTTATACTCAATTTTTACTATTTCTGTTTACCTCAGATGTTCGGACTTAACATAATAGTCTAGAACAGTTCGCAAAACAGATACAACACTAGCCCTCAAATTATGAATCTGGGATTGCTCATTTTGCATTTGTTTGTTCAGAACACTTGAAAGTAGTAGGGTCGGGCTGGTTCTACCCCAATTTTGATTAATCGGATTAAATTGATTGAAAGGGTTGATCCTTAATCCTATCTTAATCCGGTCAAAAATTTAAATGGTTACATGTATTCAAAGGGTCAAATCTAACGAAAAGGTTCATTTGTTCTCGATTTATTTACTTTTTTTCATTTTGGGTGGGGGGAGGGATTAGCAGGAGCTCTGTCCGATGTTGACGGTGTAGTGTCCTGGAGGCAACTGAGTAGAGTGGTGGATTGCAATGTCCTATATAGGTTTAGAGTTGAGTGCAAGAGTGGGTTAAGGCTATTTTTTTTTCTAATTTTTATAATTTTGAGGTGTTTGGAGGGTTACTGGTGGTAGATAGGCGATTTTTAAGGAATATTTAACACACGGGAGAATTTCAGTATTTAAATGATTTCCAAGAGTGTCCTAAGTGTAAATGTTATGTTTTTTGGGGGGGGGGGAATTGCTTGTAGACGATGGATATGTGACTTTGAAAGATGCGATTTACATGTTAAACTATCTATTTTCGGAATGCAATTAAATGTTAGATAATTTAAGAGTGTTCTAATTATGAATAAATTACATGCATCGAATCGCAAATTTCAAATGACTATGTGAATATTAATAAGTGCAATTACGTGAGTCTTAAATGTAACTTGTGTCTCGAGCTTTGAAATATAATTTACATGAGAGAGAATTTTAACTACGTGAATAAAATCTGTTGTCGACAAGCGCAAACTCTCTAAATGGAATCCAGCTAGGGGTGCAGGGTAGGGGTGAGTGGTTGAGGTGTGAGGGGGTGGCAGGTAAGTCTCCTCCGATCGGAATACAACCAATCAGTTGACACCATATTGAGAAATTACCGAAAACATTTGACGATCCTGGGCAGTGCGTACTGGTGAGGGGGTGGGTTATGAGCTGGTTTTCTGACCTCAGGGTGCAGCATATGCGGTCTGGAGGAGCTGAGGAAAGGGGGTGTAGAGATCTCTGGAGCGAAGTGACCTCAGCTATCCCAGTCGACACCATCTTCAGTCGCTCATGTACGCTTGGAGGAGACGGACATGCTACTTGTCAGCTCCTTCATAATCACCGTACCTCTAGACACTTGGCAGCCGACGAGACCATCCTCGGGGGTTACAGCAGCTATAGAACATCGCTAGTGATAAGTCGTGGCGACTTATGTAGTATGTTATCTGGAAAATATAAATTTTTGTGTGTTTAGTAAATTCTGCGATAAGTAATTATTTTCTGAGTTCGGCAGACGAAAATACAGTTTTCGTTAAAAACTCGTGTTTTCTGTTACCAAGTGACGTGACTTTTACAGATTTAACAGGAATTTGTAGTACGTATCCATAAAGTGTTGCACGATTACACTTTGTAGGCTTAAGTACTTCTTCATGTTATTTGAGTGTCCCCACGCTCCGATGGAAATAATTTGTGTCAAATGAAAATTATTCTGAAAATAGTGAAACTTTAAATAAAAAATTATTGTTTTGTTGTCTGTTGTAGGACGAATGCAGAATTTTTCCTCTAAATTTCAACTAATTTGTCTATGAGCTTCGCTACACATATATAATCAGGCTCTCCGCACATACAGCTTATAAGACGATGTAATTGCTATGCTAAACTCCACATAGAATGAACATGTTTTAAAAAATACTCAAGGTATGTGCGAGAGGTGTTAAGTAGTGTACATGTATTTCTATTATGTTATTGTGTCTGTTTAAAATTTAAATGCAATTTTGGAAATCTTAATTTATTCATACTGACTTGCTGGATTTTGCTTAGTGAGTTTGCACTTGTCGACATCAGATGTTATTCACATAATTAGAATCCTCTCTCAATAAATTATATTTCTAAGCTCAAGACTCATGTTACATTCAAGACTCATGTAATTGCACTTATTATTATTCAAGTAGTAATTTGAAATTTGCGATTCGACGCATGTAATTTATTCATATGTAGAACACTCTTAAATTATCTAACATTTAATCGCATTCCAAAAATAGATAGTGTAACATGTAAATCGCATCTTTCAAAGTCACCTATCCACCGTCTACAAGCAATAACCCCTCCCCAAAAAAACATAAAATTTACACTTAGGACACTCTTAGAAATCATATAAACACTCTGAAATTCTCTCATGTGTTAAATCTGTTCTTAAAATATCCTATTTATCACCAACATCCCTCCAAACACCTAAAAATTAGAAAAATTAGAAAAAAAAAATATCCTTAGCCCACTCTTGCACTCAACTCCACACCTACTTGATATAACCCCATCACTCTGGTCAGTCACTTCCAGGACACTTCACCGTCAACATAGGACAGAGCTCCTGCTACCCCCTCCCCCACCCAAAAAGAAAGAAAGAAAGTAAATCAAGAAAGAATTAACCCTTTCGATAAATCTAACCTTTTCAATACATTTAACCCTTTACATTTTGATCGGATTAAGGTCGGATTAAGGATTAACTCTTTAGATCAATTTATTTAACCCTTTGATATCAAATTGATAATCCTACTAACCAAAAGTGGAGTAGAACCATCCCACCCCTACTACTATTGAATATGGGGTATAATAAAATTAAGAAACTCATGATATAACTTATGTGGAGATTTCAGTTTCTGAAGAATGGCATCAGATGCTAGTAATTTGTCTTCTGAGGCAACATGAGTGAAAAAAATAATGAGGGAACCATACTGCTCTAGCGCCCTAGTAACTACTAACTGAAGAGGCAACCATCTTGTTTGACTTGGATGCAACATTTTATGTGGCTTGTAATTTGCGAAACTTTGAAACTCTTTAAAGGATTCGATGCGTTTATAACGGGAATAAAAATAGTTGAAAATATCGCGAACCAAATGTTCTGGTTCACGTGGAAGTTTGACACACGCATATGATGAACACAAATTAAACGAATGGCATTTACACTTCATTATAAATAAGTCTGTTATGTCATTTCTTAAAAGAGTAGATAAAGAATGTCGTTTAACCATCATAACACTAGCACTATCGGCAGCAAAACCAATTAGGTTTTCTTTGTACGGAATATTTTCAGTTTGATATGACTAGACCAAGCAAGTGTGTACGTTAACAGCATTAGCTTTACTCATAGGAATTAAATCTAAAAATGCATCCATCAACTATACCTTCTCCAGAGTCAACTGTGACAAACACACACAAATGTTTTGTAGAAGTAGTATCTGCTGATTCATCAACAATGATTGAAAATCTATTTTCTCTCAGTAAATTACAAAGTATATTCTTACTTTCCTTACCTAAAACATGTTTAACAATGGCCGTGGCTTTAGTTCGCCCACAAGTCATTATTATGATTTTTTTTTAGAAATTTCAGAACCAGGACAAAGTATTCTAATTAGTGGAGACAAATGACCCATAACCCTGAACGAAATGTTGTGCTCTGCTAAACATGCAGCAAGACGAATTTCAGCTTCTCTGACTTTCTTTTTTAGCCTGGTAGCCTGAGATGTAAAAGAAGTTATAGGTTGCTGACCTAAAAGATGCTTCGCACATTGCAGATGTTTTTCAGATTCTACATGTCTTGCTAACGCCCCTTTACCACCCGAAACAATGTTAATATCGCAGTCACATGATTTACCAAATAGAAAACTGTCCCTTTTTGCTCGATTGTAACCAGCACGTAAATAGTTCTTCGTTTTCCCACACAAGTTTGTACTTCTGGTTATATTTTACCTTTTTACTCATAGTAAATCATTATACATTATAATTAGTCGTCAAAAGACATTTAAAAAGAAAATATACCCTTATTACATGCTTCCACGCCGATTGATATAGCACAATTGTGTCACTGAGAAAACTAACTGCTCTATTTAACTGAATCCCGCACATGCATCAACTGAGGAACACCTATGTAGATGGTAAACTACACAAAAGGGGGAATTCCCTCGTGAGACAATAGTTGAAACCTACATTACGGGATTCCCCGACCCAACGTCTCGCTCTCGCAGTCTCTCACAATCTCAGTTTGAATGTCACGCATTGCAGGTTGCGAACATAACATTACAATGTGGATACATGGTAATTATAATTTCAAACAAATTTTAATAAATCTTGTCGAATATTAGCCACAAAAGAGTGATGGGGAGTATTTTCAATACCTGTTATCAGCAACGGGTATTGGGCGAGAAAAGTCGATACCTGTTCCCAGTTTCTGGAGATACCTTTTACCATCCCTGCCTGTTACTGAAGTAGGAATAATCACACGTACTCGCTTGTACTTGACTCGACACTCTACGATATAATTTCGTCGGACCTGTTCCTATCGTCGAATATTAGTATCCAAAACTGCATCCCAATAGTGTTTATGAACGAGAATATTGCATATAAATAAATCTCTCTAACTTCATTTTGAACTTATTTAACAACAATATATTTATTTTTTCTTCAATTTTTTGACAATGCAAATTTTTTTTAAGTTATGCCGGTGAAAGCAAGATAAAGTTTACGAAACATAAAAATTACGATTAAAGCCGATTCTGTCAATCTGTGTGCAGAAATATGCCGACCTAATGAATGAAATGTTCCGTGTATAATAATTCAAAGGAAATATGTCAAATAAGCTTAATGATACATCAGCTTTTAGCTACAAAAATGCCTTTCTATTTCTGTGTCAATCAAATGCTTTCTCTGAAAACAGATTCTTACGAGCTCTAGCTAAATGGCACCATAGTGAGTTCTTTTGCAGAAGGCTGCAAGGCCGATCTTCTCTGCGTAATAGAATTCTAACCATTTTTAATGTATTTTTGTTAAGTATCTAGCATTACAATACTCATTTAACATCATTATAA
The DNA here is from genome assembly GCA_029891345.1 of Dryococelus australis. Taxonomy (NCBI): domain Eukaryota; kingdom Metazoa; phylum Arthropoda; class Insecta; order Phasmatodea; family Phasmatidae; genus Dryococelus; species Dryococelus australis. The sequence goes on along the minus strand of CM056993.1, from coordinate 96,836,397 downwards.
ATACAATATTGGAGTAATATAATAAAACCAGCCCATATTACAATATACGATAGTCATAAAAACAAGGTTACAATGAATAAAGTGACGTTAATGTAGTAAAAAATAACGAAATTGCAATTCTCGCTTAGCAAAAATGTTGTGAACGAGTGTAAAAGAGATTGTAAATTAGTGCAGTTAGAAAATAGACCTACATGAGATTTATTCGATGATGCATTGAATCAAATGAATTGATTCAGTTCATTGCATCCTATTACACTTAAATCAATATAACCAAACACTATTGAGACTATTACATTTGATATAAGTAGTATAGAAATGCCGATTCGAGCACAGCCCCCAGTTATCAGAAAACCAACGGTAAATGAAATCCTTAAGCCATCAGAAAACCATCAGAAAAAATTACCTTTGTTTTTCTGATCCAAAACATCAAATGTCGATTCGAGCGCACCCACAAAAAAGTGACTCAAAAAGTTGCGTTTGGGAGCAGTTGCAATAAGTTGTGTTAAACTTTGCATTTGGTTAGACCGTAGTCATTAGGAAATAAGTTGTGTTAAACTTTTCGTTTGGGTGCATCTGCAAAAATACGTGTAAAAACATGTGTTTGGGCGCAGTTGCAAAAAAAGAGTGGCTTAAAAAATTTGAATATGTAAAAATAAAATGTTGTATATAATAAAGATGAATCAGTTGCTGAATGTATTAAATGGAACCAAACAATTTAAGAAACTTTCCGAACTTACAATTGGACAGTCCTATCCCATAGACCATGCTGAAATAAATGATACACGGTATGGAAACAAAGTGGTAATTACTTCTGGAAATTTTAAAGGAACTTTACCAGACAGATATGTTCAGATTTTCAGTGAAAAAGATTTAAATGATGTTAATTGTGGAGGTATAAGTTTTGCATATGATGGAATGGTGGGTTGTGGTGTTAATCAAATGCATTCTATTCGGTTTTTTAAAGAGTAAATAATCGTCATCGTATAATTAGACATCAGTTGATTTTTATTTGTGCTAATATCTCTATAAAGTTTTAATGGCTATCCAATCATTAAAACACAATTATCGCTCTGACTTCGGCAATATGCTACAACATAGTCTAATTAAAAATTTAGATACACATCTCCAAATTCGACATATTAAAGTAGCCAAAACATTGAATTCTTTTTCTAAATCTTTAATTGTACTTTCTATAGAAATATTATTCATCTTTATCACATGAAACTTTAATAGATTAAAAACTATTAATGTTATTATATATAGAATATGACTACTTCCAGCCCAAAAAAAAATCTATGGTCTCATCTCTAATACCACTGTTCTTTTGGACAAATCAAAGTTAATTAACTTACCTTTTTCATCCTTAATTTCAACTATTATTTCATTAACTTGATTTGTTTGCACTGGAAAAAATAATGGATAAGCTGGTTCGTAATAGATCGTGTCGCCAAATACAAATGCTGTTCTTGGTTTAAAAGTGGTAATTATGTTAGTTTCTCTATTATTTTATTCATCATGTTTTAATATCATTCCATTTATTATATTACAGTGTATATTTATTGTTTCAAATGGAACAAATTTTGGAATTGTATCGCCATAATAATCCACATTAGCTTTTAGAGTTTTATTTTCTAGGAATCACAAAAGTTTTCCTACTGAACTCCGATTTCCAAACTGTAATTTAAACGTACATTTTACTTTCACTTTGTTTGTTATTTTATCCAGCTCGAAAGATGTATCATTTTCTTTCCCACAAATTGAACCTACACTAAATGAAAAAAAAAATTGTTTTTTAGTTTTTTCAAGATCTTTTAAGCTATATTGACCAACTGGAATATCAATTGCTGATTCCATATCATTCTGACCCACAAAATATAGCTTATTTCTCCCAGAGATAATGTTATGCATTAGATAAGTAGTATAGAACTGAACTAAAGACAATGAGTGCCCCTCTTTCTATAAAGGTTAATGTAGTCACTTCTTCATTGCTGATTTGTTATCTGTTAGTTTGAATACTTTACCCATTTATTATATTATTTAAAAAAATCTATTTATAAATGAGCAAGTAAAACATGAAACATGTATACTGGGATATTAAAATAAGAATACCAGAGAAGACTGTATCGACAAAATGTCATGGTGAATTATTACCTAATAATATTATATGTTTGATAGTGGGTCCTAGTAACTGTGAAAAACTACACTTATGATAGATAATTTTATATATGCTCAGGGATGGTTGGACTTTGGTACTTTCTATGTATGTTCAAAAAGTCTGGACCAACCAAAATATATAAATTTAAATTAATAATATAGATGTAGCATCAAAATTATTTAATGAACCAAAAGCATACTTCTTTCCATCAAATGAAGAAATGATTGCTGTAAATGAATGTCAGAAAGAGTCTGTAGTTGTTTTCGATGATATCATACTTGGAAATCAAAATATGGTAAGGAATTACTTTACTCGCGGTAGACACAAAGATATTGTTTCTATTTAGCCCAGACATACTCAAAAGTACCTAAGCAGCTTATAAGAGACAGTGCCAATTTTCTTTGCATATTCAGACAAGACAATACAAATCTTAAACATATTCATAGTGATTTTGTTGGTGGTGATATGTCGTTTGAGAAATTTAGGGAGACTCATTCAAAATGTTGGAATAATGAATATGGTTTTGTTACAATAGATATGACTCGTTAGTTAAATAACGGTAAGTACCAAAATAAAATTAATGACTTTAAATTCTTAGATTATTAGTATGTTTTTAATGGAAATGTTTACATTAAAAACCAACATAATCTGATCTTTTTAAATGTATTGGTATATCATAAATATTTCAATAAACACAATTGTACCGTAGGATACATTGTGAGCTTTTGGTATTTTAAAATATATCATATCATCAGGGAATACTTCAAAAGTTTTATACATGTTAATTTTTTCCGTTGATGGTATAAGTTGATAACACTTATTCTGGTTTTAATATTATTTCAACTATAGTTCGATCTCTCATAAAAAAAAAAAATTCTATTCGATTATCAAAGTAAAATACTTTTTCTTTTGAACTGTATTTCCCAACAAAACGAATAATGTTAATTCTGTTTTTCTACTAGTAACCTAAATTAACTGCATCCATAGGTGCAATGGGATCTCCCACATGTCGTAGTCTTTTTTGTTCAAAATCTATATTATTATCTATTTCCAAGTAAGTAAGATAGGCCTTATCCAATGATCTTTTATTTCTTGTCAGTGTGACTATAAAGTCGTTGTACTGTGTGTAGAAAACAAAATCATTAAGATTGATCTTCTTAGTAGTTGTATCATTGTCTGTGTGTTCTTTAATTTGATCTTCAATCCAAGAGCTCATTAATGCATTTCCATATATATATATATATATATATATATATATATATATATATATATATATATATATATATATATATATATATCCATTGTTTATTACTAGTGAAATAATTTTTGGAAATTTAAAATTATGTGAAAAGTGATTTAGCACAATTACACACAAATGACAAGTTACTTGATTGAAATTTTGAATTCTATCATCATTATAAAAAATATTGCTCCCGAGATACACTATTAATTGTCGCGGTGGATTTCCGCCAAATGAATCAAAATAATATTTGTTGTTTGCTTTTATCCAATAGCACACCCAGTGTGTACCAGAGTTTGTCGAAACATCTAGATTAACAATCCTACATTCATTGTCGAGTGGCATGTTAAGTAGCTCATCAAACATAAATACACCCCGAAAATGTTTAATGTTTAATTTTTTAACAATTTGAGCAATATCAAAGTTACTGAGTGGAGTTACTTTTTTTAAAACATTCTTACCCCACTTAACTTTCTTCAATACCTTGCCGTATTCCTCCATAGTTAAATTATGTCTGTGTTGTTCTCCCAATTCTTGTTTTTTCTTCTTAGCATTAATTACTGATGTAGCGATAGATGATGCACCACCAACTAACGCTCCTAGATCTCCCACTGCTGCGAAAATTAAGGGTAAAAATCCATCTTTGAGAACTGTCAAACCATTTCCAGTTCTCAATTCTTTGGACTTTTTCTTAAGCTGTGGAACTGAAATTGTGATAGTCATCCCTTTGCCCTCCTTTAATTTCTTGTTTTTAGGATCCAGTTGGTCTTTCGTTAAGAAAGAATCAATATTCAAACCCTTCAACTCATCATCAGGAACTTGAAATACAAGATTTTAACTTTCATTTATTATAACAAATATTTTGTCATTTTATTTTAATTCCCCAGCCAAGTTTATGTTAAATATGCATCGCAGATCCAGTAACGCCAGCCCACAATCTCTCATTGAGACCAGCATCTGAACTTAACAATCTTTTGAACATTTTCTTTTCTAGTTCTTTGTCAGTTACATGTTTTTCAGCTAGATCTTTATGACGATGATAACCACGTTCCATTGCAGCCGCATCGAGTGGATTAATGGGTTTATCATCACGCTCAATTGCCTCTTTTAGTCTAGTTAGTACCCGGACCTAAGTACTGATAACCAGGTGCATGCAACTCAAAAGGTAGTGAATTTATTATGTCATTGAGTAGCCCTTTTTCGTGATGCTCCGACTTCCAAAAAGTATGTGGTATTATGTTTAACATTCGTATCAAATATGGTATACCTCTAGGATTATTCACAACAAAGTCACCAAACTTGCTGTTGAACATATTCTTTATTCCAACTTTTTCATTGTAATAGTTATAATATCCAGCATTCTCTTCGCCATTAATAACGAGAAGTCGATCAATGAGCATCCTAACATCATCCATCTATATGTGTTCTATATGTATTAGGATAGTCTGTATACTTCTTTATACCTTTCCACTTTTTAGGTGAGGGACGTTTCTTTTTAATCGAATCGTAAATAGGTTTAACAATAATTTTCCATTTATTCCCTTTACTCGATTTTGGCATTCCTATGTTTGGATCATTGCTTTGAAAAACTGTGTTTGTATCTGCTAGGATACTATTATAGTGTTCATAGTCAGTTGCAGTGTAGTCACTTTCTATTACTATCATACTAGTTAGTAATTTCATCAAACCATCAGTTCCAGCATATGTCCGACCTTTTACAGTAAATTTGTCATGATGAATGTTACTTTTCTATCACCAATATACAATCTACCTTTATCAGCCTTAAGTCCAAAAACATCGTCTTTGCAGTCAATTAAAAAATCGGCCACTTTCTTATCAATAAATGTTGTTTTGTAGTTAGCTAACTGTGAGATATCAGTTTTCAAATGCCCCAATGCATCGTCATTGCGATCGTCATCATAGCGTTCATCGTCATCGTCAATGCGTTTAACACCATCGCCATAGCGTTCATCACCATAGGGTTCATTGTTATAGCATTCATTGTCATCGTCAATGCATTTAATGCCATCGTCATAGCATTCATCATCATCACCAATTCGTTTAATGCCATCGTCATAGCGTTCATCAAAGCCTGTTTTACGAAACAGTTTTCTTTCAAAAGATGTTTCTGTTGGTGTCTGTGGGTAGTCTAAATTCTTAACAACAAATGGAGCAAGTTCTTTTTTAAGTTCTTATTCTCATTTGTTACGTGTCCAATTTTTAACCACAAATCTTCTATAACATATATCAATGGTTGAATGTGTTTTTTATTTTTATCATATTCATCTTGGCAAAATTTTCAAAAAGTTTTAACCTTTTCAATTAGCTGTCTTCTTCTCTCTATATTCTTATCTATATTGTTTGCAATTTTTTGTTGTCTCATTTATTATATAAATAAATAAAATGAACAATGATAACCTAAATGTATACTGTCTCAAATATATGAACAATACACTAAGTTGATATGAACTTAGAATTAAAAACATTGTAAGAATTAAATGTGTTTGTAGATGCTGTGTTAATATAACTCGATATTCACTGGTGGTAGTATAAATAACGATATTGTAAATGAAATTCATAAACCAATACGAAAAACTTCTGCAGAAGAACTGTTTTATCTTTTGGTATCGATGATCTTTGGCAAGCTGATTTAGTTGAGATGAATTCTGGATCTTTAAAAGGTATACATAGAATTAATAAATGGTTTTAAATATATGTTAACCATGATATATGTTTTTTTCCAAATATGCATGGGTAATACCAATCAAAGATAAAACTGGTGAAAATATTACATTAGCATTTAAAACTATTTTGAATGATCACAAACCCATGCATTTACAAACAGGCGAAGGGAAAGAATTTTACAATAAATCATTTAAGGCATCAATGGCCAATAACAACATAACACACTATTCAACATACAGTGAAAAGAAAGCTAGTGTTGTAGAAAGATTCAATAGAACATTGAAGGAGAAAATGTGGAAAATATTTACTATGCAGGGAAACTATAAATGGGTGGCTATATTACCTAAATTAATAAGTGAATACAATAACACTGTTCACAGTAAAATCGGAATGAAACCCACCAGTGTAAATTTAAAGAATGAACGTTATATTCTAATCAACATGTATGGGGAAGAAAGAAAAATGGTTAAACCAAAGTTGGCAATAGGAGATAAAGTTCATATAAGTAAAAGTAAAAATTTGTTTGAAAAAGGATATACACCAAATTGGTCCACTGAAGTATTTGAGGTGTGTGTAGTATTGCACACAAACCCCACATCATAGAGAATAAAAGATTTAAAAAATGAACTTGTTAAATGTATTTTTTAAAAGCCAGAGCTGCTTAAGACCTAATATGATGAAGATTACTTATTGGAAAAAGTTTTGTGAAGAAAATTACTTTAGTTGCTTATTAAATGGTTAGGTTTTGATAGTAGTCATAATTCTTGGGTTGATAAGAAAAGGGTAGTTGTTTAAGAAATTGTTTTCTATATAACAAATGGATCAACAAAAAATTGAAAGTTATGAGCATCAGTAGTTTCCGCCAAACGACCAAACAAAAAATTATTTGCATGAATACAACAAGCGCATTGAGTTTGATATTCCTATTGGCGATGCATTTTCACATCCGAATGAAGCTTATGTATACCAACAGTATAAGCTAACTAAAAGAGATACAAATACAGATTATAAAAAAACTTTAACTATTGATCTATATAAGAATTTCTTCCCATTCCACTTCTCAAGATTAGAGATCTCTAAACATGGTTGTATAATCGAAAGTATTGACAACCCTGACATCACTTCAACAATAATGCATACATTGCTAGGTTCGGAATCAGAATCAGCATACTTTCAAATGTCGGGGTTAGAACTAGGTAAATATGTTAGGAAAGATAAGAGTAACGAAATTACCTATCCATTAAGATATTTGTTTCGGTTTATGAGAGATTATAATGAAATATTCTGGAAAGGTGGGCACAAGATCACATTCATTCGAAATTCTAATGATGATGCTTCTTTTTACAGAAGACCCCCAAAGAAAGCAGATGGATCTGATGATGTAGATAATATTCCAGATGCTGGTAAAAGTGTTATTGAGAAATTGGAAATTCTGTGGCCAATTGTTGAATACGATCCTATTTATGGAGACGAAATTAATGCAAAATTATGCAAACACCCCAAAATTCCAATTGGTTTTAATTATTGGCAATGTCTTTAAAAACCAGTACCTACTAATGCAAACTAATTTCAGTTTGATATAAACGATCAGTTCAATTCAATCCAATTCGATATGTCAGACTTTGTCATTGTTGGTTTTCAGCAAAACATGGTTCAATGTTTGAATCTTGTTTTGTCAAAAAATATGAAGTGTTTCCCAAAGAGAATTGGAATTTAAACATTGATGATAAAATTTTCGATAAGATGTATTTTGCTTACAATGATTTTAGAAATTCTAAGACTAAACTAGATACCCCTTATCATAATAATGAAATATGCTTCAACTCTGTGTCATTTATTTGGAAAAGTCCATTGCATGTTATTGATTGTTCTTACAGAAAAACCGCTATTGTAAAAGATCGAAGTAATCTGAAATTTACAGTTGATTTTAATAAACCAATATCAGCTACAACTATATGTAATGTGGTACTAGTAAGCCAAAAAAACCTAATTTATGATGTTAAGAGTGAAAGAATCACCGATGCCCAATAGTGTCCAAACATGTATGGTTATTAGTTTTTGAGGGATGTTTATCCATTAAAAACATTTACTGTTATATATTTTTCTCTTTAATAGTGCTATAAGAGTGTTTTAAATGGGATCTGAAAAAAACTGTCTGAGGATGGGAATTAAAGGGAGTCTGTCGCACAGTCTCCCTTTGTATACACAAGTTTTGAAGGATGTCCCTATTGTCGTCGTCGGCGTTTAGTATGACTGCCTTTTTTGTATTCGCATACTCGAGTATTCTCACAACATCTTTCGCTTTGAACCACGGATTATTCTCTTAGTCGATACACCTTTTTACTGCCGTAGATAAGCTTGTTGTTCACGATTGCATCATTGTCATGCTGAAACAGTTGCCTATCGACGTGATGGGCAAATGCTCTTTCATGAGGTTGTACAGCATTATGGGATTGACATTGTCGAGAGACAAGAGTACCCCGAGATGCAAGTGCTACTGGTCGCATCGAGTCGTACACTCACCTGTCGCTTTTGACATCTGATGGCATAGTAGTCGATTCCGCCGAGTGAGATTAGCACAAACTGGTGATGCTTATAGAAATTACTAGTAAATGGTAGTGCACATTTATCGATAACATCTTTAGCCATTGTAATCTTCTTATTCAAGTCATCCAGTGGCAGTTTGTACTTTTGCTCTAACTTGTATTCGCTGTATTTGCGTATGGATGGTAACACTTATTCATACAACCAGTCCTGGAATTATTCTGCAGTTGCCATCTTTGATTTCATTATCAATACATACAAGCCCAGTTAATTGATAAATACGGTGTGTGGCAGCATATTCAAAGGGAGGAGCGATTCGTTCACCCCTACATCCGCGTATGACTGCCTGTTTTGAATTCGCATACTCGAGTATGTTCGCAACATCTTTCTCTTTGAACCACAGATTATTCTCTTTGTCGATAATCACATACACCTTTTTACTGCCGTAAATAAGCTTGTTGTTTACAATGCCGATGAACGATTGCATTTTGTTATACATATGCTTTCCTTTAAGCTTACGCACGACTCGCGAACGATATCAGCAATAAGGCAACTCGCGCTTTGTGATGGGCAACTGCTCTTTCATGAGACCCACTGAAATTTGTAGCAATGGGTAGACGAGATTATCAACTCGTACAACCCAGGCTCTGAAATAAAATCCATGAGAAGTTGTGCATAATCAAGAGAGATGACTCAAGTCAACCCTCTTGATTGTGTCAATGGCTTCTTATACTTTCCCATTACATCCACTCAGAATGCTTTTTTCAATTTTGCAGTGTCCCCTTGGTAGTATATTAATGCCATCTTTAGGAATAAATCTTTTATCATCTCCGGGACTTAATGCTTTTTTTTCTCAACTCAATCGCATAGAGTTCTAGGTTTCTTACTTTTAATAAGATTCATACTTTTGTTAAACACTTTTTTTTACCAAACAAACACTTTTTGTAGTCACCAGAACTTATCTCACTTCTGACTACAGTGTTTTTCACACCCTTTGCTCTTTTCTTTACACCACATTCCACATTTATTGCATAGATTTTAGATTTAAATACAATAAATTCTTCCATTATATTTCCATTACATTCATCTTTCATTTTGCCAATGATCTTTTTTTCAACTAACGGTATACCATATGGATTATCATTTTTATAGTCAGAAGTATCAAAATGATCGACCAATTCTTTCATGTCAGTGTAGAAGTCTGGTGTTTTTATATAATAAATGTACGAATCAGAATCTTGGTAGCACAGTTCAATATTTTCCCCCTACTTCGGTTTCATTATATTATAGTGAAAATCGTACATTAATACTTTCGATAGATCAAGTATACTTATTCCAACATAAATGGGTTCGTTAAAGCACAGTTTTGTCTTAATCATATGAACTGCAACCAAAGAGTTAGTAAATATAGTTCTATCTTTAAAGTTTGGTTTAGCCACTAGTTTATAAATTTACTTAGTTCTTGTGCACAACCGTATATCCACTCTGTTTCTAAAATTTTCCATTGTTTTTCCAAAAACGGAATTGTTAATTAATTTGTAGAAATATTTTTCAAAATCATTTGTAGACTTTGTTCGCATATTTGTGTTTAGATAAATATAGTACTTGAGCCAATCTGATTGATCAAACTCCTGAACTCTGTGGATCTTTTTCAACTTCATTCCGAGAGATAGATATTGCTTTAGATGTACATAGTGTAATACATATTTTTCTTTACCGCCCAGATTAGTTAAGAGTTTGGGATTTTTTTAACCTTCTGGTATTTTATTCTTTAATGCCATTTGCAGATCTTTGTGAAGATCGTGTAGTTCGTGTGGATATTCCAAATCAACTTCCAAATATAACCTTTGCTAGAATCATCTTCAATTTTTGTTACATCTATATTTGTATTTCCTCACTTAAACCCACCATAGGGTAAATACTGACTCATAGCCCATCCATATAAGTTATTGGCGTCCAGATATGTAAGATAAAAGATTTCCTTTGTACTATCATAAACATTCATATATTTATTATTTGCTTTAGCATATCACTTACAACATTGTGAAATTCCACAACAACACCTTTTTCTATCATCAAAATCATGTCGTAATCTGTTAATAATTCTAGTTCTATTTTAGTATGTTTGAGCATAGCATCCCATGCTAACCCTGGAGCTGTGAAATACCATGCTGGATCTAGCTTATATGTTTTGAGACACGCATCTCTAAAATTTTCCATTATATCGGACAATATCAATACATCAGATTTGTTATAGAGTTCTGTGTAATCTCTTAGAGATTTTATGTTGAATTTTTCCCTCACCTTTCTCGCAAATTCGTAATCTTTGTCTGTAATGCTACATCTATTGAGTTTGTTGTAAAATTCATCTTTGGATGGAAGTGATGTCTCACAAAAATTTTCAGCACTATCCATGTAGTCATATGGATAAACACGTTTTCTTATAACAAAGTCAAGAAGTTCATTGGAAAAAATGCTTACACGTTTCTTGGAATTGGCTTCTGGAAAGGTTGCTAGAGAGTTTATCGATACTACTAGCCATAAATTAAAATGAGTCAATAAATCTAGGATTTACACTTTCACATACATGTTTCGTAAATGAAATATATTTTTCTTCATTGTTGGGAATTAGATAAATTTTATTTTCATCGATGCCAAGATCTCTTATGAATAAATGTGTGTCATAAACAGATAGATTGTGTATAAACACTGGGACAAAACATGGATTTCTATACGATAAGTTACAATCTCTGTGTGCAGTTCCCCTAAATTTCCCCGTAAGATGATCATGATCTCTCACAGAATCACCATTCAAAGGCCTTTCACATATATGACAATGGGTAGCTGTATCATAAACAATTTGTTCTTCCTGAGTTAGTGGAAACATTGGTTTTTTATTTGTATATATATCACCAATAGACTTTGCTTCTTCCATTAGCATTTTAACGAATACACTAGATGCATCAGATCCTTCATAAGTTACTGGTGGTTTATAGTATCCATGTTCATATTTTAATAAATATAATTAATAAATATAAATATGTAAAGTCTACATTAGATTGAAATACACGGTATTACATGAAGTCTCCTTATATCAGTCTTGTTCTGCGTTATAGAAATTAATCTTTATGTAAGTATTCTTCTACGGAATAGAAGGCCTTATTTAAAAATTACAATTTAACAGGTCTTTTTAAATTCTGTTACAGTCGTTTACAGTCGGACAAACTGTCTTAGGGGTGGAGGCACATGGCACACATCAAATGCCCCCCACCCCATTTTTCGAGAAAGTTTGTAGGCCGTCCGATATCACTGGCAGCAACTGCAAATTTGGGCTAGCCTGAGTGACCACAGGAGGTACCACCGCTCCTGTGGCCCTGCAGCACGCTGCAATGCTGGTGGTTGTCCCTTCCTGCTAGGCAACTCCAGCTGCCTGCATTGTTGACACGGCGGTGGCGGGTGTGCCCGCCGATGCGAACGTCGAAGGCAAAGCGAGCTCCCTGACTCGCCTCCCCTTCCTCGCTGTCCCCTTCCATGTTCCTGTCATCGTCCTGCTGAATCCGCTGCCTCAGGGCACGACCCAGCTGAACAGCCCCAAAAAAACACTTGAACTTGCATGAATACTTCGCCCTTACTCAACCTGCGTGTTTACTTGCACCTCCTGCTGATTTGCTTGCTCCTGCTCCCCTTGCTTATCTGCTTGTGCCCCTTCTACTTGCACGCACGCATGTTCACCTTGCTTCTCTTGCTACTGCTGCTTTTGCTCTGGACGTATTTCAGTTTCCCTGTGGGGTGTTCCAACACTGGTTGACTCCTGTGTACGTTCCTCCTCCCCTCTTGCATCTTCCTGAAGTGTGGATGCTCCTTCCTGCTCTCTCTGCTCGTCTCGGAGATCGTCAGCAGTGTTTTCGTTCTGTAGCACCTCTGGTGGTGCTTCTTCATTGGCGCGCATGGGCGGATCCTCTGCATAATCTCTCCCTTTAAGTTCTGCCACACCTTGCTTCTCCTCTCGCGCCTCCTCGAGCTCGACATGGCCTGCGCCGTCATGGGGTCGGGACACACCGGGACCGGATTCCCTGCCGACAGTATCCCGGTGCCCTCAAGCTCCTCTTGCCCAACTTGCTATATACATATGGCGTCCCCTACTTGCTTACTTTTTATTAAAATCCTCCTCCCATCCTACTTGCTGATATGTTACCCTCACACTCGCTTGCTTAAATGCTAATTCTCCTCCTGCTCACTTGTTTACTTACATGCTAATTATCGTCCTGCTCACTTGCTTGCTAGTTATGTACATATCCCACTTTCCAGCTTGGTACATGTACTTCTGTGTCACCTCTTGCACTTAGTTGTTACTGTGGTATGTAAACACTCTCCTGCGTGCTATGTACATCTTGCTCGTACTTGCTAATATTGTGTGTAAATGCACTCCTTCATGCTATGCACAGCCTGCTCTTACTTGCTAATATAAATGGTAACAACATTATGGGCGATAGTATTTGCAGGAGTGACATGATAAACATGAGGTTAACTTGCTTTGATATGTTGCTGTTACTACCCTAACTCCTTTTTTGTTTGCAAAATGAATAATACAATGACTTCCTTCACATTTGCAAAATGAGTAATTTAAAGAATGATGAAAACAAAAATATGTGCATGTGCCCTCCACATGTTATTGTTAAGGTCGTAATTTTCTTGCAGTTAGACATGTGCGGGAGATAATTTCAAATTCTTTCTCATACAGGTGCTCACTATAAATTTTATTTTACTATTACTGCTACTGTCGCCATTTTACTCCGCTTTCATCATGGTGGGGTGATTCATGCGTTCTCTCAAAAATTATTGCAGTATGCATTAGATCTTCTTGTGTTCCATTTAACAAAGGAAATAAGGCTGCTCTAAATTCAGGTTGAGCTGTTTCTGCAATTACTTCAAGTACTTCCCGTTCGGGCGAATTTGAATGGAAATGTTTGACAAGTTGTTTTTTACATGTAATGAACGCTGTTAATGACTCACCCAATTGTTGACCTTCCAGAGTCAGTCTGCTCTGGGCCTGTACGGAGTGGAAACTCCTCGAAATCTGCACTGGAATACACTTCAAAACACCTCCCACTGAAAGCCATACTGGTTGAGACATGTCCACTAAGAGCGCACATCCCAGTGGAGTTGCGCTCCGACACAGCTGGCCCATTCATCACGGCTTACCCCGTACCTGGTAAGGTGGGATACACAATCGGCTAGGAATGCTGCCGGATATTCCATTGGCGTACCTGCAAACACGGGCAATGTTTGGAACTTTGTTAATGTTTTTGCCATTGTCGATCCTGGCAGGTGTTGAGGTAGGTTGGTCTCCGTGGTTCTGCTTCGAACTGCATTTTCCATCCCCGCTGTTTGTGATATCACTGTTTCGTATGGATTAACGTGTGGGAAATTTTGAAAAGTGTGTTGGTAATTTGGCACAATTGTTGGATAGACGGGTGTGGGAAACATGTGTGGTAGTGGCGGAAAAAATGGTGTAGGCGGTTGGTATGCGTGTGGTGTGGTTGTTGGGGTAGGTTCGGGTGGCAAGAGTTTATATCCATTCACCACGTGCGTAGTGGGAGAGCTCAGCATCTCGGCTTCATGCAGCTCTCCTCCCCTACTCTTCTGGCATTCACCTCCTCTGCTCTGTGCCGCTACACCTTACACATTGTTAGCATCCAGTGCCACTAGTTTCTGTGAAAGATTTTTGTTCACATTCAATGCTACATCGTTATCCCACTGACCTAACAAGTCCAACACCTGATCACGTGGGGTGTCTGCAGTTCCGTTTTGCATGCAATTAACACCCTGCCTGAACTTGGTTGACGTCATGTCACATGATAAACAAAAAATGTGAGTCCTGCAAATAAATTCTGTTCCGTGATGCTGAGTCATTCCTGGCGATATTTTACATTACACTGTACACACTGGAGTACAATGGTACTCTGGCCACTGCACAACAAATTGTTGCAATATTTTGAGAAAGTGTAATTTGGAAATGGTTCGTTTTAAGAATTCACTTTGGTTACAAAAATTTGCCAGTCCTGCATTGTTACACTATTTCTGTCTCTGTTCTGCAAATGTCACTGGCGATGGGTTTTACTGGGCTGGTCTTAAGATGGTATTAACAATAGTCATGGTTTCAGCGCAGTGATTGTTCATTGGTTACCATAGGTCATAAACACTCAGGGCATCACAGTGCCGGCGCTCTGTCAGTTGTCCTGCCATCCATGCTATGTTTGTCAACAAAACCACGTGTGCGGTAGGCACAAGTGAAACGATGTGGATGCGTGGGGTTGAGAAAAGGGTTCGCCATCCCCTCTCACGATGCGGCTGGTCTGCTTACCCCATGCAGGGTTGATGACCCGATGCCACAGCTGACACGCGATGCACACGAAGGACCAGCTGGCTGTCGGCGGCGGAGTATGCAGAGGGATGGGTAGCCTTCACACCATCACTTCTCCTTCGCTGTTACCCGCCCTCCAAATGACATAGCTTGGCTTACGGCGTGGCATCACCTGCTGAATGTTGACAACGAACTTCACCTATGTTGGTTGCTTCGCGCAGACTGACTTCCCGCTCGACCTGCAGATTCTCCGCGGCTTGCCCTTGTGCCGAAACGGGACTACTTTATGACATGACTTGCATTATTGACCCTTGCGATATGTTCACAAAATGTTAAGTGATTCTGATATTTATTTATTTACTGTTTACTATGTTCAAACACATTTAAATTTCTGTTGCTTGCTACATTTTACCACTTGATATCATCATTGTTATGTATAGTGTTTATAAGGTTTTTACTCTTGTTTTATATTAGTACTCCTAGTGTCTTCTCGTTTGTATTACCACTCTTATATTAAGTGTTATTATGTATGTTCACAGAATGTAGGTGATTCTGATATTTATTTACTGTTTACTTTGTTCAAACACATTAAAATTTCTGTGGGATGCTACATATTACCATTTGTTCTCATCACTCTTATGTATAGTGTTTATAAGGTTTATTCTCTTGTTTTCTGTTAGCATTCCTAGGGCCAGTTTTACCAACACATCTTAAAATTTAAGTACTACTTAATCACTGAATAAGCTGTGCCTAGTACCTTGTACTGCTTCACCAACTTTAAGCTCTTATTCAAATTTTTTAAGCAGCTCTTACTTTAGCAGCCGAAATCGGATGCCTAAATCCTTAAGCTCTGCTTAAATCATTGTAAACAAATTAAAAGGACAATAGATTATACTGAAAAAGTTGTGTGTTTATGAACCCTAAATGTGCTATAAAGTATTTAGAATAATAAATTAAAAATTTTAAAAATAAAAATAATGAATTATTTTTATTGTGTATCAAAGTTATTGAGTCTAGGTTCAAGTATTTATTTGCTGAAATATCCTATGACGATGGTCGAAAGAAAGCTTGTAACAGGCTTATATTTTTTTATGTACATTTTGCACATATCTCAAGAGACTAACCTAATATGTACATAGAAAATTGAATGTAAAGGTAGGTAGCTGATTGATAAAATATGAATTTATTGAGTACGCATAAGCTACTGAACTACTTATTTGAAATAAATGGAAAAAAATGTTTGCCTTCACAACACTGTATCCATGTACAATATGTAGGCCTAAAAATATATGATTACTTTGATAGAATTTGAGACTGGACATAATATAAAGCATTTACACCTATGTTTTACTACACATGACAAATTTGCAGTACAAGTTTTGCACACATTCGACTTTATTTTGAAATAGAAAAGTTAACAAGGGACAATTAAAGATGTCACAGGTGTGACATGATAATCGTATCAATTCAAATTCGGGCACTGGGTGTTTCTAAATTGCGCATGAATATCGTAAATGTTGTTATCAACAAATTATCACAATTTCAGGAAGTCCAAGTCTGGTTATTGATGAAAGCCAAACCGAATCTTTAAAGCGTAGCAGTAATGTTGTACGTTAAACATATTCTATTAAGATAGAAAAATTCGGGATGGACTTGTAGACTGTAGTAAATCTAGGTCCAGTGTTGTTTTTTTTGAGGGCAATACGATTTTTACATGGAATATACATTACTTTTAGGGAATATTTAATCAGTGCCTAAAAAATACAACAGTCTAATTTTAAAAATTCGTCATTAATCTAACATAATTTTTATAAAGCATTTAATATATAAATGCTTGAAGATAGCTACTTAAATATATGTAACGAGTAACTTTACCCGAGTGGATAAAATATAAAACAATTAATTCTGACTAATTAAAAAAAGCCCAGGCCTAATATAGAACATTGCAACTTTTTCTGAGACAAATCACACTTCTTGGCACTAATAATTAATAAAAACGATCATAAAACATCGCAGAATCGCAACACAAAACCGTTGCGATAATAAATCAGCCTCGAAAAATTAAAAACTTCTCTATTCACGAACGTCATTTTAACATAAATTTCGGTAAGC
This sequence comes from Dryococelus australis, assembly GCA_029891345.1. Classification (NCBI taxonomy): domain Eukaryota; kingdom Metazoa; phylum Arthropoda; class Insecta; order Phasmatodea; family Phasmatidae; genus Dryococelus; species Dryococelus australis. The sequence continues at coordinate 96,819,297 of CM056993.1, read as the reverse complement.
ATAGTTAGTTGAACAAATCGAGTACACATATTTCTTTCGTATATACAGTGACATTTGTTTTAATTGATTTTTATTATTCGTTAGGCAAACGATAAAGCTTTAATTGTATATTATAAAACAAATATTTAGTTAGGATTCGTAATGCTGAATGTCTATAACAAAAGGCAAACATAACATTTCAGGGGGGAAAATGTTTTTTTTTTTTCCTTTCGTTGAAATATTTCTCATTGGTTCCTTCAGTCACATGACCACAATGCACTATTACCAACATGAGAATAATTGTAACTTGTTTCTTTAAGCAACACCCAGCTAAGACACACTTATAAAACTAAGTTTTTTAATGGTGAAACTCCTAGATATCCTTAAGCGTCACTTAAGCTTAAGCATCACTTTGCTGGAATCTAGTATATTCCTTGTTGGTGAAGCCTGCACCTTGTGTTACCTCTTATGTATTATCACTCTTATATCAAGTGTTCTTATGTATATTCAGAGAATGTTAAGTGATTCTGATATTTATTTATTTACTGTTAACTATGTTCAAACACATTTAAATTTCTGTTGCTTGTTATATTTTACCATTTGTTCTCATCAATGTTATGTAGTGTTTATAAGGTTTTTCTCTTGTGTTATGTTAGTATTTCTAGTGTTTCCTCTCATGTATTATCACTGTTATATAAAGTGTTCTTATGTATGCAAGTGTTCTTATCGATACATAATGTCACCAAAATTATGTAATTGCTATATGCACTGTTCCTAAAATAGAGCCAGAAGTCTCAGGAACACTCAAATAATTGAATAATAACAAAAAACACAAATAATCCTGCTACATAAACATTGATGAAATGAGATGGACAAAACACTTTGTGAAGGATGAAATAAATAATGAAACGTTACCTTGCAAATACAAAAAATAAAATAATACACACAAATAAAACCATAAATCTTTTAATAGGAACAACAGAATGAAGTCTTTAGTTAGACCTTAACTGTCCAGTTCAGATTGAAAGGCCTTTGCTGTCTTCTTCCGCTGCATCTCTGGTTCCCATGGCAACCACCGGCTGCACTGCGCCGGTATGCCCTGGCACTTGCTCAGCACCTGGTCGCTCCAGCGACCGGGCACACACTCGACCCATCGATAGAGTACGCAGCCCCGCTGCAGTGGCATTGCAGGTTATGGCCAGACAAACTGTTTTAGGGGTGGAGGCATGTGGCACACGTCAATATCATCCAGGGTCAATATGTAATTTAAAGCATAATGTCATATTAAGTTTTCAGCTGGTAGAACAGGAATTTACATGCAATATACGAAGTAGTTCCGGCCTTGGTGCACAAGCCAGCCCTTGCCCACTTGCGTGCCAAGGGAGGGAGTTAGTAAGCATCTGAAGTCCACAGAGAGTGGTGCATATGTCTGTGAGCTCCGTGTTCTCATGCACTGGGCAGCATGCATATTTTGAGACTGATCACTTCATTACAATAGCTTAATTATTTGGTAACCGTTTGGCCGATCACTACACTGTCACCGCAGCAGGGATGTGCACTCTGCAGAGGTGCAGAGCAGACTGAGTGTTTGTGGTGCACGACGAGTCCAAGTGTTACCTAGGACACATCGGAGCAGTGTAAATGGTGCCTGCCCAAAAGAGTGTAGCAAGACTCCGCGAGGCAGAGTGATATGAAAGGAGAACCTAGCAATGCACTGAATAAAGGGCTTACGACTAATGCCGCCATGGTTACTATTTGTTGTTTTACTAAAGAGTTCATTTTGTTGTTTCTTATTTCCTGCCAGTGTCATGTTGTGTTCTCTGCAAGTGGGTATCTTCATTTTCATTGTACGCTGTGTCCGTATTCATTTCACCAGTGCTATGTACATGTATATCATCCAGGGTCAATATGTAATTTAAAGCATTGTCATCAGTTTTCAGCAAGTAGAGCAGGAGTTTATGTGCCATGCAGGAAGTAGTTCCGATCTTGGAATGCAAGCCAGCCCTCGCCCGCATGTACTTCAAGGGAGGGAGTTTGTAAGTGTCTGACGTCCACAGAGGGTGGTGTATGTGTCTGTGAGCTCTGTGTTCCTGTGCACTGGTGGGCATGCATCTTTTGAGACTGATCACTTCACTGCAATAACTTACCTAATTATTTCATAACCGTTTTTCTCGCCGCCTGGTACACCACCCTTACTTCCCCATGGTCTAGCATCACCCAGGGAAGCTTAAATCTTTTGTAAGTTTTCTGCATGATAAAAGTATGTTTCACAGTGTAACCATGATGGTCGGTCTAAGCCATCAAATCAAGTGTTAAGTGTCTCATTGAGAGGAGTGTTAAGTAACCGAATAAATACCCTGAGAACTCATCAGTGCATAAGTGGGTGTTTAAAGGGTGCTTACGGTGCTTAAGGGGACGGCCCCCAACAATATCTGCATCCAGTGCAAGTGTATTTCTGCAGGATTTAATCTCAATGCAAGTATGTATCAGAGTAAGCATATAGTATCAGTGTATGGGCGTGTGGATAGTCCTGATTATCCACATCGCGAGACATCATTGTAAGTAGCAGTTCGCTGCCAAAGCATAACTGAAACAACGCGTTGTTTAATCTGCCAATGGGTTACCATTTAGGAAACACCCAACAATAGTTCTGCTTCAGCCTCTACTGTGGAAAGGCAAAGTTCAACAATTCTACAGGAGTTCTCGTCTGGGCGCAAGGCCTGCAATCCTGATGTCATCAAGAGTCATCATGCTACAGCATCATCCACCATCACCATGTCGCCATGACGATGGTTGGCGCCTAGTCGAGTATTTCCATAATTTTCGCAGATCTCACATTTCACCACCTGTGAAATCCTATCCAACCCATTTCTATAGCACTGAACACCACCAATTGGCGCCCCATTAATGCACTTGGTGCTGCATGTTCTTATTCACACGTGGTCGAGAGGGCATATTTGCTGATGCTCAAAAAACAAGGGAATTAATTTAAAAACATTCTTAGCACTTCACATAAACAATAACAATAATAACAAAAATGAAAAAGGGCCCGTTGAATAATTAATCGAAAATAATAATAAATATTACATCCCTAACAAATGTTTAAAAATTACATTACCTCATTGGTTGCCTCAGGGGAGAACCGAAGGATCTCCTGTGTAATTTGCCTCTAATCTCAGAGAACTACGACAAAGTTTGGACTCTTCTTGAGAAGTTTAAGGACATATGTATCTCTGCAACCATTCATGTGCAAAATATTCTACATGTACTGCCTGTTACCTCGTCACCAGAGTCATTATCATGCTTTGTTAGAGTGGTTAGAGAAAACTTGAATGTCTTGCAGTCTGAAAACTTTTCTTTTAAGAAGTGGAGTTTTTTATTGATGAATATTTTACAGGAGAAACTCGAGCCAGCACTTTGCGAAGCATTCGAGCTTACTGTGGACCAGCCACTGCCAACATGTGAGCAATTGCTATCTTTCCTCAATCGTCGGGCAAGAGCCCATGAAAGTTTTCAGCTGCTATCTGCTCATAGTTTAGCATCACAACGTTATCAGCCAAGCAAAATGCAGTTGAAAGTGTTCTATCAATAAGTCCTTTATTAGGTCACCATCGCCATGATACAAGTACATACACAATACAGTGATGCCAATTTTACATCTCTGAACGTACATAACAGAACATCTCCCCTTTAATACTAATTGTTTTATCAAGTTCACATACAGTTGCATACATATACAAGTTATTTACCTATACAATACAGCTAGGGAAGGATTCTTAAGTAATTAAAATTACACAGAATGTCTACAGGCAATTCTCCTATCACATTCTTCCCACAAAACACTATTCATGTAACATCAAGTGTACAGACATAGTCATTCATCCAGGTTGGTTTTCTCCCACTTTTCCTCTGCCTATCTACTATTTTCCCCTGGTACTCACTCGAGTTATATTCTACATTCTCCATGTTATGTTCTACTGGAAACCTCCTCAAACCCTCTTTTGGTTTGAATACTTCAGACCCTGAATGCTTCTCCATCATGTTTTCCTTGCCCACCTTTCTGTTCTGCATTTATTTATCCCCATACAGTTGAGATGTGCCATCTATACTAGCTGGTGGTACACTTCTCGATATTACATAATTTCTAACACAAGAGAAACTGTCATTCACATAACCTCCTTCAAACCGAACACCTTCGCCAACAAAAGATGCAGGAACCAGAAACAATCGATTTCGTCTGCACTGACCCCAGTGGGTGTGTACCCAATAGGAGCACAATTGTGGACCAATGTGTCTAATGGTGCCATAAATTCTTAAATCAGAGATCCACACTTTGTCCCCTACCTATAAGTCCAGTAAATGACGAACTCAGTGTCTTCTGTTATAATTAGACACTTATTCTCATTCTGAAGATGTTCTATATTTTGTGCCAGCCAAGGTCGTACTACTTCTTCCAATACTGACGGGAGAAGTGGAAGTATAGATCTCAACCTGCGGTCCATTAGCATCTCGACTGGACTGAAGCCACTGCCCAAGGGTGTAGTGCGGTAAGACAGAAGTCCCATGGAAATATCCTCATTCTTTTTTAACAAACTCTTGGTGACCTTGACCGCCACCTCAACACAACCATTAGATTGAGAATAATGTGATGAAGAAGTAACCACTTGAAAGTCATATGTCTGAGCCAAACTCTGGATGCTACTGGATATAAATCGGGACCCATTGTCAGCTCTTATTATTCTGGTATGCCAAATCGTGCAAAAACTTCCTTTAACTTGCCAATAACAGTGACATTTGACATGCGTGTTAGAGGGCATATCTCAAAAAACCTAGAGTAATTGTCAGTGACTATTAGGTACCATGTACCACACTTGAATAGATCTATTGCTAGTACCTGCCAGGGCATAGAGGGTTTTTCTGCTTCAAAAAAATTGTTATTTGGGGTTTTGCCTTTCTTGAATACAATTTGGACATTTGTGGATCAGGTTTTCCAGTTGAGAAGACAGCCGAAACCATCAAACTGACATTTTGGATCGTTCTCTGCATTTCATAATACCCAGATGACCAGCATGAATACATTTTAAACAATGTAATTGAAGTGAAGCTGGAATGATCAATCTGGTACCTTTAAGCAAAAATTAATTATGATAAGCAATGTAATTTTGGTATTGCACATATGGAAGAATATACTTAGGGATCTCCTTTCTGTCTGGCCAGCCAAGTAAAGAGTACAATTTTTGCTTTTGCAAATTGGATCATTGTCTTGTTCTGCCTGAATACGTGACAAAATCTTATATGTTATAGGATAACTAGAAACAATCTGGCCTACAAAAGCTTTGACCTATTGTTTGAACTGTTTGTCCTCCTGTATTCTCTCCTCGAGAGGACTCTGAGACAAACAATCCACTACATCTAGCTGCTTACCAGGAACACACTGAACACTATAAGTGTACCTCATGAGTTGTAGGCAGAACCTCTGCAGGCGAGGTGTAAGGTAATCTATGTGTTTAGTCTGAAGGTTCTGAATTATTGGTTTATGATCTGTTTCCAGTGTTACTTCTAGACCCAAGATATATTGGTGGAACCTGTCAGTACACCATGTGAGAGCTAATGATTCCTTTTCTATTTGCAAGTACCATTTCTCTGTATCCGATAGTGTACAGGAGGTGTACCCAACAAGTTCACGCTGCCCGTATTTTTCCTGCATAAGGCAACTCCCTAAACCCTTTGAGCTAGCATCTTCACTGACACTGACTCGCATGTTCGGTTCGTAATATGCTAAGGTGGGAGTTTGAGATAGCAAATATTTGATTTGTTGAAAAGCCATTTGCTGTGATGGACCCCATACAAATTCTACACCTGCCGTAAGCACAGAAAATTAAAGTTCCAAGAGTCCTAGTTTCGCAGGGAGAAATCAGGAAGAAAAATTCACAAGCCCGAGAAACCTCTGTATTTCAAGTTTGTTTGTGGGCACTGTAAAGTGCTGGATGGCCTTGATACGGCCTGGGTCCACTGAAATCCCTCCCGCACTAAGGCCATTCCCCAAATATTTCACCTGGGTGACTCAAAGATTCATTTTTCTCATTAATGGAGATACCTGCAATTTCTAGTCTTTGAAGAACCTTCCTCAATATTGTATCATGTTCAGCCAAGTGTAGGTGCAAAAATCATAATGTCATCCACGTGGAATGTAGTAACCTGTATACCATCCAGAACATGTGCAATTTTAGTTGAAAAGTATTCTGGAGCATATGATGTATCAGATGGCAATCTCTTAAAGAAAAATTTCCCAATCGGAGTAATGAATGTTGTCAAGAGTTGGCTTTGCTTGTCGAATTTAGCCTGGTAGAAGCCTGAATTTGCATCTAACTAAGAAAAGTATTTCGCCCCCATTAACTGCAGCAAGGTAACCTCCATGCTATTGATGGGAAAGTGTGGTCTACGAACCCATCTATTCAACTCCGTGTAACCACCACAAATGCGAACTGTGTCCCCTATGGCACAACTACAATGGGTGCCACCCATTCTGTGGGTTCGGTAATTTTTTCAATTACCTCCAGTTTCTTCAAATGTTCTAATTCTGCTTTGAGATTACCCAAGAGAGGTTTGGCAACAACACGAGGGACAGATTGAATATAGGGGGTGCAATTATCTTTTAGAACAATTTTAATTTATCCTTTTACTTCCCCCAAATTTTAAAGAGGCCTAGAAATTCCTTCCGCAAATTGATCTGAGGTGTTTGCAAGGAGGTAATGTTTACACTGCAGTTATTTACATGTTCTGCTACACTTTTGTTTACAATTTCTGTGACACTTTTATTTGCAATTTCAGCTGGAAACGTTACCTATTCTCCATTTACACACACATTGTTCAACTTCAGTAGTCCTGCTCTGCCTAATATGGGTGTCTTAAGATTATAAATCGTATACACTCTTCTCCTACAAGACATTGCCCTGTATTTTAGTTGCAATTCTAGAAACCCTGCCACACTAATCAAAGCTTTCCACGGACTTTGCCTTTCCTCTGTTAAACCAACTGAATTTAAAGCAAGACACCCACTGAAATACTCTTGGTCAGGTTGTCGAGTAGTCTAAGATAATGGATGTAATTCTAGTTTCTTCTAAGGGTAGCATGGGTTCAAATTCTGGGTAATGCAATTAATTTGCAGACATAAATTGATGTGACATGTGGAAAGCTTAAATCATTTTCAGCACTCGACAGAGTTACTGAACTTGCATACCTACCTACGAAAATTATTCCTTCCAATGTATGGATGACATGAAATAAAATGGGTTTACAAGAGAAATATAAAATGTGTATCCAACATTGAAATAAGTATAAGTGTAAAGACGAATGGCTGTTTGATGGTTGAATTCCCAGTTTATACTCACTGGATCTATAGTGAAATCGTAAAAATGGATGACATACACTAATTGTTATGTTATGAAACAGTACACAAGCTTGCATAATGTAAGAATGTATGTAATTTCATCAACGACCATGGCAGAAGAGATTGCTGCGAGTGGAATAATCTACTATGACCGTGTGGTCTGCTAAAGATGACATCAATGGTATGCTGTAGGGTTGTCACCTAAAATGTTTTGTGTGGGAGTGGGGGAAGGAGGGTTAATAGATGACTTAGGAGTGGTATGAAATTATAAGTTGTTACGATGCATATACAATGTGATCTGTGTGGCATGACTGAAGTATGCTCGGGTTATGGTTGGTATAGTACCCAGTACTCTTGGTCGGTCTGCTAGGATACCCATCTTTGGTTTCGTAAGTCTGAGGTGTGGTGGTAGGCATTTTTATTGGCATGGGTGGTTGATAGAGTGATTTATATTTATTTCTAATATTATATGTAGCTGGTGTCTAATGATTTGAAAAACATGTTGGACTTGCGATTTTTTGTAAGGTCATTGTGGGCTGTGGTATGCTTGATTTCTATTAAGATGTATGAGTATATTTAGTCTGACTGGTGACGGATAGTAGAGCAGATATTCTGAAGAAAAAAAAGGTACTGGATAGGTACAATGAAGAATACTATGAGTTTTTCTGGGTAGGGAACCAGCTCAGGGAGAGCACGATGGTGCAGGGATCGTGCGACCGATATCCTGCTGCTTGTCCCTCAATGTCCTCCTCCTTCAGAAGTACTGCTGCTGTAGATCTTGATGTTCTATATCCTGTAAAATGCCTGGTCTAGTGAGGCTGTCGGCCTCCCCAATGCCATTCATTCCAGAAGGGATGTAGGCCTCCTCACACCATTATTTAATATGTACTTCGGTGCATCCTGCAGGATAAATGGTCGAAATGCGACCAGAGATAAATAATAATGCAGTCTTTAACATATTTTGATTAATTTACCATTCAATATCTTTAACAGGTAATTAAATTTACACTTCGCCATTTAAGTGTGTGACCACTGATACAGAACAATAAGGCATGTGGCCTGCGTGAAATTATAAGCGCATAATTATGCTCTGGCTTTGAACAAACAGACCAGAGATGTGGGGTGGTGCTCACTCCGGGCTAGAAAAACAAAGGTTCCGTTATTTAACAGTAATTAAACAGAATTACATGATTAATGGTGACTGAAAAAGATAAAGCTCAGAGCGGCGCACTATGTGACCACCCCATAATGAAGTTAGGGCGCTACTACTAATGTCTGTTGGCGCGGATCTCGCTGGTTGGATGGTACTCCTACCTCGGATCACGTGACTGTGATCGGCATACAGAAGAATATTAATAATAAACTGAAATGGCTTGTGACCATGCAAGTGAAATTAACACTTAGAATATTACTTTATAAAAACACAAAAACCCTTCAGGAAAAAAATATATAAAATATGTTTGTGGTGTGTAAGGTTGCCACATAAAACTTAACCTCTTATTGGCTAACACCTTTGAAGTGAGCCAGGAACTAGCAGGATTGTTCCCGAGTACAGCTTAATATCTAAAGAAACATTTAACCCTGATAGAACTCTGTTACATATAATAAAACACTTCAGATAATTATAAGTTAAAATACAACTAGGGTTAGGAAAAAGTTTCTACGTGGTTTACATTATTGCCATTTTGTAGTGTCACTACATAGCTGTGAAATTACTTAGAAATATTCGGGACCCTTCTCTTTCCCAACTACACGCGAGGCCATGTGATGGAAATGTAAACACTCCTTTGTTTTATTCTATGGCACTAGCTTGACTCTCTGTTTCCATGCATTATGACAGATGTAAACATACACGTAAACACGTGGGTGCTAGGTGTGAATTTAACACACCCCGTGAGCACAGGCAGACACTTTTAATAATAAATACATAAAACAAAACACTCTTAAAAACTAACAAAACACTTTATAAGGTAACTACCTTGTACTCAGTGCGAGGAATAGGAACAAGTTAATAAACACACACTCACATGTACAGGAGCCATCATGTAAACAACATTACCCTTACTTGCACATCAAACACTGTTTGAGAATAATAATGAAATAATAATTACGCCATTAGACCATATTAGTGCACACTGTGAACTAAACGGAATGACTTTACTGAGCAGTGCAAAAATGAAACATAGTAACACAACACTTAATGGCACTTCCAAAAAGGTAAACAAAACACATCTCATTCCTAACCCTTCAGAAACATAAACATAACCCTAACATCTCACATGCACACATGTGGCACTCGGTGGTCGAAGCACTGTGATCGCGTGGTCAGTGGAGTAACAGCATGGAGCGTGTAGCAAATGGACTTGAGACTCGTGGCTGATATCAAATGGCCCCTCCTCAGGAGACAGTTTGAGCGCACAACATTTTCTCGTCAATAGCAATATGTGGCCGGCGGACAAAAATCCTTCTGCGGCTGCAGGTTGTATGTGTCAATCCTCTTCTCTGTTGCTTCTCTTCTTCTCGTGGATGGCGGCGCCGTGTCGGCTGCTCTCGGCGACAAATGCCCGCAGGCAGTAAATGTGGCTCGTCAGATGATGCGAGTGCATTTGTTGCAAAGGGGGAGGGGGGACGAATGCTCCCCTGACCCCGTCTCGACACTGCTACAGCTCTTATCTCGCTGATGACGATGGTTGTGTCGTGTTGCGCATATGTCGGTATGGTCCCACGGATCCTGCTAGGCCGACTTAGAAGCTGATGAACTTGCTGATAGAACAAGGGGCACAGAGTTTCCAGGAGGTATCACGGGGCTAGGGGGCGGTGGCTTCATCTGGTGGCTATTCCTGGCTGCAGATGGCTTGGCTGTCACTTTGTCAGTGGCGTCACTAGGGATAGCTTTCGTTGGCGAGAAAATGTTTGGCAGGCAGAAGTCTGCTGCAGAATGCTTTCAGAGGTATTCCCATTGGATGTGATAGCGTCGGGCAATCCTTCTGTTTGTGCATGCAGCACACTTGCTTGCTATGGAGTGTTCCCCCCCTCTTCTTATGGGTGTGGCTAGGCGCCGGGAGTCGCGATGCTGGTGCTGACTAGTCGCAGTACGTCAAGATGATAAGTCGCGGTTCTTCTGCGACTCAAGTGTATTTGTAACATGCATCGCCTATTTCTTAAACAATTGTGTGTGACCCACTTCATTTTGTGGCAAAACTAGCACAAAATTGTTTGTGCCCGGCAGACTGGGGGTGTGACCGACCGTTCACCAGTTGTCCCGCTCTCAGTGTATGTGGGGGGCTAAGACATGTCCACTTTGCTCATCATGCTTCTCTTGCACTTGCTCCAGAGGTATTTCAGGTTCCCTGCAGGTTGCTTCAACACCGGGTGACTCCAGTGTACTCTCCTCCTCTATGCTTGCATCTCCTCGAAGCATGGATGGACTTTCCTGGTCCCTATGTTCGTCTTGGAGCTCGTTGTCGACATTCTCATTCAGTGGCACCTCTGGTGGTGCTTCCTCCTCGGCGCGAACAGGCGGGTCCCCTGCGGGATCTCCCCCCTGAAGTGCTGCCACAACCCGCATCTCCCCTCGCTCCTCCTCTAGCTCGACATGGCCTGCGCCGTATTGGTGTCGGCACGCACTGGGACCGACTTCCCTGCTGATGGTCACCTGGTGCCCTCACCCTCCTCTCGCCCTACTTGCTATGTACATGTACACTTCTATAAAAAAACTCTTCCTTTCTTACTTGCTTACGTGCTAATTATCCTCCTCACTTGCGGTCATGTACATCCTCCTCCTCATGCTTGCTATGTACATATTCTCCTGCTTCCTGCACTTATGCACCTTTTGCACTTACTTGCTGATGTTGTATGTTTAAAACCTTCTGCCTTCTATGTACATCCTGTACTTACTTGTATGTAACATGTGTGCATACCCTCCTCTATGATATGTACAGTCTTTCTCTTACTTGCTAGTATTGATATTATGAATGATATTATTTGCTGGAGTGATGTGATAAACATGCAATTAATGTGCACAGTGTTTACATTTGGTTACCTTGTTATTACTCTAACTCCCTCTCTTGCTTGCAAAATGATGTTTACAATGAACTCCTCCACACTTGCAAAATTAATGATACAATGACTTCCTTCACACTTACAAAATAAATAATATAAACAATGATGAAAAGAAAAAAAAAGATGTGTGCATGTTATCTCCTCATGCTATTGTTGACACCATGATTTCCTTGCAGTTAGGCGTGTACAGGAGTTAATTTCAAATACTTTCTCATGCGTTTTTCGCTATACAAATTTTCCATGCATTGGTGCACTAAGACTACTAGAACGTGTTTGATAATTACGTGACATGCCATAGTTAGGTTTGTTTAAATTTTCATTTTTTGGCTCATGATGCCATTTTGTTCCATTTGCATCCCAGCGGGATGTTTCATGCGTTCTCTCTAGAATGATTACGGCATGCATTAGGTCTTCAAGTGTTCAATTCAACAAGGGAATTAAGGCTGCTCTAAACTCTGGCCAAGCCGTTTCTGCAATTACTTCTAATACTTCATGTTCCCGCAAATTTGGATGGAAATTTTTGACAAGTTGATTTTTACATGTTATGAAAGCAGTTAAAGATTCGCCCAATTGTTGGCCTTCCAGTGTCAACCTTCTCTGGGCCTGTACAGATGTGAAAACTCCTCGAAATTTGCAATGGATTGCACGTCGAAACTCCTCCCACTGAAGTCTGTAGTGATTGAGCGAGACCCACCAAGAGTGCGCATCTCCGAAGAGTTGCGCTCCGACACAGCTGGCCCATTCATCACGGCTGACACCGTATCTCGTGAGATTGGATACGCAGTCTTCCACAAAGGCTGCTGGATCTTCTGTTGCCGTACCCGCAAAAGTGGGCAACATTTAAAACTTCAATGGTGTTTACTCTGTGACCAGTCATGGCGGATGTGGCGGTTGGGTGGGCTCCATGGTTCCGATTCGGACTGCGTTTTCCATGCCTGCTGTTTGTGGCATCATTGTTACTTACAGAAAGTTTGGAAAAGTGGGTTGATAATTCGGCACTATTTGACATCGTGTGACATGATAAACAAACAAATGCAAGTCCCGTAACTGAACTCTGCTCTATGCCAGAGGCATTCCTTGTGATATTATATGTCATACTGCACACAATGAAGTACTATTGTACCCTGTCCGTTACACAGCAAATTATCACAGTATTTTGGGAAATTGTAATTTGGAAAATGTTCATGTTCAGACTTTACTTGTGTTACGAAAGTTGAATAGTCCCGCACTGTTTCACTGCAACTGTCTTTTGTTACGCAGTTTTCACAGGCATGGGTGTTTACTGGGCTGGTCTTATGACAGCACTGACAATAGGCATGGCTTGAGCTTAGTGACTTTTCATTGGTTACCATAGGGCGTAAACACTTAGGGCACCATAGTGCTGGCACACTGTTAGTTGTCCTACAAGCCATGGTTGGTTTGTTAACAAACACACGTGCATGGTAGACGTGGATACACTGGTTGGGAAAGAGGGATCACCCTCCCCTCGCACAACGCGACTGGCCTGCCCGTGCAGGGTAGATGACGAGGCGCGCGCGAGGGGTCAGTTGGCTGTCGGCGACGGAGAGTGCAGTGGGACGGGTGAGAGGTAGGTTCCACCCTGTCGCTTCTCCTTCGCTGCTGCCCGCCTTCCGAGTGACGTGGAGTGGTTACGACTTTGCCGTTGCCCTTGTTGCCTCCTTGCTGTTGTTCTCATGTCGTTGCGGGCAGGAAAAATGCGGGAAAAATCTATATTTCAGGAAAACTTAGGAACATTTTGGAGAGAATTTTTGGCGGGAAAATTTTGGCAGTAGGAGAATAGTTGCACTTGGGGCAGCCACATGAAGCACGACTGATGCCTGAAGAACTGAAAAATTAGCAAATGCGATAAAGCGAAAAATAATGCCAATTCTGACATAAAAAACGAAAAATTGCGATTTTTGAGAATTTCAGCTGTAAGTCACGAATTGTACAATATCCTGTAGAATTTCGCGAATTATTATTGTTTTACGTCACATAGTTTTTTCTTAAGACGAACTCTATGCGTTTTTGAATATTCGAATAAGAATGCATGTGCAAGTTGGCTTGTAGTTTACTTCGATTTATCACCTTAAACCATGGAGTTAGGAGTATACGAAAACGCGTTTATTTCCCATCCCGTGTATTTACGACCATAGATAACGTGAGCGCAAGTGATGATGCGTCACCTTGAGTGAACATTCTACTTGCAGCCCTGCAAAAGTTTATTCATTAGGAAAACAGGCCCTTGTAGTGTTCATGTGCACCAAGCACCATGTTATCTTTGGAATTCACGCGTGGTTTAATTGCGTATCGTATCATCGTCACGTTTTAACCAACAATTCTTTATTTTTTTACAAAGCGAGCGGTGCAGCGTTGAAAAATGCGTTTATATACATTCACTTACGTAAAATATATCTGTAAATCAATTTATCACGTGTTGTAAACTTGTATTCGCCCAGTAAACTGTATTTTTATCATACACATTCTGTGTAAATATACGCGGTAAAAACAGACGCTTTGAAGAAACGAAAATTTTGTCAGCGGACCTAACGAAAAAATCTGGTTGAAAGTTTCGATAATTCAAAAACGTATAGGTAGATTTCTCTTAATTTTTTTTTTGTGATGTTCGTACAAGGCACTTTTTATTATTTTTTAACAGTGCTTTTATAGATGTGTATAAATTGTTTACATAATTCTTTTCATGAAACAGTATGCCCTTTCCAGTGCATTACGACCGTTTGTTGTTCCAAGTGATAGGCAGAATACGAATTCTTAAGTAAAATCTGAACCTGATTTCATTATTGTCTGTTGATAAACCGTTGTCTGTATTAAAACCACATCTGTATATTTCTCGGGAAGTTAAGCATATTTGCAAGGAAATAATATATAGAAATCACAGCTTACCAATATGAATTACATTGCCAATTTCAGATTTTATGAATATAGAGACGTATATCAAATTATGTAAGTCTTTATAAAGAGCAGATTAAAATTGGAGCAATTTTAATGCGGAAACCTGCGTTTTTGTAGCAAGAAAATATCAGCTATTTTTTTTTACAAAAATTACACCTTTTTTTTTTTGCTTCAAAAAAACATTATCTTTGTGAAAAAAAAATAACACCTTTTTCAGGTCTCTACTGATGCCGGAAAATGGTTGGGATGGGATTTTCTGGAGTGGTGGTGGTGAAATGTAGGAATGAGTATACCCAGCAGGTGCCAGAAGCTGTCAATGTTGATGTTGCTCCTCTTAACCTTGGGGTTGTGGGCCGTCCGCCCAGGACCAATCTCCTCACCGTTGAAGTTGAATAGTTGATATCTGCCTTGTTGACTGTTGCTCCAGATGTATGCAATTTACTAAACTATAGCCCGTCTGTCAGCTATGCACCATTGTTGATGTTGGTGGGAAAACTCCTCATTACACACGCGTATGTGGGCTGTCAGGGCCTCCCACACGCCCATACAATGTGAAACAAACTCAGAACACTTGCGGATAAAAAACTTATGGGAATCGAATGAGCGGGTATTGTAAGGGCCCGTCCCCTCAGACGCATACTGCGATGTAGGTAAATAACGTAATGAAAGTTGACACACACATATTTACTACGGTAAACTACATCCCTTCAATGAAGGCACTTGACATGAATTACTCTCACAGCTATTATGACCGGCCGTACGGTGAAACAGAAAAGCGTCTTTTGACAATTAAAACTTATGTGAAAATTGAAGCTCCCTGGGCCATGCTATTCCACCGGGAAGTGGAGGTGGTTTACAGGGCAGCTAGATGAAATAATGTTCCGGGTACTTTAGAGTCTAATGCTGTTAATGTCCTGATGTAAGAAGTTGATGGCCGCCCGGCGTGCACGGGAAAACACCGGAGCTTCACACACGCCCTCCACCTCTGATGGATGTTTCGCACCGACACTCTCTCCCGCCTGACCTGGGGGGGGGGGGGGGGTCGCCGCGGCTTTCCCTCGCGCCGAAACGGGGCTACTTTAGAATATGACATGCATTAATAATCCTTGCAATATATGAAAAAGGGGTAAATAGACATCTCAAAAAAATACGAATATTCCTGCTACATAAACACTGATGAAATGGGATGGACAAAACACTCTGCGGAAGATGAAAATAAATAATAACACATTACTTTGCAAACGCAACAATTAAACACTACCTGCAAAAAAACCATAAGCACTTTAATTAGCAACATATTGAAGTCTTTTAATTAGGCCTTAGTTCTCAAGTTTGGCTTAATCGGCCTTTGCTATCTCCTTCCGCGGCGTTTCTCGTTGCCATGGCAAGAACCGACTGCACTTGCGCCAGTGTGCCCTGCTCTTGCTGTGTACCTGGTCACTCCAGCCACTGGGTGCACACTCGATCCGGAGTAGAGTGTGCAACCTCGCTGCGGTGGCGTTACAGGTTATGGCCGGACAAACGGTCTTAAGGGGCGGAGGCGCACGTCACATGGCACTCGGCGATCGAAGCACTGCGATCACGTGGGCAGTGGACTAGCTGCATGGGGCGCGTGGCAAATGGGCTTGAGGCTCATGGCTGACATTATATCTATTGACAAGTATATCTGTCTTGTGATTGTTAGTGTATGCCAAATTGTGTGGAAAGTATGCGTGTTTCGGCAAGTCATGTAATGCTAAGGCATGCTTGAGTTTAAAGTGTATGGTATGGGCTGGTTAGTATATTTGGACTGGTGTCAGTCGGTATGGTGGATGGCATGATAAGAAGTTGATTGTGTCACTGGTATGGGATGTATGTTTGTTTTGTGGTCTGTGTGGACGAATGGTTGATGTATGCTAGATTTATAGTGAGTGGTATGGTTGGTAGGTAGAACAAATAGAAAGGGTGTTAGGGCTGGTCTTAGCTGTATTGTTGCTTGGTACACCTGAGTTATGATGGATATTGTGCTTGGAGTATTGGGTGATGCAGTTGATTTAGGTTTTTCTTTGGTTCAAGGAGATGGGGTGTTGAGTGACCTGGTATGACTTGGTTTATATAATGAATGGTATGGTGTCGACCAGTAGAGCAGAAAGCATGAGCAGTAAGTAAGTAAGTCTATTTTTGCAAGTCAGTGTGGACTGAATGGTTGAGGTTTGCTTGAGTTATAGTAAGAGGTACGAACGATGAGCATATTACGTCTGGTGTTCGTTGGTAGAGCACATGGCATGTATGAGTTACAGTGGCTGGTATGGCTTTTATATGTGTAACTGGTGAAGTAAGATGGGCTGAAATGATAGTTGACTGTTATGATTGATCAGTAAGTCTGAGCTATGGTGGTGGATATGGCCTGTATTGTTAATAGGGCCTAGCATGACTGAGGTATGCTTGGGTTAGAGTGAATAACATGTTTTGGGCTGTATGTTTTTATTTTTGGTTTGTATGGTTATATGCTATGGCGTTTAGTTTATATATTCGGGCGGTATAGTATGTTGGTATGCTGGAGGGCTGTCACCTTGTATGTTATGGTTGGTCTGGTGGCAATGATGACATGACAAACATGTACCAAATGCCTGTTCTACTAAACACATGTTCTACCAAACGCCTGTTCTACCAATTGACTGTTCTACTAAACATATGTTCTACCAAATTTTCATAAACATAAAATTAATGGCAAAACATCTTATAGCTAATTGCAACTCTTCAAAACCCTTACAATAATGCGCATGTTGACGATTTAACGAAACGTGTTCTCAAGCTGATACCTGTGTCGGGTTGACACTGTAGAGGTGAGGTGCCAGCACACACTGATATTGCCTCCACTACTGAACAAATAGGCCGTCCACTTAAACCCGCAGATTATAGGCCAATTACACTTTTATGTGCCGATTTAAAAATAATTGCTCGGTTTTGTGCGACCAGATTAACCAAGAGATTGTCAGAGATTATTGGTCCTGGCCAGACATATACTGTTCCAGGACGTTCCATTTTACAAGGCGTGCTTGCCCTAAGGGACATTCAATTACTTTCGTCAATACAACATAGTAAAATGGCCATCTTGAGTATTGATATGGATAAGGCATTCGATAGAGTCGATCATAAATTTTTACTTCATGTTATGCATCATTTCGATTTTCCAGCCAATGCAGTACAGTGGGTGCGGATGGTGTGTACTGGAATTTGGTCACGGCTGTTGGTTAACTGATTCCTTACCACACCAATTAAGATCGAGAGTTCAGTTCGACAAGGATGCCAGCTATCCATGATTTTATTTACTATCGCCATTGAATCTCTGTGCAGAATGCTCAGTGCCCACTTGCAAGGATTCCCTGTAGCGAACCTGTCCTTTAAATTAAATGCCTATGATGATGACATCACATGTGTCGTTCGTTCAGAGCGGGAAATTACAGAGACGGCAGAATGTCTGGACCTTTTTCGCAGTGTCTAACCTGCGAGCGAATGCTAACAAAACTGCCGTACTGGAGCTCAGCGCGACCAGCGAGCCATTTCACGACGTTTTTCCCTTTCGGAGGGCCGAAACTGAGAAAATATTGGGCATATACTTCCATGCAGATGCCACTCTTATGTTGTATTATAATTGGAACATGACAATAAATAAACTTCGTGCTCGTCAAATAGAAATGAATTATCGTCGTACAAATATTATACAGAGGGTTACTTTAATTAATGTATTCTTACTTGCGAAGCTGTGGTATGTGTCACATATATTCCCACTACCTCGTCAACAAAGTGCACAAATACTACAGATTGTTGGTCGCATGTTGTGGAAATCTTATATATTTAAATTATTTAGGCCGCAACTTTATCTTTCCTTGCAAGATGGAGGCCTCAGTCTAATTAATCACGTTTTGAAGTGTGAAGCCTTATATCAGTCTTCAGCAATTGCAGCAATTTTGCGCCCAGAGGACATTTATGCAGCATTACAGAAAATGATGTGGTCTGAAGTTAGACGCATGCCACTTCAATACCGTCAGGCAAAGGAAGCACTCGCAACTCTAGTAGAACACTTACTGGAAGGGACAGTTGCATCAGCGAGATATTTGTACATTCGGGCTTCCAAAACGTCGGCTGTCATACCATCTGCTGTGAATCGCACCCCAACCATCCGTTGAGGCGTCCATGCAAAATACTTGCCGATCCAAACCTTTCCTCGGATCTTCGAGCTGCAGCATTCGGCTTCTACAATAATATCGTGACAACTCAGCAGCGTAAATACAGCATTCACCTGACAGCTGACTCTACATGCCCGCTGTGTGGCAACACCGACATGGCCCTTCATAGTGTAATTTCCTGTGTTTATGCAGCTCCCATCTGGCAGTGGTGTCGCGTACGAGTACGAAAAATAATTCACGATGAACGTGGGGATGTCAGCGACATGCACATGCTTCATTGCAATTTCTTCACCTTCCCATGAGTTCGACGAAGAGCTGCGGCCTGGTATATACTTCATGCGATCGGTTTTTTGGTGGACCGTTCGAAACCGGTGACAGTTTAAGACTTTGTCCAGCTTCATCAAGATAGGTGGAACATGGTGCGGCGTGGCACACTGCGTCAGTGGTACGGCAAGTTTTTATTTTCATTCTGACGTTCACGCCTACAGGAAGTGTGTGTATATTACCGAGGTCGGGTGTACGTCGTGCGCTGCCCATCCCTCGGTCCTTACAAGTGTACAATTTAATGTTCCAGTAGTAATCGTCGATAGGTGGTAGTGTTATAAGTCAGTGTCATGTGTCGGGGTGTACGCCGTGCGCTGCCCCTCACGTTAAATAATTTTTTTGTGTGTTCATCGACTTTGTCAGTAAAACCAGTTCACTAAATGTTCATATCGTTTTGTGCCCCTATGTAAGAATTGTGTAAATATTTTATTGAGTATTTTGTTATTGTTTATACTGTGGGTTGAATGTGTACTGTATACAATAGGTTAAGGGTAAACACCTCTGTATATCGTGTGTGATAATAAACCTATTATATATATATATATATATATATATATATATATATATATATATATATATATATATATATAAAACTACGGATCAGAAGATTCCAGGTTCGAATCCTGGCAGGGTCGGTAATTTTTATATTGTTTTTTATTTTCTTTCAAGTATGTGTGACTCTTAAGTCACCACAATAATAATCTTTGGAACGTATCCAATAGATTATGGTAATAAACTATACTGCAACTTTCTAATGTCACAGGAATGCACAAAAAAGTGGCAATGACAGTGCCTTTAATAATAGTGGAAATATTAGCATCATAAATGTATCGTGCAACTTCCAAGATAAAAAAAAATTATTTTCCCAAAAAAAAAAAAAAAAAAAAAAAAATGTGGTCTAAGGCGTAAGTCTGGCGACCCAACATCCGGCAGTTCGATCCTTCTCTATTCCAGATTGTATTTTGAGTTCTAAAAAAACAGCACCTGTAGCAACCAATTCCAGAACCAATATGGTGGCCGATCGACTAATTGAACGAGGGCGACACCAGTGCTCCTAGTGGCTAAAGCCAAAACCAATATGGCAGCGCTCCTATGGGCCAATGTCAAAACTAATGTGGAGAAACAAATGACAAACTAAAAAACCGAGATGGCGGGTCAAACGGAGATTTGAGACAAATGTAAACAAAAATGACAGCCTCCAATGACAGCCAATGTAAACAAATGATGAAAGAATGGGAGCGAAAGGAAAGAAGATGAGAGAAAGAAAAAGAAAGAATGTGAAAGAGGAAATAAATGGAAGCACTCGGAGAAAACCCTTGGAGAGGAAGAGAGAAGGAAAAAAATGGAAAGGAAGCGAAGAAAGAATACAAAAGAGAAAAAAGTAAGGGCACTCTGAGAAAATACTCTGAATGCAAGAAAATGAAAAATGACATACTGGTTACCAAGCTGGCAATCAAACGAATGTAACAAGATGGCGGTGTACTGGCTAGCAACATGGCGGCATCCAAGATGGCAGAAACTTGGCTGGAATGTCAGAGTGGGATGTCCGGGATCCAAGATGGCGGCCTTGGATCCAGATCCGGACCCTGCGCCTGTTCGCCCATTACCATACTACTGAAAGATTATAAGCATGCAAACTGGTCTGGATTTAGGCATTACCTGGATGAAGAGATTAATCTGCCAGATCTTATTAGCACTCCCGACGAATTAGACTCTGCTGTTGAGCACGTCACAGAGTTAATTCAGACAGGAATTAGTAAGTTTGTCCCTGAAAAAACACCGCAGACTAGCGCAGATACACTTCCTGAACCCATCAGGGAGTTGATCTCGCACAAAAATAAGCTGCATAGCTGCTAATCTTGTATCAGAATTAGACTATTTTAAACCCAGATAAACGGGTTTAGAGAGTAAATAGATTCTGAAATCGCTGCCTGGCAGACTGATATTTGGAATCATAAATTATACTGCTTATGTACCCAGGATAATAGTCTGTGGCACATGACAAAGGCTTTAATTGAGAAGCGCAATCCAATCCTGCCTCTTCAAGGCAATGCAGGCATGGCTTATACACCCCAGTAGAAGGCTGAGGCTATGTTCAATCAATTAGAGGTAGTTCTCCAGCCCAATGCTAATCCCTGTGATCCAGCATTCGTGGCCAGGATATATAGGGACCTCCGAGTGCGTCTTCAGCAGCCTACAGTGGTGGAACGTGATGCCACGCATGCCAACAAGGTCAAATGCATTATTAAACATATGAAGCACCGCAAAGCACCCAGGGTTCGACTCCTCTGCAGTCCATAGTTCTTGCAGCTGCCTGACAGCATGTTTGAAGCTATAGCTGAGTTCATAAATGCAAGTTTTAATCTTGCGCACTTCCCCACTCCCTGGAAATGTGCCACAGTAATAATTTTTCCCGAACCGGGTAGAGACCCAGCATAATTACAGAATTACCGCCCCATCAGTCTGCTCAGCTTGCTCTCTAAGATCCACGAACAACTTTTATTGCGTCGCCTAAATAATCACATTCGTGAAACTAATTAATTTCCTAATAAGCAGTTTGGCTTTAGGAAAATCATTCGACCGCCCATCAATTAGTTTGGTTGTCCAAGCACAAAACTACCACTTTTAACTGGCACCACTAAACGGTTCCGGTATTTTTAGACGTGGAAAAGGCCTTTGACAGGGTTTTCCATGCAGGGCTAATTTATAAACTACATATATCAGACTAACTTCTCTGATTGCTAAGCTTTTAGCATCATATTTAGATAGATGCTCATTCTCTGTCAGCACAGAAGGAGCAATGTCAGAAAAGAATCATCGGCTCGCAAGACCTCGCTGTTAAGAGCCGCCCAAATATCTTCACTCTCCACTCAGAAAAGAAAATTATTAGGGCCAGGAGTCCCCCAGGGCAGCATACTAGGGCCAGTCCTCTATAATATCTATACTCACAATATTCTGCACACCCCTGACATATTAATTTGGGCATTTATGCTGATGACACAGTCATCTATACCCGGTCCCGCAGAGCTGAACTTGCCAAACAGTGTGCCCAGGTACGACTCGCTGAGCTTGAAAATTATTTTTGTCTGTGGCGGATCAAAATAAACGTGGGTAAATAGGAGGTAGGATTCACTTATATCAGACTATGATCCAACCCATTATTACTTATGCAGCCCCAACATGAGATTACTGTGCACAAACCCACTTAAATAAACTCCAGGTTGTGCAAAATAAATGCCTGAGAATGGTATCGAATGCATCACGATTTGTCCCAATTAGATATTTGCATGCAGATTTAAATCAAGAACTGCTGAAAGAAGTTACCCGAAAGCAAGCCCAAAATTGCTATGTCTCCAATGAGGAACACACCAATCCTCTTATAAGTGCCCTTGGGGACTACGATATTGAGAAAACTCAGTGCTATAAGCAACCCAAATCGCTTCTAACACACAGACCCCTTTAGCACTGTGTGTAATGCACTGCCAGGCCTATCATAGCACCTAAGCAGCCTCATAAGTCTATTGCAGTAGACAAATCTGCTCAGTCTAGCTTAAATTATTTTATTCCTATTAGTATTATCAATAGAATGGTTACACCTCTCAGCCCCAGCCAGCTGCATGTATGTATGGCATGTTTGCCACTGCCAATTCCAAGGGAAATATCTACAGAGGCTTGTGGTGATAGTGTGCTCTCTGCAACAGCTTGTGAGAGCCCCCCAACGAAAAATGAAACCCCCCCTCCCTTTAAAAGCGAAACTTCATGCACTTGCAGCATCATGGCAGTATAAATGCTTTGTTACAGCCAATGGCTACAGAGATAGTCTGCTGCGAGGTAGAATAGCAAGAGAATTAGACACATGTGTCCCCGAGGACATGTGTTAATATTAAGTCATTTAGGTTATGGTAGTTATTAATCGCCCCTTTTCTCAGGTCATACCAACTCTACCGGTTACAGTAAAAGCCAGTAGGTGTTGACACTGCTAATACTTATTGAGATAATGAGAGCTCACTTCCTTTTCTTTTTAGTTTCAGGATCTACTGGAGATTCGTAGGGTAGCGGCTCAATAGCGTCACTTCCCTCACAGTGTGATGTGGAAGAATCACTCTAGTTAAGCCAGCGCAACATCCTACATATTAAATAAAGATCCCACAACCTCTCTACTAATCTTTTATCCCTAAATAAAGATCATGTATTCCATACACTCTGTTTCCCGTAGCATTTCTTTAATGCATGTAATAATTTTACTATCTTGTCGAGAGGGTTTTTACGGTACTATGCCGGTCTTTCCCTCTCTATTCTTAGTTATAGGTTAACTATCGGTACACTTAGGGAGGTAGTCATGACCCCAATTGTTGAGGCCATGGCTGCTCAATTCCTCTCTGCCACAATGCATTCTCCTTGCATGATTTCCCTCTCTTGTAGGCATAAGGGGTTCACCCTGAGATGCGATTAGCTCCCGTCCAACCTTCAGGATTACGCTTAACACTTAGAGACAGGGTAGGTTAAAAAAATTAAACTTGTTGCGTCACTAGATGGCTGACAGGAGATCCCCAGGCTGTGGGGTGGCTGGGAATATTATAATAACAGAACGTGGTCCAACTGGCCGGTGCGAAAGCGCCGTCATCATGGGCGTCGGTAAGCTGGGTAGCTCAGTATGAAGATGGCAAAGCAAATTTGCTGGAGGCGACAAAGCGCATCTACTGGAGGCGGCCAAACAATCAAGGTGGTGGGAAAAGAAGATGGGGGGTAACCCAAGGTGCTGAAACATGTGCAATGTGGTGAACCTCACTGCTGGTCACTGCTAGAGGAATGGAAACAAATTCATTGAACCTTGGAAGTATCACCGATGTCAGCCTTCACACTTGGACCAGCTGATTTACCTCCACAACTGGTACCTCCTGGATGTCCTAGACTGACGGACTATTTTGGAGGAGGGGGAGGGGTTGGCTCCCATACACTATTGCTCCCCACCTTCACCCATGGCGTGGAGACCCTGATGTCTGCGCTGAAGAGTGAAAATGGAGCAGGTGTTATGACTGAGCAGGCAGACCCTGCATTCAAATGCTGCTGCCAATATTTCTGTGCTGACAGCCAGCACAGAAATACTGGTAATAGTTCAACCGCAAAGTTGCATGCGCTCATGCATGCACCCACAAGCCCCGCCCCATATCTTCTAGATTTTACACATCATATTAAAAAGCATGAAATCCACACCAGCTGTCTCCTGTAGCATTTTCAATAATGCATGAACAAGTTTTGAACTTCTTTCCTGTTGGGAGGGTTTTTTACAGTAAGTAGTGTGAGTGTAGGGGTTCTGCGACAGAAAGGCAGGCGTACTGCCATTTGAATAACCTGGGAAGGGATCTTGGACAGAGGGATACTTAATTGGTGCTAACCTTTCTGCAAGGGAGGTAACAAACTGGTGCCACTCAATCTCTCCCCTCACCCCCCTCTGCTGTGTTGTGATTGGTCACCCTCTCTCCTCCCCCACCTCGTACTTTGACGAGGATACTTTTTGGTTCTAACCTTGCAGAGGAGGTTCATATGTGCTGCAATCTCTCCCTACCCCCTGCTGTGTTGTGTGTCACCTCTCTCCTCGTACTTTGCTACGAGGTCCACTGTGGTTTAGGTTCTAGACTGGCAGCCAGGAGTGCTTCTATTGCTTGAATTATCGACTACAGGAGAACTGGTGTCACTCTCGTCGCGCATCTTGGTTCTAGAATTACTGCTAGAGACGTGTCGTGGAGACTAGGACGATTTGCTATGGAATGGTTTAACAGTTTGAAAACCTTGGAGTTGAGAAGGACAATTGCAACCCTGGGTTGTAAACCACTCCCTAGTCATCTGAGCCACTAGGGCATGGATACAACTACACGTTTTAATTATGTATGTATAAAAAGAACCACCCATATAGAAACACATATTTTCAAAAATAATTTGATTATGATGTAACATCCATAAATTATACAAACAGATTATTATAAATAAAAGTAATGCATTCTTAATATAATTTATTTTAGTTTTAAAACTTACAGAAAAAGTTTATGTTGAGTAATGTATCTGTGGATTCCTCTTTTTAAGGTCGAGTTGTAGTATATGATAATACAAACATTGATTGTGATCATAATTTACAATTTACCATTACAATAATTTACAATAATTACAATCATAATTTTATGAATAAAATTAGGTGTTTAAATTAAAATTATTTTAATTAAACTTTTACAAACAGGTGTATTGAGTGACATGTCTACAGAATCATATTTTCTAGACAGATATGTATGTGTCCTCAGAAAATATGATTATGTGACAATGTCCCGCATCATATTGAATTTTATAAGCATATAAATCTATTAGTAAATATATCAAGTGTTATATATTTTCAGACTTGTGTTTTCAAATCAAATGCTAAAATAACATTATGAACTTTGATAATTCACATTTTTTCAAGGCCATATTTAATTTGGTAGGCATAGTAGTAATCAGCTTTTTTATTTTTAAGCCCTTCATAAGCATAGTTGGTCATAATTTCCGAACTGTTGAAGCTATAGTCATCAATTTTATAACATACACATCATCCCCGGCAACAAACAAGACCACAGGGTCAAACATACCTTAAGCCCTTTATCAGCATAGTTAGTCATAATTTACGATCTGTTGAATCAATAATCACAAAATTCATAACATACACATCACCCCCGACTGTCAGACTCTAACAAATGGTAAGCAGAACAGTATTGAGGTCGACTCCCATTCAGGATACTTGCATTTTATTCAGTTTTTATTATTTTGAAATTCAAATAGTGAACAATGAGCTAGACCCATCAAGTTAAATAGATTGGTGTAGTAAGCAATGGATAACTACACAAAGTAGTATTTACATATTGGTTCAAAACGCATACTTTTCATTCCAATACAAACTTTTTTTTCATTCCGATACAAACACACACACACAGTATAACACACACACACAATCACACAACTCAATTGCATATACCATACCAGCCAATTGAAAAACCCCTAGCATCAAACTTCACAAGCAAAACTCGTACTTGACAACTACATCAACAGATCATACAACTCAAATGAACAAATCTACATCAACTGTCTTTGCATATACATTATCACACACATTAAATTTGAAGTATAATGTTATACAAAAATAATAAAAAATACCTTTCCAAAATTCACTTTTTATAATTTACTAAATAATATAATTTAAACAAATTAAGATCCAAATGAAACACTCAACTAACTCAAACTGTTTTCTCCCATACTACAGATAGCAAACAGGTTTTATTTCATAAAAATTTCATAATCAAATAATGTGTTTATTAAGATCTTCTATTTTTAACTGTTGGTTCAACCCTTCTAGGATACTTAGATTTTAACCGCGTGACAAGTATTTATACAATTAAACCTTGTGTCATCTCACAAGAAGCTTAAGTATTGTTTAAATGTAACTGTATTTAACTACTTTGAAAACTGTCAAAGTTGGAACATACAAACTGTTTTAGTCACTACTTCAACCTATACGAAGATAATTACAGTTATACTAACATATTCTTTGATTTATATCCCGAGATAAATATGCATGCATAAATGACTATTTACTATGTTTGTTTAAACTCACTCATCTTAAACATTAAATATTAAATAATTGTTTAAAATTAATGTTCTTTTTATCTATAATTAAGTTAAAGACTCGCTAATTTAATATAGTGTAATAACACCCATGCTAAGTACTCATTATGCAACCAACATCATACACACTTACATAACTATGCATTATGCATTCACCAACTCAATACATATCCTCTCACCAAGACAACCAGCTTGTGAATTACCTGAGAATGCATACATCATTGCTTTTTACCCCAAAGCGATATAATGGATTCCAGTCGGATACACAACATCAACATTACATCATGCAAGTCGATGCATCTTCTAACATACCCTAACATGTCCAAAGACATTTTAATCTTTATAATTATTCTAGAAAGACTGTGTTGTGTGACTGACAGGTTCTCACAAGCTTCCGAAGAGTAGCATGTTTAATTGTTATCTGTATAGGTTAAACTTTTGATGGTTAAAACACCTAAACTACATTTTGAGAAACTTAAAAGAAAAAAATTGTACTGAAGATGGTAGGTTAGACTTACATCGGGAGAGTTGAGGACTCGCTTCATCAGTCATCAAGAGTAAAATATGTGTATTTGCATAACAAAAATTAATATTTACCTAAACTATTTACACACAAGTAGTATGTACAAAGCAATTCAAGAACCTTACAGGGCAAGTAGATATTTTTAAAATCGCATATCAATTTAAGTATCGAGAGTATTGATGTAATGAAAATCCAAATGCAAATAGTGTGTATGTAATGAGCTGAAACCATTTACCCACCGACCAATGAAACACAACAAACGAGAATGGAATACAACTATACGTTTGAAAACGCAGTCCTTACTTCATATACAGTCAAAGACACTTATAAGTACTAGTATTTACGTATTGAATAAATAACATGACTAAATTCACTCTAAGTATACGTCGTACCATAACCAAAGCTAATTTCCGACTAACATATGTTTGATATTATACATAACTTATGTACATATCATGTTGTAATGCAATACACAAGAAACACTTAAACAATTTACCTTTCGAAACCCACATCATTCTGTATACAAGTCCCGTGCAGTGTTCATTGTCTCTCTCTACCAAACAAAAAAAGAACTACTTATACACATCCACCCAGTTCTCCATCAGTCTATCATCATCTCTGGAAGAAGAACAACTGTCTTGCGGAAATAATGCAGTTGATTACAATCGCAAACTGCATAACAGATATATGTAGTTAAAGTTTACTGGTATAAAATTTATAAAAAAAAAAGAAGAAAAAAACATTTCTTTTATATTTTAGAACTTTGAACTCAAAACCCTACACCCTATTTAAGTTAGCCTTTGGTGAAATGATCAAAAGCTCGGATTGGTATTGAAACTGTGGACCATTTCGTGTTAGCATTTCCGAATAGACTCACTGCAACAAGATTGTTCATGAGAACATAACTTTCATACAACGAGATACTCCATCTCAAAATATCAACACCTTTGTCGCGAATTCATTGCTTGCTGTAAGTTTTCTCCTAAAGAACACACATTAATTTATAGACATATCAGTCTGAGATGTTGCATGTACTACCTTAAATGTACCTTAATGTAAAATTACCTAAAAAAAATTCACTTTTACTATTCATTACATGTAAACACACACTCACACACAAACATGCTGTATAACACACACAATAACACAACTCATTTGCAATTACCATACCAGCCAGTTGCAAAACCCAGATACAAACTTCTTTCACGTTGATACAAAGTTTTTTTTCATTCCTATACAAACTACACACACACAGTATAACACTGCCGAAGTGCTGTGCTCTTTGGTATTAGTTTCCTGCACCACCACTAATTGTTGCGCCCAGAAATGTTCTCTTAGCACAGTTCCTTTCTCTTCCCCTCCTGGTGCATCATTAAAAATTAATTGTGGAGGGGGTTGCCTGAGATTTTGCTAGTTTAAGCTGTGGCCCTCCCTCTGTCATTCTAACTCTACGATTCAACCTGTTGGCACCTTCGAAGGCATCACAGCAACTCCGCCATGGAAATCAACGTGTTTTAGGAAAATGTATTATCAGTACAGAGCATTTCAATATTTTTTATTTCAATCATATTTATTGAACATGTTTGTATTGTGAGCCACGAAGGGAAATACCTGTGAGCATTGGACAGTGTGTATAATTATGGGCTTTAGCGTTGCGCGAGTTTTGTTAGAGTAGTGAGTGCCTAATTTGCTGGCAAGTGGCCTTAGTAATAGGTTTTGCTTTGAGTGTTTTGGCCTGGCACGTTTTAAATTTAAATAAAATGATAAATAGTTTGATCATGTATCACTGCGTTCTGTGAGTGCAGACGCGAGGTTTTGCATACCGGCCGCTGCCCTGTTTGGCTGGCCTGGCCTCAAGGTTAATCAGCTGATTTCCACTGTCCACACTGCACTTGCTTTTTTGGATACAATATTTTTAAATTGTGTCATCAAAATTTGTTTAATATTTTAATTACACGGTGCTATGATAGGCCCAGTAAAACGTTGTAGGGTGCCACCATGTAGAAATTTCTTATTAGTTTATTTTAATGATAATTTTTAAGGTGTATTTCTTTTACAGAAAATGTCCTTTCATGGGCTCAGAAGACAGCGTCATTGCCTTGTTTTTACACAGTACTGTTTGTGGGAAATTCTGATGGTTAAAATTAATTTTGTAAATGGTGCTCCGTTGCCTGATTGCAACGTTAATGAAATTACGGAGTAAATATTTTAATGAAATTGGAATCAATACAATACCTGAAATACGCTTAAATTTTAGTGGTAGAAAGATATAAAAACCCCTTTGAGAGTCTTAAATCTAAGGTGATACTAATGGTATTACGTGTTAAGGTGCACAAGATCAAACAGTATGTGCTTACTGAATTCTTTAGGAGGGTGATATAATTTACTCAGAATTGTATGAAATTGGTTTGGATTGCTCTGAGGCAAAGAAAACATGGATTACTGTGTCAAATGAGACAAGAGCATTATGCACACACAAGTTTGCATCAAGTTTGTTATTATAAAAATAGGTAATATTCAGTGGCACTCCACTAGTTTTGAGTATCTCAAACTGGTTTAAATTATTGTGTTTTCTGGGTATTGGATTACTTCAACTTGGTTGAATGGCCACACGTTTTACATGCCCTTAATGCGCGATATGAATAATATTGGCACATACTATTTTGTAAATTTTAATGATTTTATGGTGTCTTTTTCATATAGTTTTGGAGACGCTTAGTCCGGTAGTATACATATTAAGGTGGCTTGAATTTGAATGGGCTTTATTATTAACACCTGTGTTTATCCAGAAGAATTTTTTATTGTATTTCAGTTTCTAATCACAGTATTAAATTGTGCTTTCATGATTATGAAATTCTTTTAATCATGTTGTGCAGCTTGTGTCTGTGAGCAGGTAACTGTATACTGTGTGCCCTAAAGTTTAACGACTAGATGTGACTCTCCTGCCTTGAGTGCTATGGTGATACTTCCCCTCATTTTTCCCTCCAACCTCTGTGTAACTCCCACCTTCCACGCATTCGCACTTTTACTTGATTTTCATTAGTTGTCACATATTTTTGGAGTGAACGATCCTAGCATTAGCGCTGGGCTCGCCCACTTCATTTTTGCCTTCATATCTATAAGCACCCTTCAGGTGCGGGTCTGCTCGAGGTCCATACGAGACACTGTTAAATTCGTCGGCATTTTAGCTGACCAAGAAGTTAAGCAGCACCGGTGGTTTAAGGTGGGTTAATGGAGCAAATTGAAATAAAAGTGATTTAAACTTAGTGCTAGTACGCATTTCTTAGTGTACATTTAAAATTTTGTTTGATAGTTGTGTTTTTTAGTCTAAATTCTATTTGGAGAAACTTATAGCTGTGGAGCCCTTTTTGTGTCGAAAGTTGGTTTTGGTCACAGCCATATTAAAGATTAGTGAATGTGACAGCCTGGAAATGTGATGGCAATTTGAAAGGGCCCGCATATGTCCATGTTCTTTACGTAATCTGATTGCATTTTACCCATCTTGTGTGTTAGCCACAATTATAGTTTGTTCATGGTGCCTTTTGTAGCCATCAGTATTAACTTCCAGTTTTTAAAAATATTCCTTTAGCTGTGTGTGAAGTCTCAAATTTTAGCAGGGTCTGCCTTTGGTTAGGTCTTTGGGATGCCACGACCCATGCAGGTGTTTTAAATATTATTCTAAAATAATCAGCAAGGTTTGTTGGTTTATTTCTCCTATTTACCACCCAAGTTCATTTTATAATTTTTGTTCATATTTAAATTAATGTGGCTGGATTGACAATGAAGTAATGTAATGGAGAAACTATAATTGTTTGTTTATTTCAAATGAATTTTATCGGAGCTTTGTCTTTGAAGGTCCTGCAGAACGCATGTAGTTCCTTTTTAATATGTTCAGGTTTAAAGTGTGAATGTACCTGAATAGAAATGATAATGTGATAAGAGTTCCATAAAGAAATAAAAAGTAACACTGAAATCTGTTTATTAATTTGG
Source organism: Dryococelus australis (assembly GCA_029891345.1). Lineage (NCBI taxonomy): Eukaryota > Metazoa > Arthropoda > Insecta > Phasmatodea > Phasmatidae > Dryococelus > Dryococelus australis. The sequence continues at coordinate 96,788,303 of CM056993.1, read as the reverse complement.
CATTGATCTTGCAGCGATAGTTCGCCACAAAATTAATTCTGCAGCTCACTCTGCAAATACACTGATTAATTTGTGTAATTTGTATGTTTCATGTGGATCCGAGAATTGCCAGTGAAGGAACATTGTTTGTCTATCTACTGAACAAGGAAGGGCTCATCACCCTCCTCAAGGACCACGGAGTCGAGTTTCCCCCCAATGCCACAATGCAGCAGTTAGGAGGGTTGGCAGTCAAGTTTTGGAAATCTCGTCAACAGGTGACCAATGGTATCGCCGGGGAGGCAGCTGGGTGAGTCATTCAAATCCACACTCCTTTTCCGTAAAAATATTTAATCAGGCCATTCAGACCATTCCCCATTTAACCCTTGATGAGCTGCACGCAGTCATGGAATTATGTTTCCGCAGCTGCTAAAGTGGTTGAATTGCGTGTGGGTGATGATGTCACCTTGCTGCAGGCCTTGGCACTGAAATACCAAGATCACACTCTACAGCTGACCACCGAGGAAATAAACTTGTCCACCTGCAGTTTTGAACACTTCCATGAAAAAATTTTAGCGCAGGTTTTTCCCTCTCATGTTAGGCAAGAGTGTGAAAGGGATTTGATTTACCGTTTTTAACACCCTGGGGAAACGCCTATTGAGTTTATCGACTATATTTGAAATTATTAGAGAGATTTAGGCCTGAAACAGTTAGAAAGTAAATTTGTTAAGTTAATCCTGGAAAACGTCACTCCCTAGGTCAGGACAGTGTGTTCTTTAAAAGTGGTTCCTAGGAACATGAATGTTCATGGGCTATCAAAATCCAGAGTAGTTTGGTAGCGGAGCAAGAATTTAATTATTTTTATGCTCCAATAAAAACTATGTCGATTGTGCCAAGGGTGGTTGGTAGTTCGCCGGTGTTCATTCCCTTCAAAATGTGGAAAATATGCAGGACAAAGAAGTTCCTCTTCAGAGTAATGAGGTTGATTTTAACAAGATGTCTGTAGTCATGTACATTGTAGTAATTGCACTAAACACGGGCACCTGGGACGTGATTGTTTGGAGCCACACGTCCCGTGGCAGGCTAGGAAATGTTTCAGATGCGGAGCAACGGGACATGTACCTTTTGTAAATTGTCGGGAAACGATTGATGGCTGAAAATAAGTGCAGAATTATCAGCCGCCGCTCGTTGAATGTTAAAAGTCCGCATTCTGAGTGCGTGGTGCAGGTTGCTTGTGGCGGCAGCTTGTTTCCCACTTTGATCGACACTGGCACGACGCACTGTGTTACCAGCTGGCCATTTGTTAGGTGTTTGATAAAAATCCAAGTTCATTTCCAAAGCACGTGTGTTTCCTGTAGAGGAATTGGAAATGTGTATCGCGAACAGCGAAGTGGTTACGGTGTCGCACGTAGTCACACTACATTTTTTAATTGGCTGATTCTCTTAGAATTTTTTTGTTCTTCATACTTCCTGTTTTAAATAATCAGTTCATTCTAGGCCACGAGTTTTTAGGTCATACAAGGGCCTTAATAGATTTCCTAGATCTTATGTTGTCCTTCAGATTTGCACAGAACATCAAAATGCGTTTGCAGGCTCCTGACTTAAATACTTTAAAATGTAACAGTTTCAACAACACCTAAGTAGCGAAGGAGAAGGTTAGTGAGGAGGATAGTGCTTTGAAACAGCTACGGGAATAATTTGGGGACATGATCACCCCTAAAATAGGAAAGTGTGACGTGCTTCCGTATAGGTTTACGTTAATTGATGACCTGCCAGTGCGGGTTCGCCATTTCCGGTGTCCGCCTAAATTGAAGGCCTTCCATGAAATAATAGAAAAATTGTTGCAGGCCAGTGTCATCATTTCGTTGAAATCTGATTACTGTTCACCGGGTTTTTGGTCCGAAAAAAGGGCAGCAATAAGTACAGACTGGTAGTGACCCATACTTTGGTAAACCATAAAATACATAAAGATCAGTTTCCTCTGCCAACTGTGGATTATGCGTAGCAACATTTAATGTGCAAAAATTTATTCAGTGTTAAATTTTTACCATAGCTTTCATCACTGTCTTTTAGATCCCTCTCTCTGTAAATACACCACCTTTAGCACCCAGTGGAACCAGCATGAATTCATGCAAATTCCAATTGACGCTAATTTTGGAAGTCAAAGCTTTGTCTAGGGTTTCAGATCATGATCTATCGGATTAAAAATATTAATTTGTTTTTAATTACGTTGACAATGTAATTGTATATAGTGAAAATTTTGGCGAGCACCTAGATCATTTAAGTAAACTGTTGCAAAGATTCAGGGAGGTTGGTTTAACTGTGAATCCTGAAAAAGTGACTTTAGCCGCCAATCAGAGAAATGGGAAAATAGAGAGGAAGTTAAAAGACATTGGCTAATTTATTCCATTGCTTCAGACAGTGTTTTCTACTTTTGTTGCAAACTGTTTTGTAAGAAAACCACATCTCAGCTGGCCTCAGGTAGATATAAAGATTGGAGGTACTTAGGGGTGCAACTGAAAGAGCATGGACGGTCACCAGAGTATTTAAGATGATCTTACGCTTGGGTAGAAGCAGAAAGAAGGATGAAGACAGACAAGACAACTGATGCAGCCCACCAGCAACTTATAAATTGAGAAATATGTAACTGGAAATGTGTTTTAGAGAGACTAATAATGGCCATAACTTTGTTTCTGGACGAACACGACCTTTCATTTAGAGGCAGATCCAACAAACTGTTTTCTCCAAACAATGAAAACTTCCTCAGTCTCACTGAATTGCTGGGAAAGTTTGATAAAGTTATGAGGGAGCATATTAGGAGAAGAGTTTCTGACCATTATGCCAGCAAGATTATCCAAAATGAGCCAATAAATATGTTAGCCAAAGAAGTACTCAACACAATCATTTCAGATTTAAAGAAAGCTCAATATTTTTTTTTTTATTGTAAATATTACCCCTGACGTTAGTTACCCTGAAATTTTTTTTTCATCATTTTAAGGTTTTTTGATATTTCATCAAACTTGATTTGTGTAAAAGAACATTTCATTGGCTTCAAGGAGGCTATGAGTATCACTGGCTATGTAGTTTCTGACATAGCATCAGAAACAGGAGCAGGCATTACACTGTGTGGAGTTCTCAATAGATTTTACATTTTGTTTGCTGCTTCTGTTCAATGTTGGAGCATTCTGCGAAAGCATGTTTCAATGCTCACTGTGAAACCATTGTTAGAGCTGTGAGATTTCAGCTAAAATAAATTTGTTAAACCTTGGAAAAAATTTCTGAAACGACTGCATGTGATCTTGGTTTGCACCATGAAGCCTTGTCTGGTTGAGCTGATTTTAGGTTTTAAATATCTCATCTCGCTCTGCGTTTGGTATGATATTCCTTCTAGGATACAACACTGCAAGGCAGAATGCAGAAGATGTGGCACAAATTTTGGAAACTGAAGCTGTATTCCAGGTGAGTTGTAAGAAAGAAGAAAATGCTTGAATACTAGGTACCTGTTGAGGGAATGCAACAAGCTGCAGAAAATATATTTCCGAGATATTTTCTCTATCCAGATAAAGTCCTAGCTTCAGTTAAAGAATGCTTTCAGCTCTTCAGTGATTATAAACATGTATCGGGATTTATCTACAATTTAGAAAATCTACCTCCAGCGAAAGAACGTTTGACCACTAGCTGCAGAAATCTTATGAAACTCTGCAGGTGGGTTAAAATGCTGACACATACTGAGCACAGTTGGAGGACGAATTGTAAAATCTTAAGTTAACCATTCCTTCAGGACAACATTCACCTATGCAGTTTTTTAGTTCATAAACAGCCACAACCTCCACGACAGCTTCCCCTATATGTGGTCGCTCTGAGAATTTTTTGACAATTCCTATAACAGTGACTAGCCCCGAATGAAGCTTTTAAAAATTGAAACTACACAAGATGTACTAGCTATTCTTTCTATAGAAAATTCCATTGCTCACACCTTAAAATTTCCACCGTTACTTCAAAAATTTCCTCAGACAAAGGACTGCAAGGTAGCATTTTGTTGAGATACTTAAATATTACATTTCTTGTTAAGTTACTTATGCAAGTGGAGCTATAATCTGAATGTATTTGAATGTTGTGTTACATATATTCATTTTGCTTGTGGAGTATATTTTTTTCTATGCTTACTATTTATTCAGGGTGCATTTTCTAAAAAATTGTATTTGAAGTGTCAGGTATTTATAATGTAGTGTGTGTAAGTGGCTTCAGTTCAGAGCTTGACACATCTGTTAGTTTGATTTTGTAACTGGAAGTAAAGTCAGTCCTTAATTTTAAAAAAATTGGTAAACAATTGTTGGGCAGCAAGTTTTAGTGCTTCTTTTGATTCATTACACAAAATGAATGTGACCTTTGGGGAAAGTTTTGTGTTTTAATAAGAGAAAAAATCCTACGTTACAAAAATAAATAAGTTAGAAACCAATATTTTAAAGTTGAAAACCAATACTCGAAAAAAATATAAAATCTGTAAAATTGGTACATTTTACATTTTATTCATATTACTAGTTATTTCCAGGAGTAAAATATGAACTTATAGCTAGAAAACCGAGTAGTGTCCTATGCTTGGTAATATCTGACATCACCTTCATCCATCTTTTACATTTGAAGTTGACTGGGTATGCAATGGGGATGGGAAGTACCATGGCCAGTCTTGCACAGGGCGCCACTTCACCTGCCATGTAGAGACTGAGCGAATCCAGAACCCTCTGCCAGAGGGTTCTGTATGCTATAGTTTCCTCCAGGCAAATCCTAACCTTTATTTGTCCTGTTCATATGTAAGCAAACATTTTCTCATTCGGGTTGGACTGCTCCTTGTAACTCAGCACAGCCCATTAAGAGTGCGCATCACAGCAGGCCTAATTTTGATGCTGTAACATCTGCATTTGTGTGTGTATGTGCTCATGCCATAAATGGGAGTAAAAAAGGAAAAATTATATCAGTTTAGCAGTCCAGTTTAAGATACCAAATGGTAAGTTGCTTCGAGTCATCAGCTAACAGCATTTCTGTGCATGCACATCCAATACGCTAGAAGAGTGTGCAGTGTGCGAGTTCTAGAATGATTACTCAAAATCTTCCACGGTGGCGATCAAGGACAAAGCGACAAAGTTTAGTGTTAATAATGGAAGGTTGGTCCCATTAAAACGGCTTGGAGATTTTTTGCACAATACTTATCTTCAAAGCCATTAAAAAAACAGCATTTTTAATACAGTTTTTAAAGAATTATATACTAATTTTGAAACAACGTAGAACACTGGGACCCTTCATTAACACTTTACTTCCTTTACTGTTTGATCGGAAATGATCCACATGCAATAATGCCTGCATAATCCTCAGAGTCCTGACAGACTGCATCGCTGATTCAACTAGCATGTGATGCACACTCTTAAAACTGCCAGAGTTTTTAGAAAAACAAAACTTTGTCTTTCTTTTTTTGAGAAACAGAAGCCAGAAACAGAAAAGGAAACCTCCATTTTTTGCGAGAAAGTTGTGGATTTGAATTTGGAAAGCATAAAACATCTAACATACCTGAGCAATATAAAACATCTAACATACCTGAGCAATATACAGCCAACTTTACGAATTACACCAAGCAGTAGGTAACTTTGTGGTAATGAAAGCCTTTTCCACAATAACTTTTTTGTGTGGCAATGTTTCTCACTGTCTTTCATGTGTTTTATTATAGTTTTATTCTAATAGGGTTAAGTGACCAAAAAGTGCATACAAATATTGTTCATGCTGTTGTCCAACCCTGTCTGAAAAAAGGTCCAGTACAGGCTGGTGGCATGATCTCCAATGCTAAATTTCTTATAAATCACCTGCTCTGGAACAGCTCAACTACACGGAATAAAAAAAGGGGTTATTAAACATCTGCTTTTTTGTGTGTGGCCACACAAGCAAACAGCTCTCAGATCCTGTTCATGACATTGGTAAAGTGAAATTATTGTAGATTGAATTACAATTCATACATCAAATCAATACAAGCAGTTTGTTGTCACATTTGAAAAACTGGTCTTTGAAATGAAACCATGATGGTCACTTTGGAGGAGACACTCTTGCCCTTGGCTCTCAAAGCTACGCTGTTAAGAGCCGCTCATATCTCTTCACTTACTCGCTCACAATTTCCCCCACGAAAAACTTTGGGGTGAACATGCTTCCCTCCCCATTTTCTCTTAGCCAGGCATACCCATGCTTATTTGGTAAACAGTAAACATGAACTTCATTCCTGGGAGTGTTTAAGCATTGACACCTTACAGGTGGCAGAATATATTCTGGAACAGGTATTACTGTAAAAAATCTCAAGGCTCTGGGTTTGAATTCTGAGTCAGGCTGTTCACGATAAAGTGAGCACTTCTGAGGCCCTAGTTACTTATTCCTTTCAGCCATCTTTTATCATTTAACATCCGTTTTAAATAAATATTGCAATTTAAGTAATAAACCCAGTGAGTATATTACACCACACTCGGAAGTTAATGTCTAAGGGTAAACTAGTTAACTAAACATCCACAGTAAATGGAGAAACAGCATTCCAGCATTCTAAAACACCTGCTTATTATTCCACTTGAAAAAAATTTCACAGAACTCACTCTTTTCTTTCCTCTGTTTTCCCATAAAAGTGCAAAAATTATTAAATTTTTCATATAAAAATATGAAATAATGAAGAATACAGTGAGACATTATCAATATGACACAGAATTCAACTGATGCGTAAAATGTACGTACTCCCATAAGGAAGTTATCATTACCTTCTCAATATGTCATGTACTCCATATTCTCTTCTACAGATACAGTCTCTTGAAAATGCTCAAATGATCCTTTTGAAAACATACTGATTCACCCTCCGTTAGTGTAGCACCACTATTTTTAACATTCTTGAGGCTGATTGGCTGCTATTTTGTTTGTAAAATAAGTTGTGATTGGGTATCACACCTCATCTTCCATATTTTACAGGATCTGCCCCTTTCCTTATATTTATTTTCTTCTTACCAATCACTTCAAAACCATCTGAGCTTCTCTACATAATGTATAGACTTTTTCCTTGTAATAAACTATTAGAAAGAAACTAAGCCCAAGAGTCCTTTCCTTACCCAGACGTAATTTAACTAACAGTATACTAATACTTTTCACAGATGTTATTCAGCAACTTTTCACAATGTATACAAAAATATTATTTCAGTAATGATTATACAATATGTTTCCAAACCACACCGAAAAACTCTGGCAGGTTATTACTGACGAAAATATAAGACTAAAATATACACACCACTTTACCCTAAAGTAATAATCAAGGGAGCTATGCGCTCCCAAAAATAAAAATTCTAAATAATTTTCATTAAAGGAACTACTTGCGATCAAGCAACAACTCAATGAGTGGTATTTTGTACAAGAAAGTTCTTACACCTGTGAAAATGCTGTTGGTAATATCATTCCCTTCATCAGGAAAATATGGATGCAGATTCCTAACAAAGCACAGGGTGGAAACCTCTACTTTCCCATGAACGGGTATGATATTACCAACTACATTTTCACAGACGTAAGATCTCCATTCTACAAAACTCTATTCATCGATTCGTTGCTTAATCGCAAATAGTTCCCGATATTTTTATCGAGAATCATTTCCAATCTCAATATTTGGGGGCGTACAGTTCCCTTAATAAATACTTTATGGTAGAGTGGTGTATACATTTTCATCTTATATTTTTGTCACAAATAACCTACCAGAGTTTAGTCGGGTGTTGTTTGGAAACGTGTTGTATAAAGTTTGTATTTTTCACTTTGGGCTACAGCCTATTAAGTTTTTTAAGCAAAAGAAAACCCCTTCAGCAGAATATTTTTACAATTTCTGCGTTGTTACATTTGGTCCAAAGAAAAAATAAAATGTGTTGTGCTATAATATGCACAGACTGTAAATTGTTTAGAATAATAGCAAATCAAAGTTGAAAAACATAAATTAAGTACGAAAAAAAATTAATAGGTATCAAATGTTATGCTACTTGTTATTACATATTAGTATGTAGGTTTTTATTAAAAAGTTTTATACCCGGGATATTTTCCTACAACAATTATGGCCTCGGAATGAATTTATAACAAACAAAATTTGTTAATGTAAAGCTTAAAAATACGCCATAAGAATAAAACTTGGCTTAACAATGTGCATTATTGTATTTAAGATAATGTTTTATGACCTGTGGTCCTGAAGCTTATGAGAACAAAGAGGTGAGTTGCACCAAATAACAGAGATATGGTTATTTATACCAAGACCTAAAGTTGTTAAAATTGGTCGTCACCATGACATAAATACAGCAGACATGCTTATTTTAATAAATAAATAAATAAAAAAAGTGCATGTAGAAGTATTTGCATAAAAATTAATGTTTTTTTTTAAAAATCTAACTAATGCTGCACAACTTGATTGTGAACTGACCCATCTCGCTCAGATTCATACATGTTTTACCTGTACTATTGCATTGCACATAACAAACCCATATGTTTGTAGCTGAAATATTTCTTAACATAATTTAAATACTAATAATAAACCATGCTCAAAACTCCATAGCTTAGCTGCATGTTCATACTGACTATGCAAGATGAACATGACAGTATTATTTAAAAAAATTAACCCCATTCAAATTTTATTTCCAAATTGTCATAAAGTCCTTAACTTTGTACTCATCTGAATTTTTTTAAGGCCTAAAGAAAACTTATTAAAGCTGCGACCCATGCCTGTAAACATTCACATCATAGTATTAATAAACAACAAATAAATACCAACAACAGTGTCTCAGTTGAGTTGAGGAAGAAAAAAAAAAAGGAGGCAATTTTTGATTCTAGTAAAACTTTGTAATGAGCATGTAAAAAATGACATTAACAGTAGTGTGCTGACATAGCTCGCTGTCTGTCTGATGCCACATTAAGAACCAAACAAGAAGGTAAGTTACTAACCATGCTGTATGTGCTTTCACTACAATTCTGAATTATTTGTGCATGAAACGCATGCATACATGTGTCAAAAAAAAAAGAACTTAAAAGCACAAGTGTGCATAAGGGCATAAGCATGACTATAGTGCCAGAAGGGGTTGTCAGTGTATGCAAAGGACTACTCATTAGGAAAGTGTTAAAACACACTAACATTCTCAGCTGTGGTTTACAAGCCCCTGAGTGAGACTGACAGTATTTTTCGCTATATTTGTTAGTTTCATTGTATCGCAGCTACTTCTATGGTAGCCTTGGCCACAGTGCATGTTGACTCCTGGTTCCTCGGAATAAGATCATCCAGTGGTGAACTCAGACCAAGCCTGTGCGTCAGGGAAGTGAAGTAAACCACAACCTCAGAAATCAAAATACGCCATATGTTGCTTCATACAAGATATACCAGGTGACCTAGGGGAGAGAAATGACGAAGGTAAATCTCTCTCCTGCCAGTCTCGTTTGCCTGCAGACAGCCTTAATATTGTGGAGGCTGCTGTGCATGCCTGGACAGACTGACCTTGAACTTGGGAGAAAGTTGGCCGGGTGCCACCCAGACAGCACTTTCTTTGGTGGTGTGCCAACAACATCACAGCACAGTACATACCTCTCACGTACCTCGTACCTCTCACATTGTGCGTGTACACGGTTGTTTACTCTTGCTTACACAGTGCCATTTGGCAGCTTGGCCAACTTGGGTCCAATTCCCGTACAAGTCCAACATTTTTGAGATGCAAATGGAGCAACAGTCACTGTGCAGTGATAATGATATTTACCTATACCATTTTTGTTCTTCTTCTGACTGCACTGTAGCTATTGTTACTATGTAGAGGTGGACATAAAAAAGCTGCCAGTATGGAATGCACAAATTAATTACTGTGTTAGAACGAGGGAAAATATTACTGTATTATATCCGAGAAAACAAAATTGATTCAAAATGCAATTATATGTTGACACAGTGGCTTTTAAATAATATATTGCTGAAAAGTACTAAAAAGGGGGCATGGTGAAAACAAATTTGATCTGCATATTTTATCTTTAACTTACATTATGCCTTGTTGACCAGAATTAACTGTAGCATAATGAGTGATCCAATATAAAATATACTGAAAACCAATTTTTAAGCATCCATTTTTCCATTTGTGTTTTTAATAATCCACAGAGAACAAGTTATTAAACTGAGAGCTTGGTGAGCCAATATATATTTTTAATCGACATCTGATAACTATCTTAAAAATAATTAAATTAGAGAGCAGCTTACTAAAATACATGTTGCTGTTTGACTAAACATGAAAAACTGGGTAACAACTGATATTATCACATAATATCTTGCCATAGCCTTGTGGTGTAAATAGGCACTCAATGTCAGTAGTCCACGTCAAAAATGATAAAATTCATGTAATCAACAAAGTTTTCTACCATAAAATAATTTATTTATCAACACATGTATAAATTACATTTCACTGCATACTTTACAAACAACTTAAAATATTTATTCACGCATCACTAAACTTACCATGCACGAGACCAGTAGAACACACAAAATAAATACATTAGAAATACAATAAAAAACTAATGGCACTGAACAAGTCTGTTCATGAATACAAGCATGAAAGCTCACTATTCTGTTTTCATGCCTTCCTTGAGATTCTTGCAGGTACATCCAATCTCTTGCAACCTCTACAATATAGTTCTTAACACATGCTGTATAGTGGAGTGTACTACTATTTAATTAACCCTGATATTTCATATTGTACATTTCTTTGAATCTGGTTACAAGTTTGTATAAAAGAATCATTGAAAATTTACTACATAATTAACAAATACAAAAACCTCACAAGACTTCTGTGGAAGTTTATATACGTTAAAATACAATAATTTATTTCTAAGGGTTTCTTTTATAAAGATTTAATTAATTATCACATCAATTTTACTGTATAAGTTGTAAACTATAGTTGCTCAGATTAATAGAAACCATATTTGAGCATTATTGCCAATAAACATCCTTCTAGAAATCTAGGCGTTTGAACCCAACACAGCAGTAAAAATTGCCTGTCTTAAAGTCAGTCAGTCAGTGGGATTGCAACAGACCTTGAAATACATGAGCTAATGTTCATATTCCGCTCTGGTTGGCATCTGTGTCCTTCCAGAGCTGTGGGGCTTTAGCGATTGGCACCCATTCATGTATCTCCACGGGTCCCCAAACTTTCTTCCATATGGCCTTCCATACTTTCTCTTGCTTCCACTCCTTTACCCAGCGAGCTTTCCACAGCATCCGCTTCTTCCACACCCCCTTTGTGGAGTTTTCATCTGCTATAGTAACTACACTGTGCATAAAAAAAATCCACAATCAGAGACTTTATACAAAAAGACAATGAGTCAAATTATTTACAGATTCTAGAAAGCAAAGTACTGTAATTTTTCCCCACCTGCTAATGGTATCATGATCGACAATATACCCACCAACATTGTAGACTGATTTATATTCTGAGCCCCACCAAAAAGTTATATAAAATAAAATTGCTCTCTTATAACTGGAAGATTAAGGAACCAGTTTGTCTTCTCTCAGACACAAAAAACATTACAATGGAACTGAAATTAAGATACATACCTTATCTATATAGAAACTATATTTTACAGTACTGTACTTGTGTTGTAGCTGGTGAAAAAACTATGAATGTTATTCAAAAAAAGAATATGAACCATGTCAAATTTTATAATTAGCAACTTTGCAACAATTCTGCTACGAAAGGACTAATGCATTATCGTAGAAATGGCTCAACATGACATATGAGCCTTGTATTGGTGTCCATGTTACAACAGCTCATAATACTGATTTGTCAATATTTGATACCTCAGTAAAACAATGTTACAACTCAAAAAATCTGATTTTTTTAATACCTTACAATATGCAGTACAGAAATCTGTTTTGCGTAAAAGTTTTCCAACTTAAATACTACAATGATTATAAATTCGTGTGGGCTAATGTAGCATGGTAATGCACTAGAGGAAAGTGTTTAGTTATAAAACACTCTTCCTCCTGAAAAACCACACATTTTGAGTTGTAACACTGTTGTATCTCTGTGTTAAATCTCCTTCCTACCCTACCCCTCACCAACAAAGGCAAACTGGATGTGATTCCTGGCAGGATCTTCTGGATTTTCACATGTGGAAAATGTTGTGAACATTGCAGTTGGCTGGCAAGTTTTCTCACGACACTCCCATTTCCCCATCTCTTGCATTCTACCACTCCTCCGTCTTCACCTCATTTCACATTTCACCCTCACCAGTACTAACTATTAAGCATCAACATCACCTAATTCTCATACACAAAATAAACCCCAACTCCTTTTCTTCCAAATGTATGCAAAGAATGTAGTGGGGAATGTAACAAAAATCAAGATTTGCATGAAACTTTGGCACAATTTGATCAGTGAGGACAGGTCATTTGATAAAAAGAAATGAGAATACAATGACAAGCTAATGTAATAAACTTGTTTACATACGAAAGAAAACCAATGTAATTCTCTCCTTAAATTTATTTACATTATCATAGGTCACCTGCTCTGACATTTGTATTTTCAGATACAGGTCTACAGTAAAATATTTTTCAACATGTGGACTACATTGGTGTATTACAATACCGATCTAATGTTTTCATAAAGCTCCCTCAATATACAGGTTCTCTTCTTACAGACAATGGTTAACTCACTATAGTCAATGATTTTGCTTTAAAATATTTACAGCACAGAACCATACTAGTTCAACCTGCATTGCTCAAGATGTAAAGAGCTTGTAAAAAAAAAAGCATGCAGTGATGTTCACTGACAGTTCTAGTGTGTAATGCAATATATAATTATCATATATTATTCCATCATAAAATTGATTATACTACAATCATTGAAATTTATAAAATCATACATTTAGTTTTATACCAGCGTGCCTTCACTGCTTGTAACTATTTACATGAAACATATTTGCAATGTCAATGTAAGTTTATTTGATTAATTTGTGCACTAAAAACTAGTGTGATTTACAGACTGGCCAAGTTTGTCAAAATAATTTTTATTTAAAACCAAATATTAGATTTGTAACTGTATTTACAGTTTTCCTGAAACATTGCTTGTTCATGTTTCCACGTGTGTTCAGATCTATTTTGAAAATATCAACTAATGCAATTGCAGGTAGGCTGTCCACTGTTCTTTAAGCAGTTTCAAAATCAACATTTGAAAATGACTACTGTCTCTACCTGCGTATTTACTGATATGGACCCAGCAAAGTTAGTAATAACAAAGAGAAAGTAGTTCCACATCTTAACATTGAATTAAAAGTATTAGGTAACATTCGCGAATACTGAAATTATTTCTTTGGCTCTGTAATTTTTCTAATGTATATAAGTGTAAGAATGAGCAAATTTGTAAAGTATTTAACTGTCTAACAATTTCACAATTTCATCTCACCAATGCATGAATAAAGTGATGAAGCCCACGACAATATTAGGTAATTCTATATATGGTGTAAGGATACACAGTGTACGAACAAGTAGTTCTTAAAAGTAGTTTCTAAAAAGACACTCGGCAATAGTTGAATTATGACCAAAGTGCTCCAGCAATACATATTTTTAAAATTGAAGGAAACATTTATTATTAACAATAAGCTGTAGATATTACTTACAGGAAACTCAAACCATCCTGCTTACAATACTGTACTTGTTTCCCACACCAATGTCTTCAATGAATATGTTATTCTTTCATGTTTCCCACCATAAATTTTTCCACTAAATTTCATTGCAAACAAGTAGGCCTACTGTACGATAAGTGTAATAATTACTATAACAAGAGAGAACACAATCTACCCACAACACAGGATGGCCTGTGGCATGTTAGTAAAAAGAAATATGTACAGTAATTAACTATTCTTGAATGGAACTGTTAAATAGAACTATTTTGGTGCTGTTGGAGGTTTAAATCAAACTTCTCAGCATAAATGAATAGCTTACTAACTTATTAGAAACAATGGATGGTATTTCAAAGAAAATGCAGAAAATCATATTTTCCGTATAACAATGATTTAGTAAACCCATCAGAACTTTCCGTTAATAGGCTCCCCTGGTATTATCTCCACTACAGTTGGAATTTTCAAGGAGACACATTTTGATTGATAAATGTGTTACTGTAAACTGAATACAGGAGGACTGAAATAGGTGCAAGACTTGTCTAGGCACGTGTCACAAATGTTCATTACTGTATCAGTAAAGAGATGAATCAAAGCACGAAAGTTATATCTGACCCTAGCACTTGATTTTTGAATCAGAAATATCTTTTCCCATGATAGAACAATGTCACCAGATACATGGACTAATGAGATTTAGTTTGCAGTTAGGATGTGTTTCTACGCAATCCTATGCTCTTGAGAGTCTTTCAAGGAACTCCATTTCCTAACAGGTTATAATGACAAAACCTACCATCAATGTATTTGTGGAGAGAAAATACTACAATTTAACATTTTTCTACAAAAATGCCATGTTTACAGCATGTTCTCAATACAAGTACAAGTAAAACTATGTTATAGACTATTCACTGTAAAATAAGTACTTTTGAAAGCCCTGCTTAAGATTTGCTTGTATGCACGTTGTTCAGACCCCGTCCGGGGATTTGAACCAGCGCCATGTGGACTTGAGAGCCGTGGCGCATGCCGACCAGGCAGGGTAGCGGTAGCAGTCGAGGCAAAAGAAGCTGGGGTGACCCGGGCTGTGTATATAAGCGAGTGCAAGATGTGCCCTGCCCCCACTCAGCCGTCATATTATTGTGTGTAATTACAAGACTTTGGAGGGCATCACGACGTCGAGGACGTAAGGACTCTACACACCACGAGGCTGAGCAGGCTACAGGTCCAGGAGGGAGCCTCCTGATTGAGCGGCATCATCAGTCTTTTCAGTGGTAAGAACCTTAATGTATGGGTGCAAGGTAGGATGTGAGATAGACGTTAGGCTGCGCATAGTATATTTGTATTTGTGAGTCAAGTTAAAGTATTTTATTGTAAGGTGATGCTGTCAGCCTACTGAGTAAACTATTGTAATTGAGAGTAACGTAATTTGTACAGCTTAATTGTATATCGTTTCAGCGTCTCTAGCTTGTGTTTTGCTATATAATTTACTGTAATTAATTTGTGTAGTAAAGAGACGCATCATTTACTTCTAACACAGTTCTTTCTCTAACTCTTGACTAGGCCACCCTTAATTGACTTATCTTGTCTGCTTGATCCTGGAGCCAGGACGACCCGAATAATGTTGTGTATTCTTCCAAGTAAAATCAACATTGCCATGAGCCTAACCACTTTATTCATGTGTTGGTCAAGTGAAACTTTGAAATTATTAGAAAAGTAAATAATGTACAAATCTGCTCATTTTAACACTTTGATGCATTAATAATAATAATAATAATAATAATAATAATAATAATAAAATAAAATAATAATAAAAAAAAACAGAAGGAAATATTTTAAGTTATCACAAATGGTTACCTAACACTCCTTATTCAACGTTATGGTATGTAATACTTTCCATCCATTGTTACTAACTTTACTGGGTGCACGTCACTCATTGCACCCGTTAAAATAGTATATGATGTAGGAGTAGTGACTTTTTCCTAAGGTTGATTTAAAAAGTTCTCACTTTAGCATGAACAGCCTTTGATCACTATGGGAATCAATTAGTTTTTCATTAGACCCTCTATATTGTAGTATATTCACAGAGGTTGATTGTATTGTAGTCTCCAGTGCTTAACTGTGGGTATAGTCTATTCGCAGTTTCTTTACACTTTTTGAATCAAACCTTTGAAAATTCACCCCATGAATGACATGTTAGGTTTTTTCCTAAATGCATCATGGATCACAAGCATTAAATACTTGTGTTAACATGAAAGTACCTTATTTATGGTTAAATCGAACTTTCATTTATATTTTATCTGTAAATTATAGTATTTAGTTTATAATTAATATGAATAAATACAGGGGAAAATAGGTGTGTTGGTAATGCCGAGTAAGAAATAGTTCTTATGCAAAATATATTAGACTGAGTGTGCACGAATGTGGTGCGTTGTCCCTTTGGTATAATTTTCTAGATTTGGTTAAGCTTTATTGGCATAAGGCGGAGGAATATTCTGGAAGTAGAACTTTAGCCGGGTTTCAGAAAAGTTCGAAGTAACCGTGAATAGACTATATCCCACAACAGCCATAACACACAAACTGCTATGAGCAATCGCACAGTTTACCAACATACATTCAACTCTCACCACAGGCCCTAACTGCTTACTGCTGTATGTACCAAAAGTCTACCAACTTGCCAACTTGTTTCTGAACCAAGTATATAATGGACAGTAATGCCACTAAAATGTGAGGACTCACATTAAGAATCCAGTGCCGTCCTAGCGAAAGTGGGGCCAGGTGCAAGAACTATTGCTATGCCCTTCCCTTCAAACTAGTTTATACCCCTTCCCACAACACAATCACCTTTTGAAAAAAACTCAGACATACAATAATAAAAACGTAAACTTGATTAAACAATAAAATACGGAACTTAATGGTAAAACATTTTATATTTTATAAATAAATGTGTTTAAAATATAATTTTTATCATGAAATAAAAAATTATTATTATTTTCCTGGGCTTGAGGCTCCCCTAGGTGCGACGCCCATGGGGTCACACCCCACAAGGGCGGCACTGAAAACAATATTCTAGACTATGTCCACTTTTTTAAAGTTCTCAAATAAAAGGGGGCACCCTGAAAATGCAATAACATTCCTTCTCTGAGCTCTAGACCTAATGTTCAAATGTTGCTGCATCACGTAAAGTTGATGGGGGACATGTCACACGTCACACATCTTGTTTGTCGGGTACTCTGTACCTAATCAGTCAGATAAGTGGTACCAAAAGTCTTAATTTACAACCCTTTCAATTTTCCTTCTTCAATTTATAGTTAAAATTTTTACTATTTGTTCATAAGTTGTTTTGATGCTTAGTTTGATGCTCGGAAAAATACATGTTCTGACAGCATTTCAAAGTAATTTACCATGATTAATCATAAATGGTGAAACTAAACATTGTCAGTAGGTAATAATGATTGAAATTATAATATTATATTGATATTTACCTGTCATGCATGTCCCTTCTCATAAAGGTCATATTTCTCATTTTTTTGGAATTTGGTTATCTGAGAGAGGTTACGAAAAATGACCCCTTAATGCAGTTGGTAGTTGTCAAATCATTATAGTTTTCTAAATATAACACTCAAATTCCGACACAAGGGCGTTATAGGCAGGTTCAAAAAGTTGAATTAGACTCCAAGCACGGCATATTGCATTTGTATTACAAGCTACTAAAGGAACAAGAACAATTTTTCCTCTACAGTTTATGGTTTAAACTATTTACTAAATGAATGTTAACAGTTTCGCTTGAATGAACAAAAATATATTTACAAGTCTGACCCCTATTTTCAACAAAATTCAGAGTGCCAATACTTGCTTACCTGTTTATTAATCACACTCATACTGAATCAGTATGTTCTGCACACCATACAGATGGCATTAAATGCAATTTGATTGGAAAAAAATTTCTAGGAGCAAAGCCTAGTATGCTTCAAAATTAGGGAAAATTGAGACTTTTGAGCATTAAGGGGGCACTTTTCGAAAGCTCTTTCAGATAACCAAATAAAAAAAAATTGAAATATGACCTTAAGGTATCATGTTAGTTTCTAAAAACACTGGCATGCAAACTATTTTACACATTGCTCACCTAGTTGGTTCCTGCTGTTTAAATCCCAATGCCTCAATTAAAACAGCCATGGTAAACATAATTACTGCAATCTGTAACAGAAATTAAAATCATTAATGAACATGTTTTATGATTGCTCCAATTTCAGACTGTTACATCAGTGTTTAGCAATTACCCACTCATTCAATGATGAGTTTGTATAGGCAAATACTAGATACCATTTCCACCTCATATGTATACACATTGATTTCAGTTTCACGACATTAGAGTAGCAAAGTAAATGCAAAGTTCATTAAAATGTTATGACATTACAATAAAAAATAGTGTATTCATCACAGATGTTTTAGTTTCTGAATAGGCTAATTTTATAGGTTCTCAAAAACGTCTTGCCAAATTTTGGTGCAGCTAGCTATTAAAGGAACAAATTCATGAAATGTTAAGGTGATAAATATGTCTTTAACACTATGCCTACTAGACTGTCGTAAATATATTAAGAAATTTTGTAGCAATAACATTTTGGGTATCACATGTCTGCTAGCTTTCATTATTGTGAAAGACTAGTGTCACAATCAATTTTTTTCTCAAGTATTATTTTCAATCAATTTTTGTATTTTGCAATAACTATTCTAAACTACAAGATTAAAATTTAGGCACTCAATACAATATGTGTTCCTTTCATTTTCAAAAATTCTGCAAATAAAATGCCACAATAGGTTTTAAAAAATTGTGTACATTATTTATGTATTTTCTCTTACAATTTCTCGGAAAAATTCTCCCCCCCCCCCCCCCAAACTGTTAGTGTGAACACAGATTTGTATAAAACATTTTAGCAGGAGTGAGTCAACACCAATTATTAACAGTTCGTAAAGTGGGCATGAATGCCCTTACTATGTTAAATGTGCAGTTTTAAAAATATTCGTGTCTAAAAAAAATTATACAGCATTATCAGCAGTGTATCAGCCATATTAAGTGGGTAACTGCCCCTTACATATAAAAACTACATTATTCAGTTCCTGATGATAATGTCTCTCTACTCAAGAGAATAAAAAAAAAAAAGTAATATATGCCACTCCTTAACCAAAAAATTTGGTAAGCTATTAGGTACATGATAAATGTTTCCAAGAGTGCTGCACAGGCCATCATTGTGGTGTCTTTTTTGAATGATGAGAAATATGATACTTGTGCGCAAGTAGAGCGCTAATATGTATTGGTAAACAAACTGGCAAATGAACCAGTGTCGCACAAAAGTGTTGGCTATATACTACTTCTTTAGCATACCAATTCCATAACTATAACTACTATGTTTGAAATAAAGATACTTTGGGGTTAATCTAAGAAAATGTTGTAGGGTAACATGCAAGATTATTTAAACATTCAAAACAATTTGCATTTGATCAAAGTTAATTAATTTATAGTACAGAAATAATACAGTATAAAAATATATTATCTCTAAATTTCGCCTAATAATTGCACACAAAAGAACAACATAGTATTTCGCCAATTTTCCAAAACTATATTCTCAAAGTAAAACAAGAAATAATTTTTATTGCAATTTTGTTTAAACTCCCTAACATGTGTTTTGTGTTTTACAGTTCCTTAGGCAAACTTGTAATGATCAGAGACTTTGGTCCCAAATTAATTTGCACCATTAAAAATAATAGTCCAAAATTGTACTACTCACCAACAAAATCCTCATTTTGGAGCACAACCTGATGCACTTTCCACCTGTCCCACTGTGAGTTTAAAGTTCTGCTGAGGCCAATCGACCACTTTTATACACACACACTGTTTGGACGCAGAAGGCAATAAAGAGAAACAAGGTCACTGTGGCAAAGAAACCTCAGTGGAGCCTGCCAACACTTTCCTCTGTCGATCTCTGCCTTCATCGAACATTCCTGGCACACAGGCTGCTGCGTATGTGACCAGCAAGGCACAATGCAGCTACAGTGATCAGGACAGTGTCTAGCATTAATGTTTGCTCTCTCTTTGTCCCTAGTGGAATGTACCATCATATGGACGAGTGGTATCAACTCATTTTTTCCTGTAATTTTTTTCTGTTGTGGCTATGTAAGCATGACACATGGCAGGTGGTACCTGGGTTCAATCCCAGATGTCGAAAAAGCATTGATTTTCAGCAGTGCCGGCTTACATGAGTTAATCATGGCTGCTACGTTGAAAGAGCTCTTCACTGTAATTGTTTGCTTTAGCAGGACTGATAATGGTAGTTTAGTAGCCGATGGTGAACATATTAGCAATGCAATTTAATGAATTATATGCCATTGCAAGTTGTTCGTTTCTACTAGGTTTATTTATGTACCACTGATAGACTTACAGGTTTATTAAGAAGTAACTACCACAGCCAAATGGGCTCAAGTGGTCACACTAAAGTACCTAGTTGTAGGCTCTCTCTCTTGTTTGCAAGAATTTTTACAAAGGTATGGAGCCGTGCATGATGTGATTTTAATTACTCTTAAGACAAACACCCTTCAGCAGTTTTTCAAGGCACTTTATATTTTTTAATTTCTTGGTTTGAATTGCAGAGAAACTGTTTTGAGACACATGCTAAACTGATTTGTGGGAAATGCGCAAAAAATATTACTGTACTACTATTAGTTCATAATGGTGAACCCAGAGATTGTTGCAGGAAAATGACACATTCCTAAAACCGAATTACTTACCCAATGTAAACCTCAAAGTTATGTCCAGCCATGATTTTTAGGGTTGTGCGAATATTCAATATACCAAAGCGAAAAAGAAAAATTACAACTTTCACTTTGGTTTCAGTAGGAAATTTGGTTACCGAAAGTTCTAACCAAACAAAATTTTTCGATTGTGATGAATTTTGGGGTGTTTAATGAATGTTCTTTTAGTGCACCAGCAAAGAAAATTTTTGCCTGTAAATCATATTGTTTTCATTATTTTATAACTGAAATAACCAATTACATAAAACGAAAATTTAAATGTAGGCAGGATCCCTTGTGGCAAGTACTTCATATCCTACATTTTTTTTGGTTTGATTTTACAATGAATTTGTTATAATCAATAACTTGTTAAAATGTTATAAAATTCTTTAGTCTTTCATTAAGGCAGAGCTCTCATGACATAATTTTTCATTTTCGTTTCAGTTTTACGAAAGTTCATAAAAAAAAAAGTGTTTCGTGAGAAAAAAGTCACATTCGCACAACCATAATAATTTATTTAAAAATAATTTTTCCAAAGTTTTAAAAAAGTTTATTATATACTTGTTTGTGAGAATACTTAGCTGAAATCATGACAATTGCAACACATTTCCATTGACCAGAAGTTGACAACCCTGGATACTTTTGGCTACCAAATTTTCTGATGCAACACAATTATGGCAGTCTGTGACCATATTACCAGTAAAAATTGCCAAAGCCAAGTAAAGGATTCCAAGACCACATGAAAAATTCATTACAGTGAAACCCTGTTAAGAAGTTCCCACTTAAGAAGTTTCCCTGCTTAATAAGTTGAATAATTTTGCACCTTGTCTACATGCACATGTGTAATTTGACCCTTTTAAGAAGATTTCCTAGTTAATAAGTATTATTTTTTCAGTCCCTTGAAAAAATTCTTAACAGAGTTTTACTGTATTTCAATTTTCTGACATGAAATGGACAATGTCAATAATTAAGGAATGGAACAGTTACCGTACATATTTGTAGAAGACAAATACATAACAGATCAAACAGAATTTAAATAAACTTGACACTCCACACCATTAGCTCACATAATTTAATAATGTATATGTATGCATAGTAGTAGAACCATATTAATATTGAATCACACTGTTCAGATACACAATTCGAATGAAGAGTACATAAAATAACAACTGGGGTGTAAAACATGAGCATGGCAATTAATACTGTAATTCTGTTTATTATGTTCCACACTTTGCTGAAACAATTTTGTTTCTTATGTGATGAAAAATGATTTTTAAGTCTTTAAAATACGTAGGTATGTTAGTTTTAAATATCCCTTAAGCCTAGATTAATTTTCAGTTTGTTATTTAGATTTGTTTAGTATGAAAGGCAATATGTGTACTTATGTGGTAAAAAACTATGAATTTTTTTTTTTTTTTTTTTGTAAATCAGTGGGAAAATTTATTTTTTATCTGCCCTTTACCTAGCTTGTAAAAATATATGTATTTATTGAACTAAAAAAAAAAAAAAATAATTGTTGGAATGTGTACTTGTAAACAAAATACTTTGATTAGATATTATTCGACTAGAGATATGATTCAAATTTGCTTAAAATAAAATTTACTGCTTCACCCGCCCCTAGTACATATATAATTAGTCATATCTGTTCATGGGGAAAAAAAAAAAAAAGTTTTTTTTTTTTTTTTTTAACTTGATTTTGGTACATTTATTGTCATTTTTGTAAGTGATTTCAGTACTTTTCATTATTTTCGAAAAAGTAAAGCTGCATGTTTGGAATTAGTTATAAAAAAGTTTTGCAGGGAAACACGGGTATTCAAAAGACTAAAAACAACATAATATCACATCATGCAGGTATTTATAGCTATTAGACAAACAATAAGCATTCTAATTTCCATGCTTAAAAACTTGCTTGCAACTACACTGTTCAGTTGTAATAAGTGAAAATAAATATTCTAGTAATTTTGAACAAACATAAATTAGGCTAATTGAACTTTAAGTAAATGCCAGTATAGTCATCAATTTACTATTTCCTGCTGTGTTGCCACTGAATTTTTGTATCATGTAGCAAAATAATTTTCTCAGTAATATTTTTCATACTGTATTTTAGTGAATGTGGCGGGGACACCAACATACATACATGCTTACTGCAATTAATTCCTTTCCTTCAGCAGGTTTTAACCATTTTTCAGACAAAAATATTTGCAAAAGGAAATTACATTCCAAGACTGAAATTAATAATGTTAAAGTGTGTAAAATTGTACACATTTATTTTCAGTAACTATTTAATTTGTCAGGTCTATAAAACTAAAAAGTCTGATGAGGCAGTCGGGAATATTTTAGCCCTAGGCCCAGCATAGGTTGGGTACAAGGTAGCTTTTTACATAAAAACAATTTTTGAGGTTAGGTAATACAAAAATCATCAGTGGTTCAAGATTTATTCCAAGTAAGAGTTTATACAAACTTTTTTAATACCTGCAATGTACTTATTCATCCACTCCCATAACTTCGGGCGATCAACTTTTTTTGAATGGAATGTTAAGCTTCCATGAAAGCGCGGGCTGTTGACAAAACAAATTCTTGTTTTTCAACTTCCACATTTTTAGACCGGGAAACAAGATTGGTAATTTGACATTTTACACCAGACGTCGATGCACCCTGAACTTGTTTCGCTTCCATTGCTAAAGCTTTGTTTTTCTTATGAGTAGCACTACTTTAGACAAGTGTCCTTTACAGCCCATTCTATTCGTACATTACAAAATTTTCACATAAGTATTTTATTGACTTTTTCAAATACATAAAACCCCTTGTGAAAAAATTCTTTGTTACAGTCAAATACTGTCGCAACCATTATTACTAGACATGTCTGGCATCTTTGTTTAGTATCTCGTTGTTACAGTTTATAGCAGGGTTGCGAGATTGTTTTTGATGAAGTCACCTAAATGTTGTCCAGTTTGATTATACTTTACATTAATTGCATTTTAAAAATATATTGTGAGTTTTTCATGTAATATTTTATATGTATGGAACACGAATTGTTTTAAAATTTAAAAATGACATAAGCCTACACAAAATTAAAAAAATGTCAAACGCATAAACAATTGCGTGATATTCAATTCACCTATTCATAGACACCTGAAAAAATTGAGAGTTCAATGACCTGCAGGATAGATTCTATAGACTTATGTACAAATTTGTCAACGTCAACTGTGCATTGGTTGTCTGCTGTCACAGTGGGAGGTGACGATTGGGCCAGCATTTTCCAGAAGGTGTCAAACACAGTGTGAACCAATGGCTAATTTTTTTTATAAACACACGTTTTGAATTCTAATTTGTCCCAAAATGAATCCGCGAATTCTTGAGGCTATACATTGTCGGCAGAGAGTAACAAAAGTCTGAACAAGAGACCCTTTTTAATTGTATCCACAGTGATTGCCATTTAAAAAAAAACTTATCTTACTTATGAGAATTAACTGTCTTGTTCACAATCAAAAATATACCAATACTAATTAAATAATTCCAAGTTGCGCAAATATCGTAAATTCAGTACAAAAATTGCCCAAGTTGCGATAGTGGCATTTTCGTAATTTTTGGTTGCAAATTTTGTCTTGAAGTAGCCCAAACGGTGACACATAGTCCAATCTGGCAACCCTGATTTATAGAGCAATATCAAGATATATGTTGCATGTGTCACATTATAAATATATCAATTATGTGGCGAAATACATTATTTTCATGATTATTTTGCAAATTTACTAAAATTAGTCAATTTCGCGAAGATAAATGGACTTAGTGAAAATTTTGTGATTTTGTGCACCACAAAAAACAGATGTCTCTAATCGTTGGGTTTATAGCAGTCGAACATCACAAATATCATCAGTGTGTCAACACTTATATCTGAGTTATTGTTTTTATTCTGGCACAATTTTAACAGTTTAGTAACGTAAAATTATTGCTTGACGAGACACAAAAGTTGATTGTTAAGTGCAAATATTTGTTTATAACCTAAAAGAGCCATGATTTGACTTGCGCATTCAGTAACTCAGTGTCTACTGGGACAAAAATCTTGACTCAAATGACGAGTCAATCTTTTTCAGTTCAACTCGACTTGATTTTTGAGTCAGACTTGGCAGAGCACTTGGCTGCTTGTAGTACTGTACATTTGAAAGGATAACCATGTGTCGTTAAAGATGAGATCATGTATTCTACTGATTCCCCTATTGCCAGACATGTAAGGTGAGGAAGCCGAAAGAACAAAGAGAGGATGCAGCTTTTTTTGCTAGATAATAGCTTCCTCTCACAACAGCATTAAGGGGAGAAAGAAAGGTACGCTTCTCAAAGAGGGACAGAGATAGTAAGAGAGAGAGGACATAAGAATGCCAACCGCTTTTCCTCTCATCAGGCATGTAAGGGGAGGGAGCAAAGATGTACCAGACTGCCCAATTCGCTGATTCCATCAGCTGAAGTTGAGAGCACCGTGATTAACATATTTCCCACCTAGAAGTGTTCATGAAAACAACTAGCTTAAAAATGATTGTTGCATGAAATCTTAACTGCTGAGACATATTTTTGATTGATGCAATAGTAGATGTTGAAAGCAAATATTTTATCCTTATTTTTAGGAATTTTGCTAGAACCACTAAAAATTTTTGGTGGCTACCATTTTTTGGTTCATGTGTTTTCAGTACATAGAGAGTATACTGTACATTATTCAGATGAAGTTGTTGAAGAACTTGAAGGGAATAAAATAGTGCTTCACATTCATTCAACTTAGATCTTTCAAACCTTCCAAGATGTATGTGCCTTTGTTGTAAAACTAAACCGGTATAAATACTGTACATAAATTGTAAATATTTTTAAGCGAATGGATAACTATTTTGAGGTGGCAGCACGAAACAATAGAAATACATATATACAAAAACTAAAACTTTTTTTTAATAAAATAATTATATTGTTAAGGAGATTGGTTACTTCTAAATTTTATTCCTGCAATATGGTTTATTTGTCTCAATATATATGTATTACGTTTTTAAATGAATTAATTTATGAAACAAAAATAATTGAATTAACTTTTTGCGGGCATTTATAAAAAAAATTTTTTTTTTTTTTTTTAATTTTGTTTCCTTTGAAACACATTTTATTTTACTGAATCCTTGGAAACTGTTATAACATGGTACTGTACTCTTTTTACAGGTCCCAAATAATACAAAAAATTAGGAGCTTGCAGTAGAAAATTTATAAGACTTGGGACTGTTGAAATAAGGTATAAAATAATGAACAGAAAATAAATCTTTAAAATACAAAACATTTAATATTCTAAATTCTTTTTACATGCATCAATATGGCACAACAAACATACAGGTCAGTACTTAAGTGTGATTTTATTGAGGCTGGTCAGCATTGTGAGCTAGTTCTTCATTTGTCTCACCCACAATGTCCGACTGTGTGGGTTTGCCACATAACTCTTTCTGCACTGGAATCAAGTCCCCCCACTTACTGGCACGAGCACAGCTGTAGGCAATCCTGAAACAATAAACATGTGCAAGGTAATTCTGTTGTGGCTACTGGGAGGGTTACTGCCAACTGAAAAATTTGGTCAAATGCTTCTTTTAACAATCCCCTCAAATAATAATTCATATATATATATATATATATATATATATATATATATATATATATATATATATATATATATATATATACTCACACTCTCACACACTCTCACACACACACACACTCTCTCACACTCACTCTCTCACACTCACTCACTCACTCACACTCACTCTCTCACACACACTCACTCTCTCTCTCACACACACACACACACACACTCTCTCACTCTCACACACACACTCTCACACACACACACACTCTCACACTCTCTCACACTCACACTCTCACTCACTCACTCACACTCACACTCACTCACACACACTCCACACACTCACACACACTCACAACTCACTCATCTCACTCACTCACACACTCACACACTCACTCATCCCTCACACCTCACTCACTCACACTCACTACACTCACTCACTCACACACTCACCACTCTCACACTCACTCACTCCACACTCACTCACTCACACTCACTCACTCACACTCACCACTCCACTCACTCACTCTCACTCACTCTCACCTCACACTCACTCACTTCACACTCACTCACTCTCACACTCACTCACTCTCACACTCACTCACTCTCACACTCACTCACTCTCACACTCACTCACTCTCACACTCACTCACTCTCACACTCACTCACTCTCACACTCACTCACTCTCACACTCACTCACTCTCACACTCACTCACTCTCACACTCACTCACTCTCACACTCACTCACTCTCACACTCACTCACTCTCACACTCACTCACTCTCACACTCACTCCTCTCACACTCACTCTCTCTCACACTCACTCTCTCTCACACTCACTCTCTCTCACACTCACTCTCTCTCACACTCACTCTCTCTCACACTCACTCTCTCTCACACTCACTCTCTCTCACCTCACTCTCTCTCACCTCACTCTCTCTCACACTCACTCACTCACCACACTCACTCACTCACTCTCACTCACTCACTCTCTACATCTCCGCTACTCTCTGCGTGTCGCTCTCTCTCTCTCTCTCTCTCTCCTCTCTCTCTCTCTCTCTCTCTCCTCTCTCTCTCTCTCCTCTCTCTCTCCCTCTCTCTCTCTCTCTCTCTCTCTCTCTCCTCTCTCTCTCTCCTCTCTCTCTCTCTCTCTCTCTCTCTCTCTCTCTCTCTCTCTCTCTCTCTCTCTCTCTCTCTCTCTCTCTCCTCTCTCTCCTCTCCTCTCTCTCTCTTCTCTCTCTCTCTCTCCTCTCTCTCCTCTCTCTCTCTCTCTCTCCTCTCTCTCTCTCCTTCTCCTCTCTCTCCTTCTCTCTCTCTCTCTCTCTGAATATTGTTTATTGTTTAGTGGAAACTCTAAGCATCGAATTTCAGGGGATTGACAAAAATTCTACAGCTCCGGACATTCTGTAGAAGTGCGTGTGTCTGGGGGGGGGGAGGGGGGAGAGAGAGAGAGAGAGAGAAAATTATGAAGAAGAAAGAAAAAACACTTAATTTTTTCTGATACACTCAAACTTAATAAAAACTGTATTTAAATTTAAACACCTCTTTTGAAACCACGTGCACAGAAATAGCTGCCGACATGGCGGAACTATTATCCAGAAAACAACCAACAACAGTCTACTAGCTAAGAAATAGTCAAATATTGTGAGTGATAAAATGCAGTGAATATGGTTTCCTTAATTTTGATTCTGCCCTTTTATAACTTTCCAGGTATATTTATTAGGGTTACAAAATGCTTTCGTAATTTTCATGAAAAAATATTCACGTGAAAATCTTGCAAGTGTTGTTCGCAACGTCGCATTGTGAATAGTTTGTGTCGAAAATATGGCACCGCTGTTTCTTGTCTTTGCTAGTCGTTACCACCATGGTTGCTGTTGTCTACAGTACATATTTCATATACAGCACCTACTTATGTACTGTATTTCCAAATTTTTTCAGTTTTTTTTTGTCATAGGCGCTGTCTAAATACATGATGTGTAGTCTGAGACGTCTATTATTATTCATTATTTTTTGTTACAAAGTACGAGTTAAATGGGACTTCGTGACAACATCAACAACAGGTTATTTTGTAAGTGGTAAATTACATACATAAATAGGGCAATGAGACGTAAGCAAAAACAATGTGTGTTTAAATTTATTTTATTTGAGTTATCTATTGGTATTACTTGTGTGTGTGTGTGTACATAATGTACTGTATACAGACTTCGTATGCTTTGGCGAGTACAGTTGTGATGCATGACATCTTTTTCTCAACTTTATTAAATTGACTTCTACTCATCAGTGCAAACCACTTAGCAGCACATGTCAACGGAGTTTGATTGGCAATACATTCTATGAGACGTCATAACTTGTGCTGTTTACCCACTGAAAAAGATGCATGCTCCATGCCCGTAGACTTGTACTGTTCACCAGCCGAGCCACTGAGACTATGCATCAAGATCATCCAAGTAGTATAGCGCCCTGCCGGATGGCACCATTAGTACAATCATCAAGACGTGGAGCCCTGGATCCAGCACCGGCCAGTGATGTCACATGCCCAGGGGATCAAGAGCCGTCACTCTCCTCCACACCTGACCAAGGGTGAGTCAGGAAAAGTATAAATACTGGGGCTTGGCCTTTGGAATGCAGTCTGGCCTGTTCCTTCAACATACTGCCTGGTGCCAGAGGAATCATCAGCTCTTCTGGTCTTCACCAAGCTCTTGGTGCTGAACAACCTCCTCTAACCTTGTCTTCACCACACTCCTGGTGCTAAAGATCAGGGCAAACTCCATAGCGTAGTCAAATTAACGTTATTTTCATAGCACTTTGTCTACCTATCCCGCTAGTCTAGGAACAAGTTGCCTTCACCTGTCAATGCGTAGTCAGCTTCTATTAAGCTCCCATTGATAGGAGGTCGAGAAACACTACCTTGTTTATTTACTTGATGGAATAAACAAGTCTTAATCCACTTAAGGATATATTTCCCATAGTCAAAGAACCTCTCCCTGTAGACATCAGCCCCATCAGAGGGACAGCAGGTGACTGGGAAATTTACTCCAAAACCATCAGTAGAGTACTCACATGCATACTGGACGGTCACCCTTTCTGTGCACCACGGTGTACAGAACAGCAAAGCCCCGATACTAGGTACTCCTCCTCTTGAGGTTAGCTTGTCAGTTTACGGTTTACTCTTTCCACTGCACTTCTGGCACCGGAAGGAGTACTTTCCTGCATCTGGGCAGACTGATAGACTGATCAAGAGGAACTCACCCACCTATTCGGACCATCAAGCCAGTGAGACTTGATTCTCACTATCCACAGCGCTTCTGGTGCCAGATACTGAGGTAGGGATACCACACTGGGTTAGCGGAGACGTTACGTGGAAATACACCAGAATAGGATCACAGCGTTACCGGCTCCACCTCCGCGAGGTATAATCGTAGATACTCTTTCCTCTTGCCCTTCTCCTGTTTAAGTCATATCTGTGAGAGGGTAAAAAGGACTGAGACTATCTCTAAGTACCAGCAGGAGCTTAGCCACATCCCCACTGGACTCAATCACCTCGATCCCCGGGAGCAAGTGCAAGCTGTTCGCTGCTTAAAGAGACCCGTCTCACCAGCTTATGAATCAGCTCTTTTAACACCACCTACCAGAGTCGACGGCATAACACAACCAGTATTCTAGGGTCTGCCTGAGCGGAGGAGACACGTCTCTTGGCCTAATTAACCAGTGGTTTTGGGGGACCCTGATCAGTCAACCAGTACCTGCGAACGCTCACAGACCAGCACACCAGAATCAGGGGGGCCAAACCTGCCGCACCACGGTCTGGACCACAGCAGGTCCAGCAACTTCTGCAAGTCAAACATTGTCCAGGCACCCCCGTGAGAATGGTCCCCACCGAAGCGGTAAACAGTAATAGCAGCCCCAGATTTTGTGTTCTGCCGGAAGGCCACATGAACAGTCCTGTATTCTCGTCACGTTCCAGTTCCACGCAAGGACTAGAAATCCTATATTACCCCAGGTGCCTTGCACTCACCATAACACTGTTTGAAGCATGTAATTTTCGGAGATGCTACAGAAATTTTGTTTGGTCGATACAGTAAAAATAAAAATGTTGAGTTTGACATAAACTGATATTTTAGAATCATTTACATAGAAATTTTGTCGGGAGCAGAGAAAATGTTCTGTGGATACGGACTTTAGGTCCAACTGTGCTCCAAGGTTTGAGTTTCCACTGTATTGTTTGAATTGGTTATTTCCATCCAAAATTTTATCTATTTCTATCAAAAATCTGGCAAACAATACAATGTTTTCTTTAATAAGTACAATTTTTTTTGTTTTAGTAATTATTATGCAATTTAGAGATTAATATATTTTTTTATTATTATTATTTTAAACTAAATGTTTTAATAAATTATCATTTCACTCTTATTTGAGTAAGTGGTAATTGATTACACTTTTTTTTCCGCATTGTGTAGTGACCCAGACAATGTAAGGATAAAGACAAGTGCATTTCAGCTCTCAACTGCCAACACTGGTCATTGGGTTGCACTGTCACCCAGCTCCTCCACTAAGGGAGAAGGGCGTACATTTTTTTGTAAAGTAGTTTACCATAGCAAGCAACACAGCAATGAGATGTTGGTATGCTCTTCTTTACCATTCCTTTAACAATCCATTAGGGAACATAAGTCACTGCACAGGTCTGCCACTGGTGAATGATAATTCCTCCCAACAAAAGAGAGTCTACTATTTACTATGAACATACATTGACTGAAGGCACAGTCCAGCCCTACTCAGTGTGAGTTTGTCGGCTGGCTGAGTCGCATGGTGGTAACTGCCATTTAGTCATGGGAATGGTGTCAGATCGTTCTGCCTCTACATGATAACTGTCACCTTGCCCATCGTGGGTTGCACACAACTCTAAATTAAGCCTACATGGATTTGGTGGTCCAGAACCATATTTGATAATTGTGGCCTCTGGCAATAAAGTGAATCTTTTTGATGAGCTTGGACAGTAATTACATTAA
Organism: Dryococelus australis; assembly: GCA_029891345.1. Classification (NCBI taxonomy): domain Eukaryota; kingdom Metazoa; phylum Arthropoda; class Insecta; order Phasmatodea; family Phasmatidae; genus Dryococelus; species Dryococelus australis. The sequence continues at coordinate 96,757,271 of CM056993.1, read as the reverse complement.
TGTGACCTCTGGCTGTAAACATAGCTGGTGGTGGTGGGGAAGACAGGGTGTAATTTAAGCAGATTCCATGAATCAGAACTTTGCTGATTTACATCACCTCTAACAATGAAGCGAGAACTTTGCTGAGAGAGAGAGGATATCAACTAAAACTACTTTGAACATCATGGATTATAGTTGTGGATTGTGTCAATAGGAGCCCCTAGACATGGCACACTGAGAGGGAGAAGCAGCAGGCACTGAGATGAGCCAACACTGAGCATAACTTCTACCTTTCTCCCCTTACATACAGAGATATTCACACTATTCCATCAAGAAATTTATGCCATCAAGTGGGGCTGCCAAAGTTAGTGAGGAAGGCTACACATTGGAAAGCCAGCAAAAACTCTCATTCTTGACTAACACTGTCAGTATTTGGTGGGCCTTTACATACATTGGTGCAGACCTGTAGGAATATATAGAATATCCTGAAAGATGATACCACAGAACCAATATCCACCTGGACATCAGCTATGGAAGAGAAGATACAACCCTTGGTGAGGTATCAAGGGGTTCGACCTGGCCAAGAAGTGTAACCCAACAGTACTTTTCTTTTTGTGGATAGCACGTGCAGACTTGCCAACTTTTAAAGTTTTCAGTCAGTAAAATGGACAAAAACTATTAAAACATGCGTAAACTGCCCGCTGCAATTACACATACTAATTTTCTTAACATTCACACGTAATTTCAAACAATAAAATTTCCATAATTTTACAATGAAAATTTAATATAATCTAACATTTGTTCAGTATTTCAGACCAGAAACTATGATTTTCCCCTAGAGAAGATTTATACATATCATTGAAATTGAAATGTGTTTGCTTAGTATGACATGCAAAACAAAAATATACTTATTCCTTGCCTTGGCTGAAATATACATTAATTTAAGATAACTTCCATGCCGTATTTATTTTCAAATTTATAGTATTAATATGCTTAACATAAAATTATTAAAAATTCAATTTGTAATATACAAAATCCCTATTCTGCAATGATTTAAATTTAAAAATGACATTTAAAACTTGTATATAGGCCGTTCACGGTAAAGTGAGCACTTTTGAAACCCTAGTTATTTTTTTTCTTTCAACCAATTTATATCCTTCTATCACTTGTTAATGCAAACTTTGCCATACAAGTAATAAACATAGTGTATGCACTTACCATACCCTAAACCAAAAGTCCGAGGTTACAGTAAAATGTATTTACAGGCTACTATGTTTGATGAAACAGCTTCGAAAAGTGCTCACTTTACAGTGAACGGCCTATATAAAAAATGAGCATTAAACTCACATGTCAATTTTCGAACTAAGAAAGCTTACAAATTTTATTTAGAAAACCAACCATTCCTTTTTTTTTTTTTTTTTTGATTAAGTCAGATAGAGTAAATGTGGGAATTGTTTATCGCTGGATGAAAAACAACAATAGCAATTCTACTTCTACCTAAAGTAAGACAAATATATTATTCTGTTTGTTGTTTAGTGTTGGTCATTTTCCCAGATTGTACATACACAAAACATGTAAAATAAGTATGAAATACTGGTTGTAAACAGAAATGGCATGCAAAAAATCGAAATATATACTTGCATTCAGAATACCGAACATAAGATCACAAAATTTTGACAGTTCTAAAAACGTAGTGCGGCTGCAATGTATCCTTGTTAAACAGCTGCTCTGTCTATGAAGAAAGCAACAAGTGTAAACAAATGCTGTGATCAATGTACGTTACCATGCCAACCTACCTTGTTTTTTGTTATGGCAATGTCATACTGCTGGGGCTTTGTTAATTTTATTGAAAGCGGATTGAATGGGGTTGGGAGAGACTTTGGTTTAACGTCTTTCATGAGACGGCGTTGTTTTGCACCTGTTCTTACAAGTCTATCATTTTAAATTACACATTGTTTTAATGGAAGAGTCGAAAATTTGCTCATTATTTTGTAAATTCATGATTTGGTAGGTATCAACTGTGACGACATCGACAATCACTTGTTTAGTACTCGCAGAAATGCATTATTACATTAACAGTGAACATTTTTTAAAATCTAAATTTAATGCTTCAAATTGACATAGGCCTAATATTTTTGCAATTAATACTGGAATGATACACATACGCTAATAAATAAGAACATAATAAATTATGCAATAACGTCTTTTAAAACATTTAGCTGCGGAATATTTAAACATAGCACAACGCTTACGTCTACTTGCTTTTAAATCATGCCTAGTGTATTTTATGTACAGTTATTTGTTTTAAAAATAATTTTATTTACGCATTGCATGTTTTTAAAGTAAAAAGAAACATGACACTGATTTTGTCATTTTGTATTTTTACTAACATCCGCTAGATACAAAATACCAAATTACCAAATGCGTCAATAATTTTGTATACAAAATCATGTCACGTGATCATTTTGTCAACAAAATCTGCCAATTCGGACACGGCCTCTAATTATTTTATAGACTGTCAAGTTTTAATCTTACTAAAAGAAAATGTGATAAATATGTAGTTAGTACCAATTAGAATATTAAACACGCTTAAGACGTAAATATTTCTGATGAAGTTGGTTTACCATACAATAAAGATGTTATTTTTACACTGCAAAACAGATCTGAGATAATGGTTTTCTACGCCACGTAACATTTAAATAACCATTTCAAAATACATTATTTACAATACACACTGAATTACTATTTGAAATTCCTATTTGCAACTCCTGAGTACATGTTCTGTTACACAATTCTTACTACAAATTTCTCTGCCATTGATACAAATTAATTAGCTGAATCATTAAATAAATAGACATTTCACCGGCTTTCTGAAACTAGTAGACTCAACTGCACAACAAAAACACTGCAGCTTCGTGATAATTGGGAAAATGGTGAACCAAGCCATTCATGTGTCGATAATATATATAATATTTCATGCATCAAACAAATGCACATTGCAATACTCTATACTTTCTATATGTCCTGTTATCGAGGTATCGAAGAATTGAATGTCCTGTCTCTAGTAAATATTCACTTTAAAAATCTTTCCAGTATAAGAATTTGGAAAAAAATCGCGGCTTTTTCATAAAATCGTAAAAAGGGTATGATTTCCAAACATTTTACGGAAATATTGTAAAAGTTGGCAAGTCTGCACATGGTAGTTTCAAAAGCACAAATATGACATTCTGCGGAACAAATTACAGTTGTTCAGGGGACTGCCAAAAAATGTCCATGCAAGCTGTCCTAAAACTTTCAAACCCTCTAAAAATGAAAATTATATGACACTGAATACAAGTCAAATTTTGAATGCCCGCATCTGATTTTCTCTGTCACAAGTTACACTGCACTTGGCTTAGTGATTACCTACCCATTATTAGATGGCAAAAGGTATCAAATAGGTCCTCATATTTTATCAGTTTATTCAAAAGACACATATCTATTGAAATAAATTAACATAAATCTTCAGATTTCCCTGCAGCAGTTACTGAAAATGAATTATATACTTATAATACAAAAGTTGCTCAATGTTCAAACAATTTTTGATGACAAGGGGAGTTCAAGTATATGCTTCTGGGCATATAATTTTATTTGTGAAGATACTACCTCTTGATATAAATAAATATAATGTAAATTTTAAAATCATGTTAATTTTACGCCAGATACAATAAAACACCTACCTTACGAGGTAAAACCCACCTTTAATCACAAAAGAAAACATCTCTTCAAATAATAATTCCTTGTTAATATGTTTTGCAAAACATTTTCAGGTGATACCATTTGCTTTGAAATAAAAATAATGTTAGGTGCACCTATTTGAGTGATGCATAATCTTGATAAAATTACGTTTGTCAGGCGCACTTTATTTGCTCTGCTGCTGGCAGGGTGGCATGTGAAGGCAAGGCAAGGCAAGGCAAGGCAAGCCAAGGGGGGGGGGGGGGGGGGGGGGGGGGGGGGGGGGGGGGAGGGGAGAGAGAGAGAGAGGAGGGGAGGGGAGAGAGAGGAGAGAGAGAGAGATGATGTGCTTCTTTTGCTAGACAATTGCCCCTCTCAGCTGCGAGAATTGTCTGTGAGGGGAAGAATGAAGGTGTGCCACTGGATTGAGACAGAAAGAGGGGTGAGAGAGAGGACGTTAGGTTGCCACGTTCGTTGCTATGGGTAACCACTTCCCCTCTCATCAGGGGAAGTAGCCAGCCAGACTCGCTCACTGCACGGCCGCAGTGTTGACAGACATGTTGAGGAGACAAGACATTTAGACAGTGCGCTGCAGAGCAGTTATAAACGACAGCACACATGACATATTTCACATCCAGTTACTAGACGTTTGCATAAACAAAGAAGCTTAAAAAGATAGTTGCAGTAAATATTAGATGAAGGGACCCAAATATACTTTGATCAATTCTCCATGCGATAAACGATAGAAGCAGTTTATGTTAACATTATTAACACAGGCGGTGGTTATTTACATGAATCATTAGTATGTTCTATATGACCTGGGTTCTGGGGTATTTCGGTAGAAGTTCCTAGAGTTTGACGGTACTAGTTGGTGTGTTTAATTTTCTCTGTAATGCCCATAGGGCTAAATGACGGATTTGGCTATTATGTCCTCCACTCTTACGTGGCATTGCTACAACTGATGTACAATATGTGAAACAAGTGGCTCAAGGTGACAAATTTAAAATTAAAAAAATGGCGCATCTCAATTTACCCAGAGTCACTCAAGCCCTCTTGGGTTCAGTCTTCTGCAGACGAACTGAGGTAATGAGTGTTAGAAGTCTGGACAGTCGAGAATGGATCTCTTGGAAGGCACCAATGCTCCGGACAATACTCTGGTGATCCCACGTCTTATTCACACTGTAGTCTTCTTCAGGTGCCAGGATACCTAAGCAAGTCTGGTCTGCACCTGTCTAACCAGGAGCGATCGCTTTAATAAAGAGTCATATCATATGATTGTCAACAATTTAAAATTCTAATTAATAAAGCATGAGCTGTGGAAAAGTAAAAAGAACAACTACGAGATTCTATGTTAAAAACAAGCGTATTTATTCAATACAACTGAAACATAAGGGGATGCGTAGCTCTGTACAGGAGTATAAAAAATAATAATTTAGATTTCATAAAAATTTTAATTTTACGGCAGGTGAAGGCGAACCTGCAGGTGTGAACAAAACTGAGTTCAAATTTCTAAGCTGTAATTTGATTCGCAATTTGAAGGGTGGCCAGTCCTGATGGCACGAGCTGCTACCACGGAGTTGAGGGATTGAACTTTGGGTAAATGGAACAGCACCACAATCTTTTACAGTATGTACTGACGCACAACGAGGCGGTAGAGCTGTTCATTATGAGAAAAGAGCACCTTTATAAAAGGGTATAACCTATCCAGACCAAAGGGCAGCATGTCAGGTGTATCACCCGCACCCTCCTCCCCTTGTTTAGCAACTTGTTAGTCAGCCCTGGCCCCAGTCGGTCGAGGAGCTCGCAGACAGAGCGAGGGAGCTGGAGATGAATGAGAGCCCCTTGCCTGAAAAGGAACAGTTGACATGCGCCAGGGTTGCCGGCCTGGCCCCCTTTCCCAGACAGCCTGCAGGGTGCTACGTGCCTTGCCACACCCCGCCACCCCCGTACCATGTTGTTGGTATTGTCCAGAGCTGAATTTTAACCGGGATTGCCCAAGGTAACCCCAGGAGGTATGCAGCTCGCCTCCCCATCCTCCAAACACACAGCCACGGCATCCTGAGACATGTGGTCCCTTTTATAGGAACAACAACATGGAAACCAGCCAGAACACACCACAAACAAGTGGCCTACGCCCAATTTGTGTATGCCCTGGTGCATGGGAAACAACGAACTCAGGATTTCCAATGCCACGACTTGAGCATTACTGCAGGGATAGGACAGCCCAGCGAGCTCCGGAAAGGAGAACCCCTCCACCCCTCCCAGCGCCAGAAGGCCGCGCCCAGCCTCCACCTCCCCTCATCGCTCCCTCCTCTTGTTGGGACTGTCAAGGACAGCACTCCTATGGAGCTTGGCCCACCTGGCAGGACAGCAGGAAACGGAAGGCAGACACCCGGACACAGAGCGCATTACCACGTCCCCGTCCCCCTCAAACGCAGGCCCAGCCTAACGAAGCTGCGACCCGTCAACAGGCGATAAATACCTCCCCTCTGTTATCGGACGAGCCCCGATTACAGGTACAATTCGAGGGCACAACGGTTGCGGCCATATTGGACACATCCGCCGACCGCAATTTTATTAGTGGAACATTACTCACATGGTACCAAAGGACCAGCATGAGCCCTACCAACCTAATGGCCACCACGGTCCACAATCAGGCCCACCTTCAATTATCTGGGGAGATTACCCTCAATTTAAGGATACACGGGCACGACTTTAAGGTTGCTTTTATAGTGGCCCCTTATATGGGAGAACCCATGGTATTGGGACGGCCCTGGTTACGAGAACATCTATGTTTAATCAACTGCTGGCAACTATGTACCACCCTAGGTAAACACCAGGGTATGATTGTCAATTGGGAAGAAGAGCTGATTAGGGCTACTCCTCCTCCTGCCCCAGTCCGGTTACTATGTCTACGAGTCGACCCTGCACCACCTCCCCACACAATGAGCGTTAGAACTCCAACCCATGCCCAACAAGTCAGGTGCCTTCGGGTCAGACAACAACGAAAGGCAAACCCCTTGCCCCCGGCACAATCTGTCTCTAATCTGACCATGACGTCAGCCCTCCGGGAGGCAATAACTTATTGGAAAAAGGTAATACATAAATCCCTAAGCCAGAACGAGACACCAGTATAGCTGAGACAACTCCCAATTCAAACCCCGCGGGACACAACCTCGTGTCCAACCCAAACCATCGTGGCGCGATCCAGCAGATCGCCTCACACATGAGAGCTGACCCATTCGAGTGAAGTTAGTGAAGGGACACCCCCCTTCTACCTCTGTCAAGAGCACAGTGATTAGACTGCGAACACCACTCGTCCACCTTCTTGCCCCTCGCCTGACTGTTGAATGCTAGATAACACCCGAGACCACTGCAGCACGCAATGCTGGAGTCTCCCCGACCTTCTTTTCTGCGGCTAAAGAAGCGCCTACCCCGGATGATGACCTGGATGCGGCTGAATATTCACTCCCGCCAGGATAGGGACCCTAAGATGCACACGCTGCTACCCTACCCTTCCTACCCCATCTCAGGCAAGACATGAGAAAGTGGGCGAGCTGAGGAAGAAGGTCTACAGCAGTCCTTGATAACAACCGTGGAACGGCCGGTCAACTTGGTGACTGACCCCAGCAGCTCGTCGGAACAGGCTGGAGAAGATAAAATTCATGCCGCGCAGACAGCAAAAACACTAAACGAGAGTGACGTGAAATCCCTCCACCGTCGGGAGCACCGCTGCCGCGAAACTACAGAAGCCCACTGTCACGAGGGCTCGAAGAGAAGTAGATGCCACCTACAGTACGACCACATTTAAAGACGCAGATGTGCCCAGCAGCTCAGCAACTTCCACTACAGCAGATGTCGCCAGACTCCGGGACGCTGGCCCCATGCAGTCTGCAACTACTGGGCCCACGTCACGAGTGGTCCCCTGCGTGCCAGGTGCACGTGTCATGTCCCCGGGCGCTACAAAGAAGCGCCATGGAGGGTGCCTGCTGCAGTCCGCTAGCCTGCTGCAATGCCACACAAGCAAGGACGCCAGATGAAGCGCTGAGCAACCAAATGCCAGCGCCCTCCACCCGCCACTGCATCATCATCAGAGTGAGTACCTGGCTGGTGCCAGTAATTAGACTATCACGCCTCCCTCGTAATAACCCCCCAAGTATATAGCCTAGCAGGGAATGATAGCTGATAGGAAGCCCACACCCTATCTAATGAGAGTGCAAGAGCTTGTAGTTATTTAGTAGGGATGGCTAGGTGTCAATGCTATAGGAAAAATCTGAGCCAGTTAGGATAGGCAGTGCTACGAAAAGTATCTGCATCACCACCCAAGAATAAATTTTGCTCGTGTAACTTGAAACCTTGTAACGTGTTTCCTCTAAGGTTGAGAATTCAAACCAAAATAATTGCATTGACAGGAACCGAGGACTCACACCTGAAAGAGTGACCCAAATTAATGTAAACAACCTCCTATCAATGGGCACCAGTAAAATAACATAAGAAAGTAACAAAATTTAATTATGTATTTGGTCTCTAGTTTGCTAATAAGAAAGTTTTGTTTGCCGGAGGAAAAATTAACGTAGCAGACTGAAAAGTTGACGTTTGCATAACCCTGAATCTCCCCCAAGTGCTCACTTAACGTAAGCATTTATTAAGAGATGAAATTTTATTGCTACCTGAAATCTAGTACGACGCGTTTAACATAATGTCACTGAATTCAGTGAGCACTGTTAGGAAGCGGGAATGCATAATCAAAGCCTATTAGCAGGCCCATGAACATAACCATGACATAAACCTCTCTATTCCTCACAATGCGACTGGGTGACATTGTTTAACGAACCCCTGTAACATGTGTAAGAGCATGAGGTGAGAGCTTGCTGTGAGCACACTGTAATGATCACCACCCAGGAAATTTCCGAGCTTCTTAAAATTTATATTTTGAAAGTGTTGTATTGCAACTAGCATAAGAGACGTTCCCCTGTAACCTAAAGTAAAATAAAACGTTTAAAATGTGTATTTTATGTAGAGGTCATGTACCTAACATGTCTTTTGTATTTTTTTTGTTACATCAACTATCGTAAAGTAAAACTTTTTTTACTGATGTGAAAACCCAGTATTAGAGTAACAAGACCCCGTAAGATGTGTGTAAGTGGAGCTTAGCATTGAAACTGAATTACGTAATCCAAGTAGTTGTGTAGACCTACTAATATTTTTTTCTGTCAGAAGGAAAACCCCTATAATCTGTAGACATAGCGTGAGTTTAAAATGTTAACTGTAGCATGATCCCTGTATGCGTTAGATCTATTGTGTTGTGAGAAGTATGTTAACCCCGAGAAATCTACTCTCGCCCTGTGTAATTTGTAACCGCTATCAGTACGGCTCACGTAAGCTTATCTACTCGGTATGAGGCAGATAACTCCATACGCTACAGCTAAGAAAAGTTTATTCTCGTCCCCCAGCCAGCGAGGCTGCTAACATGCATAATTTAACCATGATTGGTTACGCATTTGTAGAAAGAGTAAACTCACATCTTGTTCCTGATAGGCCTAAGTGTTAGAGAGTAAGAATTTTGTAATCCCTATACGTAACCTCAACAGGAGGATAGTGAGAATGTTATAGTCTAGCCTTAGCCAATTTGAGGTAGAGTGAAACCTCCCAACCATGTACGCAAATAGTATTAGTTGATAAGAATGTTTTATTGTAGCCCAATGTAACCTCCAATGATAGAAATTTTGTAGGTTAGGCTAGTTAAGCCGAGGTACAGAGAAAACCTCCCCTTACATACGAAACATACCTATTCATTGGTATGAAAAGTATCCTATGTAACGCTACTTATGGTTTTGAGAGCAGTAACTTGACCCTACGCGCACGTAGAAAACTTTTCACACTAGTGAAACCGCTATTATGTTGTGAGGTAATTGAGGCAAGTGCCAACAGTATTACACAACCCCATGTAAAGCTTACGTAGCTGAGTGTAACCTTTATGTAACTTTATGCGGAGGCACACGCCCACCTGTTACATAACCCCTGCCAAGCACAGAATAACGAAACTTAAATAACTATGTGCTTTTACCCTGTATCCTAGTTGTAAGAACCAATGATTCAAGCAACCTATGTAATCACTCTTAATCTCCACCTACACAAGGGAATCATGTACTAGAACGTAAGCTTATGAATTATATTAACCCATGTCTGGTGAAATAGTGAAAAAAAAAAAAAAAAAAAAAAAAACCATGTTAACCTAGCTTGTAAGAAGTGTTAACCTCGTGATTGTGTGATTCGAACTAATAATTATGTAACCTATAATAAGAGCGTTGATGTATGGGCAACTGCTGTAGAAGTAACTTCAAGATCCTCGTACAAATTGTACACATTTTATTATTCATGAGTGTCAAGTGTTATCACCTGTGTATGTTTTGAACGGTACCTTCTATGTTCTATAAACGTATTTTCTGTAGGAAAGCACAATATAGGTTGTATAAAAATTCTTTTCTTAAAACCTGTAAACTTTTTCCTGCAAGTAAAATGAGGTTACTGTGCAACCGCACTGGCTGAAAAATCAGACCAGTTACCTTTGTCCCGCAGGGGCCACAGTAAACCTTACCCACTAGAAATTTTTTGCGAGTGGGATTAAACCCCTTTTTGCATCCGTTAGCTACTCCTTTTTATTTCTCAAGGGCAGAAGATAAAGCTTAATAACTTAAAAATATTTTGTGCAAGTTACAGTTGTACAATCCGATGTTTAAGAAAACTTTCTTTCCATGGTATGTAAACTGCCCTCGAACTAGGAAGGCCTAGGTCCAACAAAACAAACAACTTGATTCCGCAATTTTTCATTTCCAAAGATCTTCCTCCCTTGGTTAAGAAACATGAACGAAGAAACGCACTGGGGAAGGCTACAACTGCGCTGAGAAGCTGAGAAGCAGATGGCATCATGCACCATGCCGACACCCCAGCCTCTACGAAACCGAGAGAGAGAGCAAAGAGAAAGAGGGTAGAGGTCGTTAACCCGCACTGATAGTAACCAGATGGTGCATGACCAGAGACGGACACACTGAACTCCAGCCAAGGCAGCACACGCACAGAAGAGGCGCTACCCTAGAAGTACAACCGACCATATATGATTGCAAGTACTAGTGGATTCATCAAGATGGGTCTTTGTCGTTACGAGGGGTGGCCGATTGACGTATTCCAACATGCTGCGCTCTCTATGGGCGACTTCGCCCCATCTACGAGTGACCTGCACTCGGGGCAAGTCATTAACAGTGGCAGATTTGATTTCATGTATCGAGTAAATAGACTCCAAGCATTGGACAGCCGCATATGTAAAAGTAATTAAGACGCTTAATTACATAATGCATAGCCCGCCCAGAATCCCACATGCAAGCGCCACCTCTATGAATAAATTAAATATTTTTGATAATCCACTACCCTTCAGTTAGCCAAAAAGGAAGTTCAAACCACAGAGATGGCAGCACCCCTGTGACCTTGTGACATCACAACCCGCAAGCCTCAGGACGAGGTGTTTAAATTTGTTGTTGCCTGCAAGCGGCGAGACAAGAAATGAGCGGCGCTCCAGTAGCCCTGAAAAACCTACCCCCATGCTAGAAGGCTACTCTACCCCTGTACCTCGAAGGATCGCTGATCAGGGGATTTTTCAGTATATAAGGAGGTCCAGCAGTGCTCCAGTAGAGATGCCGGGCTTACCAACCAAAGAGGTTCATGAGCTCTCCCAAGTCTGCAAAGACTCTCTCTCCTCTCCTCAACCTGCAATACGGCTTTGAAGTCCTGCCTGCTGCTTGTGAAGGCAGCACCCTCTCCAGCCAGCAGCTTATGAAGGCCGCTAGCTCTCCAGCCCACCAGCTTGCAAAGGCTCGTCCACACCAGCTGACTGCCAGGCTTCAGCTCTCTCTCCAGACGTAATTGGACTTCCTATGCCCATTTACCTCAGTCAACTTCCCTTGACTCCCGCGGTAGCAGGTCGTAGCTATCTTAGCGTTCACCTGGACAGAGCCCATTCTATAGTATCACCCTGTGAGCTGCATACATCTTAGAATTTTGCATTTTTATTCTATTCTCTTTTACCAGGCTCGCTTTCACCTGCTTCAGCTCATAATTATCGTAATTAATATCCTAGCTAATTTAGATTGTATCAGTCAGCCGGGGCTTTCCACATTTACAGTTTACCGTAAAAAAATATTATGTGAATATAAAACCTTGTCTCGTCTACTATAATTTTAACCATAGTTTCCCCCTTTCTCATTTTATGGTTTTAATTGAGTGTAATTAAAATGTGCAATAAATTATAACATCGTTAACCAGTTGTGAGGCACACTGAAATCTATAGAAGACGGAGCCTGAAGTTGGTTTAGAGTCCGAGGCGGGCATGCAGCAGCTCCTGGTTTTCCAGTATTCCCTCAGCTGTTTCTTGACGTAGTCCTATATACCCGACTGCACATTATACGACAGGGCCTTGGGTGCAAATGCCAAAGTCGTACCCCCAGGAATGTATGTCCACAGAGAGGTAGAAGGCTGCTCCCTGATGCACAACACGGCGGTGCTAAGAGGTGCATACGGTGTCGCGAGAGATGTGCCTTACATAGGCAGACTGCTACTGAAATAATTATTGTTAACCCTAGTCAAGTAGAGCTGCCGCCCACCGAACCAGAGAGTAACCCATTGTCTTACGAAACTATTATACAGCCCACACGAGTCCCCGCTAAACCATTTGTTAGACTGTTCGCCGGAGTACGATCAGGAAAGTATGCATCCAGTTCGCTCAGAAACTCAGTTGCCCGTAAGCACCAATGACCACCAGGAACCCCAATTCAGGTGGATCCATCCAGCTAAGTATAATAAAGCTAGCCTCACGTAAATTAGTAAAGGTTTGACACCTCCCTATGGTGGAGCTACCAAATTGCTGTGTAATAAAGTTGGCATCGGGGAAAACCATCGAGTTCGACTCCCAATGAAGGTTGTTTCTAAACCACGTGGAAACCAAACCCTGGCCAATATATTCCAGCACGCCAACCGACGAGGCTGCTGCGGATAGCCCTGGCCAGATCATCCACCGCCACCATCACCCTCATGTAACCACAGACTTAGCTAACATTCACACCCCTGGGACCGCTGGCGACCCACCTTTTGACAACCTTGGTCGTGAGGACGGTGAAACTCCCTGGGAGGGATTTCATATCAATCCACCTCACGCTGGGGTTTGATTCCCCTCTCTTTTGTCGAAACTGAGAGGGTGGTCAGCGTAGTAACCTCTTCCCCAATAAAACCCAAGAGGGGCATGCGTCAGTACAAATGGATTTTATTGTAACATTTCTATTTCTGCTACTACAGTTTTTCTTCTTTTTTCCCTTCCCCTTTCTGAGCCTACCAAAAAATGAGCATTTCTTGAGACAATGCCAGTTAATGGAAAGTTAACTGTAGCTATTTTTAACCGGGTCACTGCAGTCTGGTCATTGATGTCCAAGTTCTCAGCCAGTTGTTAGGAACTGATCCCTGTTAAGTATCATCTGTAGTCAAGAGATCCTGAAAGCTGCAGACTGATGGCAATGGAAAGTTTTCGGTCACCCCGAGCTGCTAGATCCTTTTTCTGGGATTGATGGTATGGGTGCCAGGTGGTTTTGGCAGCAACAAAGTAGGAAAACATGCAAATACCACTGGTTACCTAAAAGATGACGGATTATATTATGGTTCCACTGTACTGTGTTGTTTGGGTAGATGCCCCCCATAACACATCTCCTGTTGATTAGCCTTCTTAAATATTCAGGGTCTGTTTATGGGCTTCTTGTGGACTTGTATTCACAACACTGAATGATTCCTAGACTGCTACAATTTGATCAATATTACAAGCAGTTAATTTCCCAAAAATTGGTGTAGGGCACTAAGACTGAGGTATGGCCAACAAATGCAAAGGAGAATCAAAAAGAGTAGGTCAGCATTCACATGCAATGGTGTTGACACTCAAAATCTGCACACGGTAAGGAGGAAAGAATGTAAAATAGCTATAACCTCCACAATTTGTAAATCTACACGAAAATGAAATTTTATGGTCATATAACAGTTAATTTTGGTTAATTTCAGTAAATCAGGACATCAAGCACTGTGTTTTATTATGTATCAAAATTAGTAATACATATAGGCAATACTTTCTAAAGTGTGTTTTTTAATGGTTTTATTTTCTAATTTTGGGAAAACCAAACAATACAGTAAAAATGCATCATTAGCATGCATATCTAGCTAGTGACATCTAGGGTATATATTGTCCAACCTTTGTTGTGTTATGAGTTTACTTGTGTACTGAGGTTGTATTTCAAGGTACTGAAATTCAATGTGCATCAAACTAACACTGTTGAAATTCATGCAAGTGTTGAAGCATACTTCTGAGAAACATATCTAAACAATATATGAATTTAAAATGATTACGGTATCATGTTGCAATCCTGAAAAGTTGTACTGTATGTGCAAATTTTTTTATTTTACTGGTGAGTCGTGTGGTTTTACTATGAGCTAATGTGTGCATGTATCACTCATAAGCTAATAGAGTAACTACATGATAAGTTTTGATATTGTTCATAAGACATCATTGTGATATTAAAATGTTATCATAGTTTTGGATTCATGTGGGGAACAATGCTTATGTCAAGTGGACTAAAATTACTTAAATACAACACCGCTACCAACACTTAAACTTTTGTTATTATTTAAGTACATATTCATCTACTGTGGTGCAGGTGCTAAATTCCGCAGTGTAAGTCAAATTCTTATAAGGAAAAAGCTGTTCAACATCACAGGTCTGTAAAATCTATAGATGCTAATAAATATTACAGAACATAAAATATATGCTATAAATGGCAAATATAAATTATATTTTCCAACACCTCTAATAATAAGCATTGATTACTGCACAGACAGAGATAAATGGTTCAGCTGCTGTATGTACAGCTTAGGTAACCATGAACTAGTTGGCGTACTGCTTTTTTGCTTGGCATTACATCTTGATTCCAGGAAGTTTATTCTATGTCTACTGTTACATCCATCGAAGCTTCTTGATCTCAAGTTATTTTGATTGTGCAGTTAAAGACAGAAAAAATCCCATCACAGAAAGTGTATTCTAAGTGTTCAATTGTTATGAAACTGTTACTTGGACATCTTTGAGTTTTTCGATTATCTCCCCGCTCCTTTCAACTCAAAAACAAAAATACTACTATATTTGTATTTACACTTCAATAATGCACAATATTATTTGCGAGTAGAGTAAATTGCTTGAATATAAGGAATAATTTGTAATAAAGTGCAATTTCACTGGTTACGGATTTTATATCATATTTGTTTACAACTATGACAAAAACTAGTGCTACCATGATAGAAAATCCATTGTTATGAATGTAGTAAAATTGCATCAGAATATTTATTGAGTGAAGAACACTGGAGTCTCTATTAAAACATCAAGCTAATACCTTGTGGGAAAATTAAGAGGATGTGGACAAAGACATTTCCATAGAAAATGAAACTTAAAAATAACCTTTAATGCACTGAATAATTACGATGCCCTTATTACTACAACAAGAACAGGTGAAAAGCATGTGATGTAAATACATAGTAATAGCACACAGGAATAATAACAATCACTTCACTGATTTAGCAAAGTCAAAACTTTGCAAGTGCAACAGTTTTTTAAAATTATTTTTTTTTTTTTTATGATTTATAATACAGGTATAGGGTCTACTTTACAGCTTTCCTCAGGTTTGTAAATTAAAGTGAGAGTTGTCTTCTTATATTTGAGGTTGTCCTACATTCTGGTAAATATGGAAACCTTGAACCAGCTGCAGAGTATCTACCACGCTTCCTTCTAATGAAACTGCTATGATGAGCGCACACATTTAATTGTTTGCACCTGTCATGTGGACGTATTTCCGCATCTTTGATGCACATTCTACTTTCGACTTCGCCCCATCTTGAATGCAATGTTCAACCTTTTGGGCAGGTCATTACTCCTCAAGAGTACTGAATAGGCTCAAGGCTCAGCACATGCCTAAAAGATAAGCCAGCGCAAAATGTTGGGAAAGCAATTACAGACATGTGCCAGCTTGTACTGTTAGCAAAGATTCTCTACAAAATGTAACATCAACACCCCCTAACGCAAGACTGTAATGTCTGTCTGAGCCACCGCTCCCTCCAACCAAGCCCACAAAGTTCCACGATGAGCCTAGAGATGGCAGCACTCATTCTACTTCTACTCTGTGGCCAAGATAAGGGATGATGGCGCCGCCTCAGCAATTTTGAATTTTGGACCCCTGCACCCCTGGCCAACAAAGCTCCTGTACGAGATTAGTTAAAAGGGCTGGCACGACCAGCAATCATTAGTCTCTGCTTCTCCACCGTTCTCGTACCGGGACGGAGGAAGCCATCGGGTTCTCACTTGGCTGGTACGTTCGCAGATTACACCGCTCTTCTTCGGTCAGAGTCTCTACCAGCTGAAGACCACACCAACCAGAAGCCACTTCTGCAGCAGCTGCAGACACCTTGCTTCTAAGAGACTGGACCTTCCAATGGCTCCTGAAGACTTCGCTCCTTCCTTACCATCCCTGGTATGGCCCCCAGAATGGGTAACAGTCACGAATAAGTCCCTTTAGGATCACCGCTACCCAACGGATGGTGACAGCATTCTCAACACTACTCTTCTGGTAGATATCCACCACTTTTGGTACCTTCAGAACAACAGATAATAGTTAGGACAAGTTGTAAATTACTTAACCTTGCAGGCATTATTTCCTCATTTCCCTAGCCAGATTAACACCAGGTCGCCTTCACCTGGATTGCACAGGTTTAAACTTCCATGTCAAAGTAATCTAGTGTAGGTGGTAGTACAGGGCCATCATATTATTATTACTAAGTTAATATAACACTTGAAATCTAACTGCTCTCTGCATACTGATTTCTTTGTGTAAGCACAGTTGTTTCCTACATAGTTCAGCCTACTAAAGTGAAGCCGGCAGACCACCATGCACTAAGCCAAATACACACCCCTTACGTGGCTACCTGAGCTCTGCCACCTGGTAGACTTCAGTAGAGCCTATACCCCTAGTAACACCTCCGTCAGGTGAATCAGTGACTCAGGTTACTCCATACTCCGCACTCCATACTCTTTATGGGGTTGAAAAGGAGCTGGAATTAGCTCTGACCATCTGATCCTCTGTGAATACCACACTTGGGTATTCCTGTCAAACAGCTCGAGCACAACCTGCTCCTCAAGGGGCCTGGTGAAAGGAGCAATAAGGTACAGTTCTTGCCTGAGAAACTGCAAATTACATAGAAGTACACATTAGGGAGCTGCAGGCAACAGCTCTACTTTCATGAGGCACAGTTGTACCTGTAATTTCCCATGCCTTATACCCGGAAGGGAGGTAGACAGAGAAAGATACAAAGGACAGCATGTGCCCCCGAATCTAGATTTTTTTGTGATCCTCAGTCCACAGTTGCACTTTGCACTTCCACCCAGCGAGGCTGAGTTCAAACAGCCCGCCCTACTGAGAGGCCTCATCCCTCAGTACTTCTGACACCTTTCTTTCCCCCTTTAATCAAACTTGAAGGCACCCCTCACCCTGTAGTAAAAGCCTTTTTAATGTGTGAAGAACCTCTACTGGGAATCGCAAACCCTTGGTTTTGCTGTTGACTTTATTAAACGTCAACTATCAGCAGTCATCCACAAAGCCAGAACGCTTCACCATCTGCGAGAGCCCAAGGCACCCACTAGCCCCCGCCACACCATGGGAAGAGTTTCCAGCCAGGCCAACCGTAGAAGATCAGCATATCTCCAGGCAACAGTGTGATCAAGGGTCAGCCAGCTCGTACAGCCATGACAGTGGTTCTGGACTTTGTGCAAGGCCACCAGACATGTCCTATACACTGTCATGCACCAGTTAAACATTAAGGCGCCCAATGCAAATCGTGATTCTGGCATCATGAGTTAAAACTGTAAAGGTGACTAAGATGTCAACTTTTTCACTTAAACGTTATGTGACAAAAGTTACAGTACCTTTCAACCTCAAAACATCTTAAGTCATTGTTTGACATGTCTAGTCCCACTAAATAATTGTTTCAATTGTCACCTCCCTTGGACATGCATCAGTGCATATATTTTGGCTAGTTCAGCAGACAGACTTACTTTCCCTGCTTGGCTGCGGTGAAAATGACCTCCTGCAACTTCCCACTGGCAGTGCACATGCGGCAGATGGAGTGCTTGTGCCGCACCAGCGTTGGACTCACCACCCTGGGCCACTGTGGATCTTTGCTGGGACGCTCACCTACACATACATGTCAGCCACTCATATATGCACATTTGAATAAACAAATAAATATATTTATACCCAGGCATCATGGTATCCGAATGGTTAAAGGCTTCTATATTGACCTGAAATGTCAGTAGAAACATGAGGTCAATGAGGTTGAGTTCAATTCCAGGTCATTCTCTACAGGACTTTAAAAAAATAGGTAATGTAGGTAGTCTGTACTTGTGCAGTGCCCTTGGTAGATGAACCCTGAACTAAAAAAAAAATTTGAGCGACAGTCGTGTTTGTGGTAGACAATTTCGATAAAAAGGTACCACTAACACAATTCTGTGGGGGAAAAATCGTCTCAACAAAGAAATTAAAAAACTTTGGATAAATGTGTTTATCCGACAGTGGAGATCTTTGTATATTAGTTTGAAACTCTAAACTCTTGGATCTCTGTTAAGAGCGATAAAGGGTAAAAGGGCGCTGCCTACCTGGACATGTTTTGCGCATTTAAGGATGAGGAGCATGCTAGCAATAAGTGCTACACTGCTGCATGCATCAAGTATCTCATCACTCCTAGGCTTAAGGCTGTGAACTGGCGTACTGCAGTGTTCTCGTTGTGCAGTGTGTACCTATGGGACTTTTAAGAGGTGAACCTATATTTTTAAGGGTGAGAAGATTTAAGTAATGTTCAGAGCAGGTCCCTATAATAGTTTTGCATGTTTCCGACCAGTACACTACACGATACAGCAGTGTGAAAAAGCTGTTTTTAGCTATATTGGAGGGCTCAGGAATAAAATTTATAATGTGTGTGAAGTCTTTAGAGTGTTATTCGTACATTGCCTAAAGTTGATGCTGGCTAACATCCAGCGGCACTAGAGCCCATGACAGCACTCACCACGCACGTGTCACGTGTGCAAAGAGGCCAATCATTTTGAACTTTCGTACAAATGTTATTTTCAGTGTAAAATGTGTTGTGTTGTCTTTGTAGTGTTTAATATGTCTTAAAATGTTTTATAAAGTGTTTGTACTAATTTTAAATTATTTAGTTATAAAATTTAAAGTGCCCACGGCACTGAGATTAAGAACACTTAATATTCCGGCAAGAATGTCGTCAAAAAGAGACACTAAAATAATATTGAAATTCATAAGAAAATTATAGAAATGTAAAACAATACTTAATTTAATTTGTGCCATTTTAGTTTCAATAATAAAATATTTTACTAGGCGTGCATAGCACTTCCGCTTATGTGAACTCCGTAGAGGCCATGGTAGGTCCGTGCGATGCATGTATCTGTACAGTCTGTCAAGGAGAGCTGGCGAGGTAAGACACTGTCACGTACGCACTACAACTTTTGTTCACTGATTTAGGTTTCCATAGTCAGTTTAGTTTACCGGTTAACCTTTCCTTGCGTACGTTTTGCCAGACATTTTCCCCAGCATTATATTTCCGCTATATTAATTTATTGCGCGTGTGTGGCATTTTTAACTTAAGCGAGGAGAAGTATGTCAGAGAGGTCACGCGACCCGCTCAACTTGAATCAGGCGCCATCTGCATATGTTTATGGCATTTTATTCTAACTTCTGTGTTATTGCTGCATGCAATTTTAAGAGCTTTAATTTTATGTATGTATTTGAGGGTAGTTTTCGTGTTTGAATATTTTACGGCAACATCACGTATAACCACGTAGCCGACAGACGCCAAGTCTTCGTATACGCCATCGTTGCGTTTGATAGCTTATTTATGTAACATCGTATGTACAATAATTTATTTCAGGGTTCTATGTCAATTTTATTCAGGTTTCAATGTATTTTTCATGTGAATTGATGCTTTTTGTACTTGACCACGCGGTCACGTTAATGTTTGATTTTACCGCTACGAGGCATGTTACACACCTGTAACCACTGCGCTAGAGTAATTGAGAGCTGGGAAGCACCCAAGAGGAATTGGCTAGTCATGACCGAGATAATCATTTCATTGGCACATTGATGTGTATGCATAATGACAGTAAAAGCAAGTCTACAGTGAACTTATATCTTTTATACAGTAGTGACAGTGTCCTAGCTACATGTTTTATTAAGTGTTTATTTCCAGTGATATTTAGTAAAAAGTTTAGTATTGCCTACGCATTTGTAAGTACGCACGGGTGAGATGGGATACACAGAACCCACAGCATCCCTGAGAACCCTGAGTCTCAATAGTGCGGTGATTGGGAAGCACAGCTGGCGCGCAAATTACTATTAAGTATGTGTGTCATCGTTTGTCTCGTGACTCACCCGAAGGCATCTAAGTGTGTCTTCTTTTCATATATTGGTATAATGGGAACACGTTAGGTATTTTCATTGAAACATGTGGATTTCGAACACTGATAAATGTAATTCATGCGACAGGCAAGCGGTGAATCTTAAGGGACCTGAATTTTTACAGTCTGTGTAATGAGATTAGTTTCAACAGAGGTTTGCAATAATTACATAAAATATCTCAAAAAATTTACATGTCGATAAATCTGTATCAAAGTGGTTTTTATTAATGAGGTTTCACTGTAGTGCACTGGACTCTCCACAGCTGCACAAAAGCATAGCAACATAAATAAAAAATGTGCTGTACGAACACAGGGACCATAAACACTGTTTCCTTACTGTGAGCTTTCCATAAACAACTCTATTTACATTGTACAGTTTGCAAGCTGCCTGCGTGCATGCATGCGCGTGTGTATGCCATCATAGCTATTGTCTTAAAATGGCTATAACTCAGCAAGAAGTTTGAATTATCTGTTGCCTGCTAGTAACTCTACTGCTGTATAATATGAGGCGTATAGCCTTTTGACACTGCACAAAGTCAGGTGTGGAGATGATGGCTCTACGCATAGTAGATTTTGACAAGTGCACACTGTTACCTGCAGTGGGCTTCACCCGGGGTAGATCCTGACTCGGCGGCTGCTGGCTGGAACTGGAGCCTTGTCCTGGGGTGGCGATGGTGCTGCTGGCTGGGCTGGGCAGCTCTGGTGGTGGGCTACTGGACCTTGCAGACCTGAAGTATGGGCAGGCAATACCCAATGGCACTGTAAGTCCCAGTCATAGGCTTACTACAAGCGGGTGAAGCTCTCCGGCAATCTTCTGGGGTGGCTGGAAAAGTGAGCTAGGGGGAACTGGGAGGTGAGGCCTCACCAGTTGTTGGGTGGCTTGAGCTCCTCGGTTCTGTGAGAAGGGGCTGCTGAGGGCGGACGGCAATGCGTTGCAGACCAACTGACTATGTTTAGAGACAGTTGTTCTCTTAGCTCTCCACGTTGCACCACTTCTATGAGTGAAGGGTATACGGGAAGACCAGGGATCAGGGACGTGGAGACGTGTGGACCACCACGCCTCTACTAGTTGTGCGTTCACAGCGGGTTGGGCGGCACCCCCAGGCTAAGGTCACTTCAACACTAACTTAGTGCTCAAACTTAGGGCATTGCTGTTTCTCCCCACCAGCACTGACTTAGTGGTAGAGGTTGGGAAGAAACAGATAGCCATCTAATGTGGATGTCAGTACTCTAGGTTCCTGTTGGTAGTGCACGTCGTATTCTGTCCCTGACTGTCACACTGCCAAGTACCCTGTAAATGAAAAGCAGAAAGGCAGTGAACAATGGGTGTTTATTGGAGATGCAACAAACACGTAACCTGTGCTACCTCATATAGTGGAGAGCTGAAGGTAACTGCGGTTCCATGTGTAGGAGACCTGGTTCTAGTAAAAAGGGGAGTAACTCTTTCTAGACGAATGCAAGAGTATGTAAAGTTAAATTGGCTAGAAAAGGGTGTCTTGAAGAGAATAACGTGAAGTTGAGGACACATATGTGTACATGTTTGATGGATATTAACGCGTGCTGAGTAGCCACTGGGGGCGTACTCAAAGCTTCCGAAATTCCCGGGGTCCCAGCACTGAATTAGTGCACTGGAATGTCATGAGAGAGTTGCGAAGAATGAACTGCCAGAACCCGGCAGCATCCGGTCTTACATAGGTGAAGCTTGTAGGCTGCCGGCATGGGCTGCGGTGAGGGCGAGTCTCCTGCCCTGGTTGGCTTGGGAGTCGAAAAAATCTGGTCAGTGTTTCTGAATTGTGCCTCATCGGCAGCGCTCAGACTTGTCCAGTAGCGGGCGGCTTCTAGGCTCTCTGCGTGGAGGAGGGGGGTGGTGGCATGCCGGTCGGGTTGCGTAACCTTCAGATGAAGGGAATCTGCTCATAGGTTCCTTTTGCCTGGGTGAGTAGGCGGCTGAGAATTCATGTGGAAAATTCTTTCTCTTTCTGTAGCTGTTGAAGTAGAAACAATTGGCGATGAGTCGTAATCATTGTTAATTATTAGGTTGAGCAGCAAGCGTCAAGTAAAAGTAATGATTGCCCTTTATTTCTTAATTTTGTTCTTGTAATTATTTCAACTGACTTAGAGGAACCAGCCAGCAATCAGACACAACATATAGTACAGTAGACCTCATTTTAATGTTACATGCATGTGTCTTGGCGATTCCTTGCATAATTCACATACCCTAAATTTTTTCCACCAAAATCCTGTAAACAAGGTGCGAGAATTATGCCAGTAAATACTTTACTACACACTACATATCCATCCACACAGTATAAAGCAAAAGTTACAACTCCAATTAAATTCTATTATGAACTTTCTGGAGCAACTGAAAAATTTAGGCTTATTAACCAGGAAAACTTTTTGAAAGGTTCAATTATTCTCGTGTTTATAGATTAGGTGCACTTTCATATAAACTTACCACACAGGAAAACTTCTTAAAAGGATTTTACTGTTAAAACTTATTAATCACGAAAAATTTTTAAGACAGTCAAATTACACATGTGCAGATAGACAAGGTGCACAACTATTCAACTTATTAAGCAGGTAAACTTTTTACGTGGAACGTCTAAACAGGGTTTTACTGTATAATGTTAGACTGAATAGTCCAGAATAACAGATGATCCAAACTTGTCTAAAAGTCTTGATAAGTTAAAATTATCAATGTTGTAGTTAAGTACCAAATTAACAAAATGCAACATACCTCTGCTCATCACCAGGTAACTGTATCTTTCCTTGGTAGTGTGTGGCCTCTGGCCAAATGGAAGTGTTGTATATGAGACCTCAAAGTTGCATGGTATGCTGTACGGTGATAACCGAGGGCATTGTAGATCATGAGGGCACTGAAAAATACATTTATCAGCACTTTGATATAACATAACATACCAGAACTCAATTAAAAAGTAAAAACTAATAAATACTCATTTATGAACTTTAATAACTATGTATTTATGTAATATATGCTGGCTTTCATTATTACCAATATACTCAGCATGTTCAAACGTAATAGTGAATCACAAAAAACTGAGTACTGTTGGAATCGACCTATGAAAAATATCACTACCCGTACCACTGTATGTGTGTGTGTGACACATACACATGCACGCACACATGCATATACATATATAGACACACACACAGGATGTTTATAAAAAAAATTCTGGGGTTTGAAATGGTTATGGTAAATGTAATAAGTGAGATAGACGAGTTCCATCACATGGAGAGTATGCAGGACAGTTCCAAGTTTTGTTTAGTATGTAGTGGAATGTGTGCATCAGAGGTTGGCATGCTTGCACAGCCTGACCTTGCTGAAGGTTGTGCTTCAGTCGAGTGATAGCAGGTACAATGGCTACGCTGCAGCAGAAGGCAAAGTGCGTGATTTGGTTAATTGAAACGAAATCCTTTGTTGCAGTGCAATGCCATTATCAACGTATATAGGTAATGCGCCTACGAACAAGACTCTTCACCAGTGGTAAAAGCAATTCAAGGAAACAGGCAGTGTTTTAAAAGGGAAGTCACCCGGGAGGCCACATACATCAGATGTAAAAGTGGAAAGAATTTGAGAATCCTTTACGCGTAGCCCACAAGTGTCATTATCACGGCGCAATTTGCAGTTAGGGATTCCGAAGTCGACTGTGTACAAAGTGGTATGTAAAAGACTTCGCTTGGAGGCCTATAAGTTACAACTCTTGCATGAAGTGAAACCTACAGACAAATAAGCAAGCGTCAAGTTTGGAGTACGGCTGTGACTCGTCATAACTGCCGCATTTGGGGGAGGAGCCACCACGCGCATTTACTGAACATCAGTGCGACTCGCCAAAGGTTAATGTTTGGTGCGGTTTGATGTACGGCCGTGTTGTGGGATCGTTTATCTATGCCGAAAAACAATTACTGGTGATGTATACTGTGAGATGTTAGAACTCTTTGTGTTTCCGCAATTGGATGGCATTGAAGCGGAAAAGGGTTTGGTTATTTTCCAATAAGATGGAGAACCACCATATTACAGCAGTCACGTTCGAAATGCGCTAGACACACGGTTTTGCGAACAGGTGGATGGGTAGAGACAGACAGATTGCGTGGCCGCCATGAAGTCCAGACATGACCCCCTTAGATTTTTTCTGGGGACATGTTAAGAACATGGTGTACATAGAGAATATACGTGACGTTCGACACCTGCATCAACGTATTATCGCAGCAGTCTAAGCCATACCATCTGATATGCTGGCACGAACATGGGAGGAGATTGAATATAGTTTGGAGGTGTGCAGGGCCACAAATGGGGCGCACATCGAAGTGTACTGAACACAGCAGAAACTTGAAGGTATGGCCTCTCTTCTCATATTATTGTTTCATTAATATTGTCTGTGCTTCATACCAAAAACTGCTTGTGTAACCACAGAGTTCTTTTATAAACATCCCGTACACGTGTGTGTGTGTCTATACATGTACATACATACACACACAGTAGTGACGTATCGGGGACTTATACTCACACGGGAACTCATACTCACTATTGTCTTAAGTAGAAGAAGTAGGCCTCCATAATTTTTGTTTAGGAGATGAGGATGAGTCAGGCTCTCCTAGAAAGCAGATGTTCAGTTTTGAGCGGGCACTGGCGCTTTCCCTGTATACAGAACTGGCCTTGTGGCCACTCTGCAGGGCACTAAAACTGGGGTTGTTAACACAATGCAGCATTTTGGTGGTATAACTGACGTGAAGGATACCTGAGGGGGGCATTAACTGCAGTAGTGTTGGGTTGTGTGCAGTGACAGTGGGTGCAGCTCGTGTGGTAGGGTTCTATTGTGATGAGCGCAGAGGTACAGGAAGAAGTATGGTGGGAATTATGTGCAATAACAGGTGTCGAAGGTTGTTCAGGTTGGCGATGGTACTCTTGTACCCCTTAGGATATGCCGCAGGGCCGGTACACTCTGATGGAGTGAAGAGGTACTGCGGTACAGGAGTCTCTCTTGGTTCTTGCACATGCCGAAGTGCTTGTGCCTGCTCTCATGGAGGTAGACTAGCCCTCTGGATTGAGGGGAAGGGCGGCCGGTACTTGTGCTTGTACTGCAAAGAAAGTGGTGTTTTGGCTCGTATGAGTAGATCCCCGAGATTACCTGCAAAACGCTATGCAAGGGTAACTACAAGGCACAAGGCTACAAGGATGGTACTCAAGGTTAAAGCCGACTTCACATTTTATATTGAGTGAAAATAAAAACGTGATAAGAACACTTTAGCTTCAGGCCAGCGGCACGGGCTTCAAACCTAGAAAGCTAAAGTTACGTTGGTCGGTAGAGGTAACCGACAACACAAAATAGGAACGCTTTATGGGTGTTGAAGCTTGGCAACAAACTCTTGCATTGGTGCTTGAATGTGTTTTGGAGAACGACATCACGTGATATGCTGACTAGTGCTAGGATGACTAAGCAGGTATGTGACAGGAGGTGTCTTGAGTAAGACTCAAGATGGGTCCTCTACAACTGGGTATAACTGTAGGAGGTAGCAGAATATCCCTTTAACTGAAGTAGCTTACCCTACCGCATGCTTGCTTGATGCGTACCAGGGGTGATTCTGAGCAATGCGTGCTAGAACTGCAGTAACAATACAAAGCTTAACGTAAAGACGGGTAGAGAGCCTGAGAAACGTGTGCTGGACACTACAATCTAGTCCGATCTGAGCGACTGGCGCTAGAAACGAAAAATGGCCAAGAGACGGGGGCCGTCTCAGCTTTTATAATAATTGAGGGCTGGTACTCATTTCTTATTGGCTGCTACCACTAGGGTGAGGGGTGGTCGCTGAGCGGGGAGTGCGAATGCACGACTTGCCTCTGTGACATCACCGGCCGGATAGAAGGGTATGCAAGACAAAAGACAAGTGTTAATTACTACTGGAACCGTCTAGCGGGGAGTAAATGAACTCGCTTGTCTTCTAAGCATGATTACGGTTGACCTGTGAATAAAATAATCTGCAAGGCAGACAGTACTATCTCTCACACTAACGTAATAAAATTAACCTTCAAACCCTATGCATGGGACCTTAGAGATGGAACTGCAGTCGTTAAAATTACATTATTCAAAAAGCGACATGCGTCAAAATATATAAAAGCAATGACTGCAATACTCACAGTTAAGTTGGCAGCAAACTACGAAAACTAGTTCCATGTTTCA
Source organism: Dryococelus australis (assembly GCA_029891345.1). NCBI lineage: Eukaryota > Metazoa > Arthropoda > Insecta > Phasmatodea > Phasmatidae > Dryococelus > Dryococelus australis. The sequence continues at coordinate 96,730,796 of CM056993.1, read as the reverse complement.
ACGCCTTCGTACGAGTAAAGTTAAAAATTTTTGTAACCCGCAATTCAGCTTATTTTTGTTGAATTCAAATACACCTAAAATTTGGCATAACTGTAACACATTTACGTGTTTCTCAAGTTCGTCAAACTATAACATTTTTTTCAGTAAGTGTTTCCAAACAGTTTGGTCAGATAAAGTTGCACAGTTGTGACGTCACCGAAACATCATAAAACAGCTATATTTGTCTGGAAAAAATTAGATAGCGACAGTTTACATCAAACATTTGAAGATTGGGCTGGTTATAAAATTACTTTTTTATGTTTGACGGGCTCGACCAATCAGAATCATGCATGAGAAAAACGGCAGTTTCCAACATAAGATTTTAATAAGCTACAATCTCAAGAAAATAAATAAGTTTATGAAGGTAATTAATTTATTTAGAAACTGTCTGAATATGAATGTTTTTGAAAGGGAATGTTGTACATAATATTAAAAGGACTCAAGAGGCATTAAATTAGATTATGCAGGAAAAATCTGTGATAAATAAAAATGTAATTTAGTACAGAAGTGAAAATAAATTACAACATTCGTTACATTTGCTCCTGTAAGGACTGTATGGAAAAACAACAGCAGTATCTCCCTTTGAAAATAATTTTTAAACAAAAATTTATACTGGATCCACTCAGTAAAAAAATTTGACAGTGTGACACATTTTCAAATACATTTAAGGTAGAATCAATCATTGAATTGTCCATCTTTGTATTAGGAATAGTGGCAGTAGATATGTATGTGGATATATGAAATAAATATTACTACACTGTAATAAAAGTGTGATTCTATTTTATGTTTACAACTGGGCATGTTTTCTTTCATAGCCTAGGCTACAACAATTTACCATATTGTGCAACAAAACCACGAATAATAACTGACTGTTGTGAAATTGGCCACTCCTGTCCTTGATGTGAGGTTAGGAATAGTGGCGATTAATATACTTAATATGAGATGCAAAACGTACGTTATCTGATGCATACTACACATGTTACGTTTATGTTTGGGCAAGGTTGTTGATATCCTATAATTTTTGCTCATTAAAAGTAATAAATAAATACTAACTACTGTTTTGAAACCTGCTGCAGGTAGAAGAAATATAGTTTATGTAGAACATCCCACAACTGAAGAAAATTAAACTACTTTTTTTATAGTGTTTTCATTTAATAAATATAAATAAAATTAATAGTGTGATGTATTCTAAGCAAAACAGTACCCCAGTTATGCAGAAAAGACTTCTGAGCAAGTTAAAATGAATGAAAAAGGAGATAGCATCACCAACAATATGCTTAACAAAAATGGCAGAGATATAACACGTGTTTACATTTCCTGTCAGGAAATTAAATGGGTTACGATAGTAAAAAAAAGAAATTATAATATGTAGGCACCTTCACTTCAGAACTGTGTACATACCTAACAAATGCAAAAAATATTTAATAAGAAAAAGCAATGCTGTTACACTCTCAAATAAAACATTGCATCAGTGACTAATGAAATTTTGAAACATATGACCAAAAAATAAAAGATCCATGTACTAAAAGTTAACGTGTGATGCTTACTGACTTAAGATAAATGACTTCGCTTCATCCACACACCTCACTCTAAAGCGCATTGTATGGGATTTGGAAGTGTATGATTTCTACCAAAGCGCCTACAGGATTTTCCCTGGTTGCAGGGATTATTACAGATGTGACAGAGTTGTACGTATCATCATCATCATCATCAGCCAGTCAGTAAGCAAGCCCAGCGCAGCCTCCCCTCGAGAAGATGCCAACAATTGATTGCAAGCAGTCAAGCCATCGCTGCAACGCCAAGTGAGTTGTAGGGTATGCCAAGAGATAGCTCCACCTGCCAACAATGGCTGCCTTTAGCTTCGTCTACAGACAAGTGCACATCGCACCCCCACTCCAGGCCCGGCAAGCCCTTGGCCACGAGAATATATTGCCAAGCACTGGCTGAAAACGCCAGTTGTTCATCGGCTCTTCTGAGAGCCACATTAGCATTGGCAACTCGCTCTACTGCCTCCTGTGCTAGAGCACTCTGACAAATCACCGCCTACTCCATCTAGAAGCTCTTCAGCATCGAATTCACCTACAGCCTGACTTTCCGGAAACCCTTATCGGCAAACCGTCTACAAGACATATGCCACTCTTAGTTGCCACAGCAACGGCTACACCACGCCCCCTTTAGGACGTGGGTCCCCTAAGTTCTTTCAGGACACATGACACATGAGTAGACAGAGGAAGTTATTAGCTAAATAGTCAAAACTGCTACCCTTTAACCTACAACCAGGTCCCCTTCACCTGGATAGCGTAGTTTACTACTACGGGTCTGTTCGAGGTAGTCAGGAGATAGTATGGGCCACCGTGTTTTATTCCTCTTGGAATAAACATGTTCCAAACCTACCTTGTTCTCTCATTTCCTTGAGTAAGTCTAGAATTCATAGTAGACACCACGTCCCGTCAGAGTGCAGCAGGAGACCAGGGTTTAAACTGACGCGCAACATATTTTCAACTTATTTAAATCGACTTATACTGATCAGTGTGAACAACTCTGCCGCACCCCAACAGAGTTTGATTCGCAGTACAATCTTCCAGGCACCAAGAACTTGGACTGTTTACCCAACGGTAAAAGACAAACTCTTATCCCGAAGAAATTGTACTGTTTACAGGCCGAGCCACCGAGATGATGTTTCAAGGTCACCTAGTACTGTAGTGCGCCAAAGGCATGGAGGCATTAGTCTATGGAGTGGAAGCCGAGACACAAAAGTGAAGCAGACAATGAAAGAATAACAGGGCTAGTAGTGGCAAAAAGGTGCATGTTTTACATTGCTTACTATGTAACTTTTGCCACTCATAAAATGGCAGCTGACGTAAACAATCGGTCTGTGCATGCATAGTTGAAAGAGTCAGACAAGGCATCTGCTTCACTTGATAAACGTGGAGAAGATAGGCTGTTGCCACTCCATCATCTATTACCTCCATGGCCAAAGGATGTCACCAGTAGTATCAATTGCTGAGACATGTAGCAGGTGGAACTTCAGCCTGCCGCTGACGTCACACGCCCCTCCACCAGGAAAGGCAGTCTGTTCCGTTCCTTCACCGCACTCCTGGTGTCGAAGGACCCATTAGCTCTCGTCTGGTCTTCACCGCACCGCCGGGTCAGCAGATTTTCGCACGTGGGAATTGTGCCAGATAGAGCTTAAGTAGCACATTTAGAGAAGCCAGTCTCACCAGCCCCTGTACCAGATCTCTTTGAGCCACCAGTCCAATTCATAGGGGTTACTCACACCTTGTTTCTAGCCTACCTAAGTGGTGAAGAAGTCTCTATTGGTATAGCAAACCCCTGGATTAGGGGACCCCAGCACATTGAGCCAACCCGGATGACCACCAGCGCTGACGACCATCAAGTCCTCGTGCCAGCCCCAGTGTATCACATCCAGTGTCGTAGTAGGTCTAGCGGCCTCCGCAGGCCACCAGTCACCTAGGTATAGAAGTGAGAGTGGTTCCTCCTAAACATAAGAGTGAGTTTGCTGTCCCAGACCTTGTGCCCAACCGTAAATCCACATGATCAGTTCTCTCTGCTGGTCGGGATCCCATTCCACGCTGTAACTAGATTGAAACTCATCCTTAGTCCATAGGACGTCACACGTGAAAACAATACAATTTTACCACCTAGTAGTGTAGGACTGCGAGCTCTCGGTCAGGGACTCGTACGTCGAAAATACACACACCATTTGACAGCCACCCGTTCTGTGTACCATGTGTAGCAAACGGTAGAGCCACAACCACTAGTCATACACCCATAAAGAGGAGATACCACAAGACCAATATGTACTCCATCCACCACACCACGTGAGTTGCCGGAGGGAGTATTTGGTTGGCTCTGGGTTGGGCCTGTCCGCTCTAGGACAACACCCATCAAAGCTATTGGGATGACTCCGAAAAAACCAGCTCTCCAACCACCACACCATTTGTGTTGCTGACTGGAGAAACGGTTAGGCTCAGCACCGACCTAGTTAGGAGAAAAGGCAGAACACTACTAGATATGGAACTGCACATTGCCTGCTCCTATCTCCCAAGATACGGTTTAAAACCTGATGCCCTTTACCAATTTACCAAGTGTGGTGGAAAAGACCTGAAGGAGAGAAAGGCTACCTGTTACTACCAAGCTACCTGGAGCTGCACCCAGACCAATTAGGCATTTGGACAAGAAACACCCCGGGAATGAACTCAAGCCGCCCGCAAGTTGGTGGGACTTCACGCCCCAGCTCCCTCCACTTCTCTGTTTTCAGCTCCCCGGAAGAAGGTTCCAGGGACACCGCACACCGTTGTAGCCACCATCAGATGAGGAGAGAAGGTACCCATTGGATTGGCCTGCTCGTAGTTTTCCATTCACCACTACAGCAACCCACAGAACCGCAGTCAGCAGCAGTAGCAGTTCCAGCCGCAGCAGCCCACGGGGACAGCAGAGTCCACCAGCAGCCGCACCACCACCCCCACCAGTAAACCCGCAGCTCTAACCAGCCGACCAAGCATGAGTGTAAGTAAGCAACTGGCCCCAAAGCCAGTAGACCGGCCCATAGCCAAACCAGTAATAGACTTTGTGTCTAGCTGACAGCAGACATGGCCCACACTGTATACAGGTCATGCACAGGTACCCAAGAAAAATAGCCACCCGTCACCCTCAGTAAGTGCTTCCTGCTTGCACTAACAAAGTCACTATTTCGAGACATAGCGACACATTGCTCTGACTCAGATAGCATCACGTGTCAAAAAGTAAAGTAATTTTTTTTCATTTTAATTGTAAATAAAATGTGATAAACTCCAACTAGCTCAGAACAATATTTCAGTGTAAAAAATTGGATTTAATGAGTAGTACTAATAACACAATAGCAGTACAAACATTACAACATGCAAGCAATAAATTGAACACAAGACAGCAGCAATTATATAAGACTGGTATTAATACAGATGTCAGTGGCATTACAATTTTCCGCCTATAATGACACGTAAAAAGAGGGAATAGGCAGCTTTGAAATACTGTAGTTTGAACTACAGACAATTTCTTTGATAACATTTTAAAACATGGCAGTGGCATTATTAAATCAAGCACTATCCTTGCAATGACAAAAGGGAAAGAAAAATACTTTTATAAAAACATTGCGAGCATGTGCAAGCATTAATCTCCTGCATAATTTCATATTTTTACGAGAGTATGATGACCTCCTTCTTGCTTCCACTGGTGTGTTAGAATATCAATCCAAAAAACATGTGTCCAAAAAGCAGCATAGTTAAAAAACTGTAACAAAATAAATAATAAAAAATTGTCAAAATTTGTAATCCAAATGAAATAGTGCAATGAAGTTGTCAATAAACACAAATTCAAAGAACAGACAGTGAAGAAAAGTAAAAAATTCTACATTAAAGCACTAGACAATAATATATATATATAACAATGAGCAAACTATTCAGGCGTAATAATGGGACCTAGATGGGTTGAACTGGCGAGGTAAAAATAAGCGGATAAAAGGCAGGGTTTTATTTTTTGCCACTTACAGTGTGCATTAGAATTGACATTGGCTGGCGCTGCTGCAATGTGGCGGAGCGTGGTATCTACCATGCTGTGCATGTATATCTCAGTAGACACGTACAGTGCAAGGAAAGAACTGCACCAGCAAAAACGGGGCAGTAGAACAGCTGTCAGGTCAATGACCTTGCTCACACACTGTATGCTTATGACCATAAACTTTAATGAATTTCTGCTGTTTAAATTTTCACCATGCGATGCTTTACACAATGATACATTCCATTTTAATCATGTTGTTTTTTAATGTTACAGCTTACAATGTATTTTAATAGATTTTCTTAGCAATTTTTTTTTTAAATTCATTATTTATGTTTCCGAATCTGTCAGTATCAACGAGGTGGCTGTATGAAACAGGTGCCGTATGAACAAGGTTTGAAAGCATATTCTAAATCCTAAGTCTTTCATTTAATATAGGCTACCAACATTTGAAAATTATGTTGGTTTCATTTAAAATCTTTATTATTCTATTCAAAAGTACCACACTGCTCACACAACATTTCCTCTCACCTAATACAATTCCTTAGTTATTAAAAAAAATTATTCGTTTAGAGATTATGCAAAATAAATATGATTACTCACAGGAGCAAAAACATGACCAAAAAATTTAGATTTGTTTTCACTGCTTGACACACTCAACAAAAAATCTCTTGCTTCACTTATAACCTAGAAAAAAAAAAAACACAATATTAATACACAATGGTGTTTGAATTTTTTTGTCAGAAATGTTATAGCCCAATATAAAAGTGTGAACGATAATAGTGTACCTTGAATCCAGCACTAGTTCCTTGTTCTACCAATACCAAGAACTGTTGTGTTTTCTTCCATAGATTGAGGATCGTCTCCAGACGATTTTGGGATGATGGCAGTTCAAGCAGTGAATACGCACTGACCACTAAGTCATACTTTCTCTGCAAATAAATTTTAAAACTGATTACAAGAGAAAATGGGAATTATGCATGAGTCAAAGAGTTTCACAGAAGACCAGAGAAAAAGTATTTACACTTATTTTCTGTAATATTAAAAATAAGTAAGAGATATGACATACCGTTTGAGTCTGGATGTGTGAGGTATCACATTTCTTCAACTCTTAACCACCACCAGAGGGAGACAGGTATGTCATAGCAAAATAAAACAGCAGAAGCTAAAGTTTAAAGTTGGAAGTAAAAACCACATACTTATGAACTGAATAGCTAAATATGATGGCGAAGGGACATTCTTGCTTATAGAGGACTCCAAACCACTAGCATACAAACTCTGAGTTCAACATTGGCGTAATTAATGTTTTGATATGGGAACTTCAATTGCACAGATCCTAACTCTTAAGTGATAAAACATGATCCATGGAGAATGTCAAAATATTAAGTTCAAAAAGTTCAAGGTTAAGTACTTTTACCTTAATTCTAAGGGCAAAGGAAAAACAGTATTAAAAATGTAATTTCATTGGTTTCTTCATTAAAGCCTTATTTTGATATTAATATATCAAGTAACAAAATGCCTACCACAGGGAACAGAAAAGCCACAAGAATGGTACCACACACCCTCCCCATAACAGAAACTTCAACACTTGGTAACATATGTGAGGGACTGTGCAGTCAAAGCATAAGATACAATCTTCAAAGTGATAATCATTTTCATGCCTATGTCTCTTTCTCACTACTCATTAAAACTGAAAACTTAAAGTCTTCATACTTGGATATCACGATCAGAGCACTATAAAAACACACACATTATAATCCTTACATTTTGTAAAATATTTAGTGTTTGTTATCAAGGACAATATCTGGTTTTATAATGTACTTCATCAGAGTTGTTTTTCTATTGCCATGATATTAAAATATGAAATAATGAAGTCCACGAGAAGTCTTTAATGCATTCAAGCATGTTCAAACATTTTTCACTACTTACTATTCTGGCATTAAATGTTAAAAATAAACTCAGTACAGTGCATAGTTAGATAGTTATTTTCAAGTACAGTATGATGAATTTATACTATTTTGTAATTAAAATGTTCAGATTATGTAATGCTACGTATGTTTTCCTCACATGCATAACCATCAAACATTTAGTTTTGAAGCAGTACAATATTTAAAAAAAGAAAGTTTCACTAACTGGATCACTTTGTCTTGAAGGAAATTTATTATGCATGGTGCAGAAATCTTTAAAACTCAGTTTTATTTTGAAAATTATGATATTACAAATATGCCACCAATGACATTTGTACAGACTCCTACAGTAAAACCTCCATTAATGAATATTCTGTATAACAAGATACCCCATACAAGGAAGTACAATAAATTTGGTCCTGCCAAATTTCCATAATAACAATGCATTTTTTTAGATCTAGTACCAAAATACATTTGTCAGCACAGTGAAAAAAATTCAGTTTCAAGGAAGTTAACGTACCACTCAAATGTAAACAAAACAAGCCAACTTGGTCATAGATGGTACAAAACAAGGTAGTGCATGCAGCATGAAACTCGCAGTGCCTATGTGGCATCACTAGTAACGCCACAATTTTCTATTGTTTACGTACAATTGAGTGCCATTCATAGCAAACTTGTTTCATTAGGTGTAATACAGTGTGTATTATTTAATCTTTGGTAGCAAAAAAAAAAAAACAATGACCCTGTGTGCTGTAAGATGAGAGAGACACATGCACACACGCCCGCATGCGCGCACCCCCCCCCCCCCGGACCCAGGCCATCCTCTCACACTGTTTATTTTTAGATCTTCCCCCTCTAACAGAATGGAATGCCACACATGGGGCAGCAGGCAATAGCTCCTTGACAGTTTTTACGACACAATAAATAAATTATTTTGTGGTTATGAAGCACTGGTTGGATGGTGTTAATTGGCTTGGTATGCTGTGTTAGTACTTTAAGAAACAAATATTTTTTATTTTAAATTTTATAGATAGGAATTCAAGTACTCACAGTGTAATACTCATCGACAGGCACACACACACAAAGTAGGATGACACATTTTCCACGTGGTTGCGCAATCGTGATGTTTCGCTGGCTAAACCAGCTTCATTAGGTGGCATGTGAATAAGTATTTTTTAAAATATGACAAATATTAATTTTTTTACAAATTATATAAGCAAATTATTTACCTATAAAATCATTAAGTAAATAAAATAGTTGGACTGCAGCAATTACTGTTTTCCTCTTTAAAATATCATTAATCTGAAATCTATCTGGCGACTAACCCATGGAATGTATACTGATGTGCCACTTCCTTTGCTCCCTTGGCTGTTCATGACAAGGCTTGAAAGAGAAATATTTTTGTCTGTATCTGTTCAAGCTGTGGAGTGGAGGAAAGTTATGTTTAAACTCTGTTCACCAGCGTTTCATTGTATTTGTCTAATTTTTAGCTAGTATATTAACTTGTTAACCATATGAAGTAGACTATTGTAATATATGTCATGTGTTTTAAATAATTGAACTGTGGGGTGAATCTCAAAATGTATGTTACAGTTTTAAGTGCTTTGTCTGGGTATTAATGCAGTTAGTTATTTAATAAAAACCAATGGGTTATTTTATTTTTAGAATTTCTATTAATACATGCTATGTAGAGCTTAATTATTTTGTTTCTCCAAGTAAATTCTAAAGAAGTGCATTTTATTTAGTTACACAATAATTAATAGTCAGTGACAAAAATTAAATTATCATGGAATAATTGAGCATCATTTTAGAGAACCTCTGTATAGTATATCTCCTTACAAGAAAACATACAAAATTTTGGTTATTAGTTAAATATAGGTTTTATTACTTCAGAGTAATGAAGAATACTACTGTCACATGGTAACACAAGATGGTAAAGTGACTGACACCCATAGCGCTGTCAACAACCTGTGAGCTAATGGTTCCAAGCACACACAGCACTGCGAAGCACGTCTTTGTCGAATGCCGGACTTTACCTTTCTCTTCGTGCTCCAGCATTTGGTCTGCTGAATGGGCCTGCCTCCCACAATGTTTCATGTAGCCATACAACTGTGACACGTGCGAGATGAGTGCATTCTTGATATTGCAGTCAGTACAACACCTCCACAGTCGGTAAACTGCTGTGAGCTGCACCGCACATGAAATGCATGTTGGCCAGCTCTATTTGCATAAAGCCTACCATGCTTCCTACTAACCAGTTGCAGGCACATTCTGACCTGCCAGCAGCCAAGGCCACTTCCATGCACGTGTCGATTATGCCTTCAATGACGCTTGTTGCCAATCTGTCCAAGTTACTTCACTCATAAGTGTGAGGGAGAATGTATGGTTTGCAACCCCACGTTCCTTATATCAATCTCCTCCTCTATTTGCCAACCCCGTTAGTCCTATGAGTTTGATAAATGAACTCTAGTCCGCTTGTATTTGTGTGTGTTTGTGTGTATGCTTATGTGTGTGTATATTAGTGCTGAGCCGATACAGGTTTTTACCAATACAACCGATATTGATACAATGGACTGAAAGACTTCTACTAGCACTAAAAATATTATGGAAATCTGTTGGGAATCTGATGAAAATAAGTGTTAAAGTCAGTGTCGCACAATATACTATTAGATGTTTAAAATCTTGAGAAAATTAATTTCACATTAATTCCTTAAAATCAGAGCTTAAAAGCAGCACTCGAAATATACTTTAGTAATTTAATTTTAAATTCAGGTCATGGCAATTTAAGCAATATATGTTTTAAACAAATAAAATTAAAAATATTAAATCCACAAGGTAGTGTATCACAATTCTCAGCATAATTCAACTTTGTTCATATTCAGAAAATTAAAATTATTAATATGTTTAGTTTTTAAATTCAGCACTCCCTTATTATACTGTAAAATTGAAGCACTGCCAGTTCCCGGGTTATGAATGGCAGAATTACTGCTTTACAAATATTTTAAATACTGATATGACAAGGGGGAGCAGTTGGGTGACCCCCTGCAAAGCTGGTAATTCGGTGACCCCACCCTGCAATACAAGCTGTAGATGAATATCTCCTATAGTGCCTGTCATGGCAAGGGGTCATAGTGGAGTGGGAGAGGCATTTCTCTCTCTCTTCTTCACTTTATCCTATTCCTGTAGATGATTATCTCACAGCAGGGAATCATGTCCCTTCCTCCCTTTGCCATACTTGAGTGACTAATTTGGAATAACAACAGCAACTGCTAACTAAAAATGGCAGTAGTTGAGCTCCTCTTACACCAACATTGCCACCCTATCATCCACTGGTTTAATGGAAAACATTGAGTCTCAATATTGGCTAAAAATAAAATTGGTGTGGATAGGCCAATATTACTAATATCGGCGGATTTTTGACATCGGATATCGGCATCAACTCAGCACTAGTGTATATATATTGAGGCATTTAGGCCACCTAGTACAATGTGACGCATGCCACATTGCTGTGCAACGTGCTTGCACTCTCTATGGGTGACTTCGCCCCATCAACGAGCAGATATAGCTCGGAACAAGTCATAAACAGTGGCAGAGTACTTTCACGTACCGATCAAAGGGACCCCACGCGTTATACAGCCTTGGACGTAAAGATGATTAACGCAATTAATTATGAAATGTACGGCCTGCCCAGAACCTGGCATGTGATCACCACCCTTTTGTATAAATAAGATTTTATTTGACGGATCACTACCCTGAAATTATCTGAGGAAGAAGTTCCAGCGAAACCACAGGATCGCAGCACCTATGCTGCCCTGTGACGTCACACCCGTCAGCCTCGGGCCGAGGCGAATATATTTGTCGTCGCCTCGACACAGGGAGATAAGAAATGAAAAGTGCAGCCGCAACCCTGATAAACCAACCCCTGCGATGAAAGGCTATGCTATCCTGCACCTCCAGAAGATAGCTGATCCAAGGGGTTTTCTACTATATAATGAGGTCCAAGCATGCCTTTCGCCAGAGATGCCAGACTTGCCGGCCCCATAGGTCAACGAAGACCTCTCTCTCTCCACTCCCACAGCCTGCATTGGCTTCAACCCTCCAGAAGTTTGAGAAGGCATCACCAACCCACAGCTTGGAGAGGCTTCCAGTAGCCTGTGAAGGCTGCACTCTTCCAGCAGCTTGTGAAGGCAGCACCTCCAGTGGCTTGTGAAGGCTGCACAACCCAGCAGTTTGAGAAGGCTCGTCACACCAGCCGACTGCAAGGACGGCTCTCTCTCCAGAGGTAATACACAATATCCACCTTCTGCATCCCCTTTACCACAGTCACTCCTTGACTCCACAGTAGCAGGTCCTCGCAACATTTTAACCCTTCAGGACAACTCCCCCTTGTAAGAGTAAACACTGTAAAGAGCGTCAAATACATAATTTTTAATAAGCTGAAATTTGAATATTAATTCTACTAGGCTTACCTTCGCCGACCTTAATTACATAACGTTTTAATTCTTAGTTAGTCCACAAGTCTCCGGCCCGCATGTGGTTCCACACACAATTTTGTGCACAAGGAGCCTGCCGTCTGGTTACAGTAGTAGGGGAGTAAATCTGTGTCCTAAAGTCCAGCTGCAAGAGGAGAGGATTCAAGAAAAGGGTACAACAGACCCTCCTAGCTTCTGGTCGCCTGCATGAGTTAAAGCCTGCCCTGGTGTCCTATTTAACTAGCCTTAACCCTTAAGCTGAATCCCAGGCCCTGAGGCACCTACAAGACCCTGTACCTGTGCACACCGGCCCAACGGTGTATCCCTGGTGGATTGTAGAACATCTTAACCAACCTGAACGACCTCCTACACCTGTCGTTGCCTACCTAGTTCCTGCTGTACTGTGTTCCAGCATTCCGTCCGCTGCCTCAGTTCAGACCCTACACAACCGCAGCACCTTCAAACACTACTACTGACAAAATCAAGCCTCCTGAAGCACGTCCCCAGGTATCATAAAAAAAACCAATAGCACCCAAACGCAAGATTACGTTACCTACTCCCGACTTTGTGCCCTACCGCAAAGAAACCAGGGCAGTCTTGTACAATGGGAAAGCACCAGTGACCTGTCAGGATTAAACCCCCCTACTATATAGGAGTGCGAGGTTTAGGCTCTTAGACAAAACAGGGAAATACCTCTTACTGCTTTCAGACCAAATGAGTATCAATTCCCATGTACGTCAGGTGCGCGTGCGTGTGTGTATATATACACACACACGCACACACACACACATATATGCACAATGCATGTAAAATAAGTATTGCTCATTAATTCACATATTTTCGAATGTGTTTGTTTGCACAACATTATAACATGTGATACTTATGTGCTCACCCAAACCATCAATGCAAATTTGGGGTGGACAGGCTCTACCCAATATAAATTTTAGCTGGTTAAAAATAATTTAATTTGTATATGATAAAAAAAAAAAAATATCTGAACCAATTTCATTCAAATTCAATTAATATCTATACTAGAGGTCTGCAGGTAGTACATTTTGAGGTCGGGTCAGGTAACTAATTTTTAGTCGGGTCGGGTCAGATAACTGGTCGGATCGGGTACTTTTTTTGTTGCAGTCTTGAAATTTGAACTCTGAATGCACAACTTTATGTTGAGTATAGTAGAACTGTACATTATCTGTGGATACAGTTTAGCTAATAACCACAATAAAATAGGAATTTCGAAAAAAATATTATTGTAAATAATAAATTAAAAAAATATTTCACCTAAACTCATTAAAATTAAGAAAATGTCTCAAAATAGAGTATATAATTGATTATAATACGACACCAAACGCATGATGAACTAAAATTTTCAAACCCTCTGAAAATGAAAATAATATGACACCAAATGCAAGTCAAATATAGAATATCCCGCGTAGGGTGCCAGGCTCTATCGAGGGAAAGAGAGCGGGGATAAGTTATTGATTGGGCAGTGTGTTCACGGCGGCAGACGAAGGAGGAGTGGCGGTGGGAGGATTACCCCTCCATACCTCTACATGTTGCCAACAATTTGCATGCGTGGCAAATGCCTGTCTTTTAAAGTAATTAATTATATTTTACTGCAAAGAAAACTTGTAATTTTGAAACATAAATAAATAAGGCGATTATAATTAATCATTCAAAACCACGTCATCTGATTTTCCTTGATGTAAGTTACACTGCACTCGGCTCAGTGCTTACCTACCCATTATTAGACGGCAAAAGGGGGCCGAATAGTTCCTTACAATTTATCTGTTTATTCAAAAGATGTGCGTCTATTGAAATAAATTAATATAAATACTCCAATTTCCCTGCAGAAGTTATTGAAAATGAATTTTACACTTACAAGTCGCTAGATGTTCAAACAATTTTTGGTGACAAGGGGAGTTCAAGTGTATGCTTCTGAGCATATAATTTTAAATTTTATTCGCGAAGATGCTGCCCCTTGAGTTAAATAAATATAATGTTTTAAAATCATGTTAATTTTGCACCAGATACAATAAAACACCGACCTTATGGAAAAACCACCTTTAATAACAAAAGAAAACATCTTTTCAAATAATAATTCCTCATTAAAATGTTTTGCTCAACATTTCCAGGGGAAACCATTTGCTTTGAAATACAAGTGATGATAGGTGCAACTATTTTGAGCGACGCAATAATCTTGATAAAATTACGTTCGCGAGGCACACATTTTGCTCTAGGCCGGTGTGAGAAAGCAAACGAAGCGGACTGGGGGCTTGGGGGGGGGGGGGGAGACGCTAGGTTGCCACGCTCGTTGCTATGGGTAACCACTTTCATCAGGGGAAGTAGCAAAGCAGACTCGCTCACACATGCATGTCGCAGTCAGTTGTCGACATACATGTTGGGAAGTGGGAAGGCAAGATGTTACACAGCACGCTGCAGAGCAGTTACAAACGGTGGCACGCGTTAAGTTTTTCACGTTCAGTTACTAGACGTTTGCATAAACAACCAGCTTAAAAACAATAGTTGCGGGAAATATTATGTGAAGGGACCTGAAAAATACTTTGATCGATTCTCCATGCGATAAATGATGCAAACGGTTTACGTTAACATTGTTTACCTAGGGATTTTGCCGGGACCATGAAAAATTGTTGGTGGATGTGGTTTATCGATACATTGAGAGTCAACTCTATATGATAAAATCCTGACCCAAATTTTTTTGGGTGCAAATAGTACCCAACCCACGACTCGGGTTCTATAACAACCCGAAAAGTCGGGTACACACTGATCTCTAATCTATAGTGATTCCACTGCTAAGTGCTACAAATATAGCACTGATTGAAATTGCTTGTTCATTTTTATTGCATTGTTGAGTTTTTATCAGTCTGGGAACAAGGTAAATATATTTTTTGAGGGTTATATTCATAACACAGTTATTTTGCAGGGGTATGTTCATGCAATTTGTACACTAAAGGAAAAATTTGTCAAATGCAACATTTCAGAGTTTTGTATTAGAGGTGTTTCATTGCTGCAAAGATAAAATTCTATTTATTTTGACATTAATATGTATTAAATTATGTAGCTCAGGCAGTACCAATGATTCATGGATTCTATTGTACTGTGGAAATATCTGCTGTATAGTAGTTTAGAAGAAAAAGATTTTACCATAATTTGTTTTTTCTATTATGTGATGGTGATCGTTACATCATAAAATAATGCATTTTCCTCAAAATTGGCTTACCTGTATCAAATAACATGCTTCAAAAACTGCAGTGACTTCATTCATATTTATATGTTGTGGAAAAGAACTTATTGTGGTTTTGAATGACTTAAAAGGAAATTCTAGCTGAACAGCACATTTTAGCTGACATACCTCACTGGCAGCTGGTAAGAACTGTCTGTAGAAGACTCCCTTAAAAGCCATCTCTTTGTTCTCATGTCCACCCTGGAGCAGCAGACTGGCAACATCATTCATCTCTACACTCAAGTCTACACAGAAGCATTCCTTGAGGGCATTCTGCCACAGCTCTTTTACTGCCCTGGTAACAAAAACAAAACTTGAAAGACAACACTTGTGCAATGGTTGTTCAGAACATGCATCAACATCCCACCACAGTTCACAAAACTGCTCAAAAATACAGACCAACAACACTAACAATAATATTGTCGTTTATTTGGTTGTAAGATTCTTTAAAGTTGTCTTGTCATCAAATCACACGTACCTGATTCTGAGACTAATATTAAATGCTCAGCTGTAGTATCTTAAAGAAAAAAGTATCCAAGAGATGTTAAAAGGATACAGAATGTGGATGTAAAGGTACTTGCAGTGGATGTCCTATTTTTATGTCCCTATGTCATCCTGTTAGGCATCTCTCTTACGTCACACAGTCGTCATGCTAGTAAGAGCACAACTTTAAATTTCTTCTCTCTCAAACACACACACACACACACACACACACACACACACACACACACACACACACACTCTCTCTCTCTCTCTCTCTCTATGTATGTATGTATGTATCCAAATTAGACAGACAAACTTTGGCTCGGGTTAGACGTGAAAAAAGAAGGAAAAATCATATACAACTTATGGTCTAAAATAAATGTAAAAGGCGGTACACATTTTTGAAGTTGGGTCTGAAATGCTAGTTTATTACGAATACTGAAGAAAACATTGAGTGTCTAGAGAATGTGTAATAGGGCAAAGATCTGTAATCACCATAGCACCTGTGTGTCGCTGTCATCAAATTACTTCATGGAAATAATCACGGTTACTCCCTTTAGTTCGACTTAATCTCCATGACACAGTCGAATACTTGGAATTTCAAAGATGAATTATTAATCCACATGTCATAATTAATTTTACACATTATCCAAACATGCAGTGTTCCATCTCCAGTAGATCTAATAAAAAACCAACTTCAGGCCCAACTTCAACTATATGTACTGCAACTTATGCCCAGTTGCACCATTAACAGCCCTGAACCAAGATCATAAGATCTTGGTTCAAAGATGATCTTCAGTTTGATTAGAGTTCAATGTGCGAAGATCACCTGATCTCGGTTCAAAACTAGAATTGAGATGAAACACTGTGTGAATGGCTCTCATTTCATGACGTCATGATGCAACTGTTTATTTTGGGGTTCGGAGACAATATGTTTTTGTGGACATTATCTCTTAAGACTAGAATGTTTTACTATATAATTTAGTTGAATGCACTGAAAAAACTCTGTTTCAGTTGTTTTGTTTGATTGGAAACACTTTGCACACATTTTATAGTTATTTTTAATACCAATATTATTGAAGAAGGAAGTGTACATAGAACTAGATAGTACAATGTTTTATTTATTTTAAGTAAAATAATTGTTGTACGAAATTTACTGAATAATATTCAAGTGTGTATAATGTTGTTTTGAATCCCCAAAAACAAAATTGTTCTTAGCGCTACCTGTTGGCGTAGTTTCAAACTACAACTGCCGGCTACTGCTGCTCTTTTGTGAGAAATAAATTCAACGTGAGATTTTGCTTGTGCGGAACATTAGGAGTGTCTGAAATTCTGAATGGCTTTTCCAGTTTTCCGTTTTGTTTGACCGGAGGGAAAAGTACGAATTTTGTTTTCTCTTTACAAAACATTAATACCATCTTTAATTCAATAAATGCATTGCATCTTTAGCTTTTGTAAAAGTTCTCAATTTACATTCTACAACAGCAAAAACAACTGAATCCATTTTTAAAAGATTTAAATATTACAATGTTTATTTCTAGTAAATAAAAATATTTTACAGTGTTTTTATCTTCACATAAACCACATTCAACACAAAAATTTTTTATTCTTCTCTGTTCACTTCATAAATCCTTACTAAAATGTATTTTTAAGTACCAAACAGAGCTTAAATATGGAATATTTGACTGTTTATGTCATTTTAAAACAAAATTGCTTTTCAATATAACTTAGACATTTTAAAATAAAGTACTTGTATGTACTTGATATGAGATCATTCTCCTGAACCGCAAAAGGCACGGATCAAGACAAGGTTCAAATTGATCTTAGTTCGGCTGGCAGATCGCAATGGTGCAACAGTCAAATGCGTTAAACCAGGATCAAACCGGTATTTGAACCTAGATAATTGCTGATCCTCAATGTTGCAACCAGGCATTAGGATTTAATTTGTAGACATAGGTCACACGTGTGTTTTCATATATACATTTCACCTGCAGCCGAAGTATGTATGTTTGTGTGTGAGAGAGAGACTCTGTGTGCATGTGTCCATGCATGTATGCGGGTGTGTGTATATCCCCTATCTGTATTTTAATCTCCCTCTATCATAGTCTCTATGTGTCAATATATTTCTATATCTCTCACTATCTTCTCTCTCTGTCTCAGTATCTACCTCTATCCCTTTCTCTTTCTCCCCCACTTCATTTAATTCAATTAAATTTCAGTCCCTTCTCATTCACATATACTCTGCCTCATTTCATTACCTACAGCAGGAACACATGAATGATGATGATAATTATACAATCACCGAACCGTCCATCATTACAATTTTTTGCAAAATGATTGCAGGTGTGCGAATATTTGAAAATCTATATACTTGCAAATGGTAATTTACGAATTATTCACATTCAAACTTTGAATATCTTATGCAAAAACTGTGAATATTTTACATTTCCGTTTTAAGTGGTTATTTGTAGAGCTTTGTCAATTACAATTTGCTTCTGCTAAATTTGCTGAATTGACAGAATGGCAGATTATTTTCGACTGATTTGACAAACAGAAACATTGCCTTATACTTCAGTATAAATAAATGATGTTTTGCATTTATGAACATTGAAAGTCGCATACCTGGAAACTAAAGTCTCAATGGAAAAGAAGCTCAACTTCCACTGTTTTTCAAACTAAGTTTGTAGTTTTTGTGCCAAGCCTCACCATGCCGAGATAACACTCTACAGGCTTGACATTGATTAGGGTCAAGCGATGAGCGGAAATAGCAAGGGGAGGGAGGAACTATTTTCACAGCCAGGGTCTGTGCCTATCATGGGAAGGGGGTAAGAGGATGTAATGTGGCCTTTCCAATTTGTATTTCACTCTTTCTCTCTCAAGTTCTGCAAGCAAGATGTCACAGTTGGGGTGCCTGTTAAGGGGTCTTTCCACTGACTCCTGTTTGGTGAACATGGCATCGGTGGGAAGCGTGCCATACAGCGGACTGTGGGAAAACCTTGTTTGCTGTGCGTCAGGTGTGTGTGGGAGGATTGCTCTTGAGGCAATTCTCCAGGTAAATGAAAGATGCCGATGGAGCAACCCGTGTTCGGAGTGGGAAGGGATGCACAATGGAAACAGTGCCCTGCACAGTGTGGGTTGTTTTCGTGGACAACCAAATGAATGCCTTTGCAGGCCCTATCTGCTTTTGTTGCTCCCACAAATCAGGATATCTAATATGACATTGTTCCAGCTAACAAATTGTTGACTCTAAACAAAATATCAGTTTGAATATACACAGTGCAAAAAAATGGTGGATTATAACACCGAAGATGTACAGGTAAATGAAAGCTGAGAAGAATATATATGGGTAATTTTGTATTATGGCCAACCGTTTGGTCTCGGCAGCCCATGCATCTAGTGTATGATAGTTTTTAGGGCACCGCACCACCTATGCAGTAGTGGTATCATGAAGACAGTAAATCATGCATTGTAAAGTTCCATGTGTGGTACATCATGTAATGACACTACACAATAATAAACACTACTCTAACAGTAGAAGTATAATAGCCGACCTAGCGGTTCACAACACTTTGTAAGATGGGCGGGATTTACATCAGATGTTCAAAGTGTCCACCGTTCACATGCTGGCATGTGGCCACACACTGCAGAGTATTACCTTGCACATTATTCCGCAGCTTCAACTGTAGAAAGTGAAGAATGAAGTATACCCACCATATCTACACGATCATACTCTAGATTTGTGGGTTCACCGAGAGCAACGTGATTGGCCATAATGAATAACCCGTATATTTTCTTCTTAGTTTTTGCTTCTCTATGCAAAACTTGTGGGTACAATCAGTCATTTTTAACACAGTGTATAATGTAGCTGTAATTTAGCATTATTTATTAGTTGACCGCATACTCGTAAAAAATATATGCAATAGTACTGAAACCACTATATTGGTGTTTAGCAGAGCGAATTTTTAGGAATATTTAATGCATTTTAATTGAAATTGTACTGAGGTTTGTAATAGATGCAGCTTGTTTGTTGGCTAAATTTGTTAGACTTAAAACAAATACAAATAAATAACATTTATTTAGCAACAACATCTGCATGTTATTCTAGCACATTAGTGATGTCGCTTACTAGTTACCTCAAAGGTTTTGTGAAAAAAGTTGAACCGTTACTAAAATTAATAAATTGGTACCAAAAACAGAATAAGGTACTGAAAGAACTCTTAAAGATTTTCACGTGCTAGGTGTACACAGGAAGATGAAGAAAAAATATAATTTTTCATCACTTTGGAATTTTTGTCTAACCTATGTTTGGCTTTTCAAACTTCATTGTATTCTGTTGCATGGTTTGGCACTAATTTCCTATTCACAAACCCTAAATACAATAACAGGAGACAACTACAAAAAAAATATAATTCTGGCATTGTTATAAGCATTTAGTTTTACAAAAAAAATACAGAGATAGGGTATAGAGGTAGGAAATTAATAAAATCAAAAAGTTATACAGTTCTGCTAAGAAAAATTTATCTTTTCTTTCACAGTGTTCTCTTCTACTGAAGAAATTGGCGTCCAGCATGAGCCAGCCATCTCGAGCAAGCGGGTCGTGCGTAGTGTGACCTGCAGTGGAAAGGGCCTGATCGTGAGAAGGTAGACGTCACTCTCGAGGGACGCAAGAGCATGTGACGTCACCTTGTTCGTGCGGACATACACCAGTGGAAAAGTAACTTTAACCAGCAGGCTGTAGAAACCGTGTGGTGGTGAGTGAGAACCCAATCCTTCTAGCCAGTGTTCTGGAGATCAAATACAGACTCAGAAACCCATGTTGCAAGTCAGAAGGGACCATAGACAAATAGGGGATGAATGGTGGAAACAGCTGCCTGCGCATCAGGCACATGACATCACTGCTAGCACAAACAAATGCCAGTGGAAAGGCCGCTTAAGAGGAGGGTGACCGACCATTAGATAAAACAAAAACACAATGTGGATTTCCTGTCTCCAAAAATTCTTGTTAATTTGCCTTTCTAATATTAACATGGATATTTTGTCTTTATGTTATTTTTTTTATGACACTTTGCACCTATCCACACCAGCAAATCAGATGAATTCTGGATGAAGCTCAAGTTGCATACATTGGTTGTAAACATGCATCAGTTTTTTTATTTTGGCTCTTTGAAAAACTATCTGTACAGGTTACAATGTATTTCAGTTTGACTTTGGTTTATATTCAAATATTGTTATTAAGTTTTTCAGTTATAAAATGCTTTCCCAGATGTTACTGAGATTATAAAGTAACCTACAAATGTAAATTTGGTATATCAGTTTCGTATATTATTTCAAGACATGTGTACACATGAAGATTCCCCTATATAGAGAATATAGAAGTGTTCCCTTGAGATTCATTATTAAAAAGGTTCTATTGTATTTATGAGTTCATTTGTAACATTTTCACAGTAAAAATTAATTCTGTGACACGCATTTACTATTTTGAATAATCCTGATCATAAACAAATATTTTATACCAACTCAAATGTGTAGCAAAGAACCCAAGCACAAATTATAAATTAGCCTACATTTTGTTTTTTGAAAGAACTAGATTTAAGAGTACATATTTTGCAAGTAACATTAATCTTGTTTATAGCAGAACCAATAAATATACAGAAACTGACACGTGATGACACTTTTTGAAAAATGAAATTTTGATGACTTCAGCTCCATTCCTAAGGTCCCTTGCACAGAGTTTGAAGGTTAATTTTATTATATTAGCATAGGAGATTGTACTGTCTGCCTCACAGATTATTTTATTCACCAGTCCACCGTAATTATGCTTAGAAACAATGAGCTCATTTACTTCCCGCTAGATCGCTCCAGTAGTTTATCACTTGTCTTTTGTTTCACATCCCCTTCCAGCCGGCCAGTGATGTCACAGAGGCAAGTCATGCATTCGCATCCCCCACTCAATGACCTCTCCTCGTCCTAGTGGCAACAGCCAATAAAAATCGAGCAGCAGTCCTCGATTAATATAAAAGCTGAAACAGCCCGCATATCTTAGGCAGTCTTCGGTCGTCCAGCATGTGTTGTTCAGACACCGACCAGCCTGAATGCTATTCTTAGTTTCTAGAGCCAGTTGCTCAGATCCGACCAGTGTGTTCGTCAACAGTGTCCAGCACGTGTTGCTCAGGCACTTCCTTGTTCTTACACATTACGCTATGCTATTGTTACTGCGGTTCTAGCCCGCATTGCTCAGAATCATCCCTGGTACACATTAGGTAAGCTTGGAGTAGGATAGGCTATGTAAGTTAGGAGATATCTGCTATGTAACCCGCAACACTGCATACCCCTTACACTTATGTCCGTATACTGTAGTGGATCCATCCTGAGTCTTTCTCAAGACTACCATCCTTTCACGCTTTAGAATTCCTAGCGCGTGCCGGCGATCATGTGATGTCATTTCCAGAAACACGTACACTCAACAATGCAAGAGTTTGTTGTTCAGCGCCAACACTCATAAACACATTCCCACTTTTGTGTTGTTGGCTGCCTCTACATATCAATGCAACTTTACCTTTCTGGATTTGAAGCCAGTGACGCTGGCCCGAAGCTAGAGTGCTCTCATCACATTTTTATTTTCATGCAAAATAAAATGTGAAGTCAGCTTTAATCTTGAGTACCATCCTTGTAACCTTGTACCTTGCAGGTAATCTCAGGGATCTACTCATATGAGCCAAAACATTGCTTTCTTCACAGTACAAGCGATAGCACTGGCCGCCCTTACCGCCAATTCCGGATTCCGGATTGTCGAAAGGAGCCACACACCTTGGTACATTGTCCTGAGATCAGCTTGTCAGCTTGGTGTTCGCAATCTCCTCAGAGCGGAACTCCGTTGGGGAGGTAGTGTTGGGAAGACTGGGAACGGATCACGCACCCTTGCGGTGAACACGTAACTCTGTACAGCGACTACCTGCAGATGCATTATAGTAGGATAAGGGTAAATCTCCACTTCCCGATACCTTTTGTTCAGAGGAGAGGTCTGAAAGAGAAAATATGGCTAACACTTATTGCCTTAGGTAGAATACACGAGTATCAACCCTTGTTAGTTAAGCAGATAGCTAGTCTACCTCCATGAGAACAGGTCAAGCTCTTCGGCAGCTGCAAGAACCAAGATAAACTCCTGTACTGCAGCACCTCTTCACTCCACTAAAGCGTACCTAACCAGCTGCGTATCCTGAGTAGGTGCACCACCGACCTGAACAGTCTCCGACACCTGTTATTGCACACCTGACTCCAGCCATACTTCTACCTACACTTCTGTGCCCATCACAGGAGATTCCTATACCACAGGCTGCACCTACCATAACTGCCTCACAGCAGAATTCTACTGCTCTCCAACGTCGCCCAAGTACCGCACTGACAGTTGTACCACCAAAATGCCATCTTGTACTAACCATACCTGTTTTCATGTCCTGCAGAGTAGCCACCAGGCCAGTTTTGTACACAGGGAAAGCACCAGTGCCCGTGCAAAACTGAACCCTTATTTCCTAGAAAAGTGTGATTCATTTCCTAAACACGAATATGGAAGCCGGCTCCTACTAAGAGGCACTAGTGAGTATAAGTTCCGTATATGTCATACGTCAAAACAATCCACAATTTTTCTTTCAAGACTATCACTTGACTGTCAACAACAAAACACGTAAACAACCATAGGCATGCTTACTGTTTTCTGAGTTCACAATTGATCTGTGCTCAGGAGGGAGTGAAAATACAGTACAACACTAATTATTTAGTGGGGCCAGTAGCATCAAACAATTACTTAAGACATTTAGGGTTAAAAGTTCGGTGACTTTCGTCGTACAATGTTTAAGTGAGGACGAAGTGGATGTCTTAGGCCGGTATTCCAGAACGTTTTTATAAGGGTATTGGTACACCTCAAGCCATACCAAGGCCTTATTAGTATTCCAGAACATTATGATACCAGCTAAGGGCCTAGATAAGCCACGTCCGAAACCTTAATCTTAGATTTTGCTGATTTATCCTTGGCACAAACGGAACCTACACATGTGCAGAACACATTTCATTTGCCACAGCCAGTAGCATGATGAACGTTCATAAACAATATGATGCGTCCAAACCCTTATATTCTTTGATGTAATTATTTATCTAAAAATAATTCAACCTACACATTTAAGTTGTTTTGCAAATAAAAGTTAAAGTCGGCAAGAATACTGTGTAATTTTTACGACATGTTTTAAAGGCTTCCATCATTACGAACAACATATTATACGTAATGGTGGAAACATTATACCTACATTCCATTTAGTCAGCCTTGTCGAAGTGTGTGTCATGACAGCGCAACTGGTAGAGTGTTCGCCTACTACGCACATGTTCCGGGTTCAAATACTGGTGAGTGCAAACTTTTTTGATGTTTTAAAATTAATTAGATGTTTCATCTTTTCACGTGCATTATGTTGAATAAAGTCTATTTATATAAACAACTGAGCTAAGTATTAATATGATTACCTATGGATTGTTAGCACTATGATATAATGGCAATTATTTGTGAACAGGGTATTTTATTGGTAATAATTACATCTCTCAGAATTTATTCAACAAAACCCACTATTCACATCAAAAGATATTTGCGTTTATCCTTATTCATTTGAAGACTTTACATTGCAAAAGAAAGTAGTATATTGTGTATTCAAATTATATTCATGAGTCTACTTTCTACAACGGTAAAACCAGATCTTCAGTGGTGAGACGAGTTACAACTTGTTGGCACGACTGACGACATGCCTCATTGAGTGTTGATGCTGCCTGTTAGGAATATCTTTTGCCCCATGTGAAACTCAAAATTACATTGTGTTTTAAACTGTTTCCATGAGTTACAAAGTTGTGTTTCTAACACTTCGACGTTTTTGTGGAGGCATGTATGTAGTTCAGCGTGTCGTATTGATTGCTTAAGTGACTTGCGTGTGTTCGTACAAATATGTTGTTGACCTAAGAGTAGCCTTTATAATTTCATATGTGACAGCAGGAACTAGATTGTTTTAACCGTGAACAGTCATCACAGACTGCAGTAATTTTTTTAAAGTCACATATGTACGTGTATATCACAACTTTGTAATATATCTTTGCAGGTTTGAAACACAATAATGTATGATGCATCTGTGATTTTAACATTTGCTACAGCTCACCAAGTTGCAAAAAAAAGCTAAATTCCAGCCAGTAAAACTCATAGAATAATAATGAAGTATAACTAACATATGTGGTTCAAATCGGTTGAAATGTGTATTTCAGGAAATATTTAAATGATCACATATATCAGTAGAGAAATTTTATTAGAACTCAGGGGAGGGTAGTAAATTTTTATTACCAGGACCGAAAATAAGGTTATGTATTCAGTTCTCCCTTGCTGCATACTACATTTTTGTTCAGTGTTTTCACATTGGGTTTATGAACTTGATTGATGAGTCATTTTATCCCTTAGCACTGCCTGATATCTGCTTGAATAATACAATAGAACTGAGAGTTTCAGGGCCACTAAATATCATACAATTATTATTAGTATGTACATATAACAATAAAGTTGTAATTATACTGTTCAAATGCATGTGCACAATTAAAAATTCACGTCTATAATTTCCATAGTACAAACACGAAACATAGGTATATAATAGAAATGAAATGTTTACTGGTCGCTATTCGATTTCAAAACTATTTGTACGTTATTCAAAAATTGTAATATTCGATTTAAAAAAATTCACATTTATAAATCCACTATTTGCACACCCCTAAATACGATACATTTACATTTCCTTAGTTCAGGTAGGGCAGCTTACCAAGTGGTGGTGCCGACGCCTGAACCAAAATCGAACAGAGTTGCTGGGGAGAAGCCGGGCTGCCTGTGCTTGATCTCACTAAGGATTTTGACGAGAGCTGCGTAGTCTGCAGCAGAGCGACTCAACAGGTACAATAGTACCTCGTTCCTGCTGTCGTACAGGAACGGCTGCCACCTGTGGATATGCTGTCGCAGCTTCTTTAGTACCAGGTGCTCCTGCCTCTTCCGAGCCAGCTCCCTCTCTACCTCACCAAGAGAGGACCAATCTATGCCCACTGCAGTGCACCCACACCAGTCACCAGCACAGCATACACATTCTACCTGCAGTGACATGGCTATGCATGTCGAACATGCAGCACGCAACAACTCTCCTATGTACTTCTGCACTATACACCACTATAAAGGCTGTTCATGGTAAAGTGAACATTTTTGAAATAAACCATTGAAAAACATAGCTGTCCCTTCCTGCATACATTTTGAGGAGCACTCTGACTGGTGTGCGTCCATTTAAGTTGGTAAGGACGAAGAGAAAGTAGATCCATTGAATTAAAAACGTTATGTATACATCCGTAAATATTGAAATAAATAATTTTTATCTTTTAAGTTTTAATCCTTTATAAGATTACAAAATAGCAAACTTGTAAAAATTACTTTTCTAATAATTTCACAAGTTTACTTGACCGACGTGTACGGATAAGGTGATGAGGCCAGTGGCAATGTTAATTATGTAGCATATGGTGGAAGAATACACTAAGTGCATATGAGTAGATCTTAAGCATGGCTCTCAAAAGTGATCACTTTACCATGAACAACCTATACACAAAGAAAAATTGTGAATTATGAATGAACACACTGCATGTGCAGATGTGTGTATGCATATGCAAGTGCATGCACTCACACACAAAGAATAAACAAGAAAAAACAGGGATAGAGAGAAATAATTAGCGGTAACAAAACAGACCCTTCTGGGGGTTGCACCTTGTTGTGGTTGAAGGGCTCAGTACCCAATGAACCAGACCGGCAGCCATCTAGGTGAGGAAACTCCGAAACCAAACCTGGTCTCTCAGGGAGGGGGATGTGCATTGGAATGGTAATCCGTTCATGAAAAAAAAATTGTCAATACTCATAAGCTCCTTAAAGAAGACTGGACGCTTTCGATGATGAAGACTAATGCAAAGAAAAAGGATAATGGCAAATTTTAAGCTATTTCTGAAATTTTAAAACTATCAACATGGAATGTAAGAGGAAAAACACATAAGAAACATAATTGGAAAATGAACTTAATTTTACTGTAGACATAGCAGCAATAATAGAAACCAAAAAGAATCTTAAAAGTGAAATACAGTTACAAAACTAGACAACGATTTATAGTGGAGAGCCTCATGAAAGAAGAGCATCAGCAGGAGTATCGGTTTAGATTCAGAAACAATTTAAAAATAATTACACTCTGATATTTTGTGTAACGAAAGAATATTAGTGACTAGATTGAAGATCGATAGAGGTTACTTAATAATAATAGTAGTGTATGCACCAGAGGAAGGTAAAAAGGAAGAAACAACAATTCTATAAGCAGATACAAGAAATAGTAAATAAAACAAATCAAAGTGATTATTTAGAAATACTAGGAGACCTTGATGCACAAGTTGGAAAACTACCAGTAAGTGAGCATAGTGAGTGAAGAGATTTGGACGGCTCTTAACAGTGAGGTCTTGAGAGCCGATGAGGGTGATAGAGGTGAGTATGTAGCAACGCCAGAATGAAGGGGCAGGAGAAATCGGAGATAAATACTCGACTGTGAGAACTTTAATTTTTATCCTTTTACACATTTTCACATTATATAAATATTATTTTCATTAGCAATATGGAATTTTTACATAATTTGTATCAAGCATGCTCATTAGCAACTCCATAATAATGCTTGTGGATATGTATCAGGTACTATAATTTGTTATGTTCTGTGTGTTATGTTCTATGTTATGGAAACATCAAGTGTACATGTTTAGAAAAGGATATCATTCTGAGGAGGGTTTACAGCACATAAAATCAAAGTTCTATATCAATATACAACATTTTCTCACATTTGAACTTTCTGTCTATCCTGACTCGATAATGAGTTTAATATCGGATAAACAAAAAAAAATGCATTTACTAAACCATGCAATATTCCAGGAGAAAATTCTTTACCTCCCAACTGACATTATGCATTCTCAAGTTATAAGTGGGATAACAAAAGGTGGCAACCTACAAGCATTGAAAGAGTGGGCACATTGGGAACGCTGACAGACAAAATAAACTTATTTTAACACACTTCAAATTAATAATTATTTCATAACAATAGCACGTACCACACTGTTATAGAAACCCAAGATAAGTTACCCCATCTGTTCAAAAATGCCACAAAGTTGAGCCGTCTTACCAGCACTGACAGCAGAGCAAAAGAACCATAAGCATGAGCGCAAGCCAGAGTTGCAAGACTGAATTTTGTTCAATTTGCCAAATTGCAATATTCATGTAGGCGAATTGCACCACCCATGTCACCCAACTATTTCACTATATTTTCCTACAAAATTATGAGTTTGGAGAGTCAATAATTATAATAAACAAAAAAATTATTTCATCATAATACTTAAACATTTTTTAATGAGATGAAACTCCAAAGTGGTTAAGAAAATTCCTTTCAACTTTAAACATTAACATCAAAAAATCACAAATTTTAATTTCATTTATGTAGATCAAACAATCTTCCATTATTGTAAATTCATGACATTAATAGCAACAGTACTGTTAAGTTTCATTACTACGTATCTTTTGGTAAAGAGAACAGGGCCGGACCTTGGTATAAGCAAAATAAGCAGCCACGTATGGGGCCAAGCTAAAAGAGGTGTCGAAAGCACCATGGAACTGTTTCAGTACATGGCAAACATGTAAAAAAAAGAACAAAATCATTTTCTGGGCAAATATTTTGAAAGTGATTTGTTTTATAATTTAAATTAATTTTACTGAAAGACACTTTTTAAACCCACTATGATTACACTTTTAAAAATTAGCTAAATCCGTTGTCTTATGAAAAGGAAGGGGGTGCGGAGGGGCAGGAAATATGACTACTGTCTTCTTAGCCTATTCACATCGTCAGGAGCAGAAGACACCCATTTTAAGGAATAATGGACATGTCCGTTTCAAGCAAAACACCATCACAACCAGCATACACTTAGCTGCAGTTATTTGTCAAACTTGCAGAATGATGTGTTAAATGGTAGTAAATATGTGTGGTATACTGTTATGCAACTGTTAAGTTTTAGAATGTCTATCACTGATTATGGCAATAACATTTAATCGTATTTAAATAAAGAGTTAGTTTTGTGTGTTTATGATCATCTTTTCAATCATAATGACTGAAGATAACCACAAATCTTGAGAATTTTACCCGAAAATAAAAATTACAGCAAACTGAAGAAGGTGATAAACAAGCCAAGGCTTTGAAAAAGCCTTGTTTTCCATTTTCTTTGACAAAATTGTCTAATGAATAGTGAGTCATTATCAGTCATGTGATGAAGCATGTACAACAAATAATATTGAAATTGTAAGATTTATATCATGTAAATTTTATATTTATAGTACTTATTGTATTTTAGTGTATAATGCATACATTTGCAGTTGTTGATGTTTGGTGGAAAAAAATATGTCTTGATAGATTATTAAGATTGAAAAATCAGTATTTAATGTCAAAAGCATACACCATACAATTTCTACAAAATATATTGCAATAGGCTGTTCACAGTAAAGTGGGCACTTTTGAAAGTCTTGTGAAGTTTTAAGTCTATATATTGTGTAGCAATCAGCAACACTTAAAAACATGTTTTGTAACTCTCAGCTTAAGAATTCATTTAAAGTTCAAAATTCCAATTCATATATGAAGGGGTCGGAGGATAAATGTGATAAGTCCACAATTTTCAAAAATTTCAGGAGAGCTGTTTAAAGCTTTGAAAATCTGCAAACCTAGTTAAAGAGTCAAGAATGAAAAATATTGCATAATAGTGTGTGTGTGTGTGTGTGTGTGTGTGTGTGTGTGTGTGTGTGTGGTGTGTGTGTGTGTGCGTGTGCGTGTGTGTGTGTGTGTATATATATATATAGTAGTCTTACACAGTTTAAACATAAATAGAATGTAAATAAACTGTATTTGACATGGTATTTCTCACATATGCACTAGCATTTGCAAAAACAAGGGGCTGAGTCCATGTGGACTATCACTTTTATTCCCCAATTATGAAAAGACTACACATATTACAGAACTTTACTTTATTTTGGTCGCCTATAGCATAAAATTGTATTAATCAGCCCCAGAGTTTAAACTTCAAGAAATTTTGTTGTTTATCTAGGACTAAGTTTCTTGACAACAGTTACCATGAATATTTTACTATAATTCGTTATGAAGTACAGCTTTTCCAACTTACATCTTCTGATTTTTCATTCTGACATATTCCCCTATTATAAACATCTACTTTACAAAACCTAAAGCAATTTATTATAGCACAATTTATTTATTGTATTAATAAAAAACTTACGCAACGTAACATTTTACATGATTACAAAGTTTCATGTCAACTGATAAAATAAAAATTAATGTTACTACCCAAAAGTACAGCTCTTCTGAATTTCCCGTATGTGCTAAATTTCTCAAAAACTCTTTCGATTCTGGTCCACAAAACTTCACTAATGTTTGTATGTCATTATACTTAGCAGCACTTATTCGCAGGGGACCTAAAACAATAAAACAAACTCCTTAGACTACCGGTATTATTAACAGTAATCAATGAAACTATGTAAAATTTCTAGGAACAAAACTAACCACTGTAGCCAGGTGCTGAAAGTGTAAATTCCCCATTAGGTAGTCCAGTTCTCTGTCTTGTGATGATAGCCGATTCCATTACACCATTGAATAACTTTGAAGTCCCTTTTAAGATAAAGTGAGTCCAGATGACATGTTCAAAAATAAGCACTTTTTAGTAGGATCATTCTCTTTGACTGGGTGAATAAAGTGCACAACAAAGGGAGATGGTTTCTTATGAGCTGATTCGAAATGCTCTTTCCATGCCCTTGTTGTCTCTAACCCATACCGTAGGGTTCAAGAATGCCATGTGCCTGTCACAGTCTAAATAACTGTGACCATGATTGGGCATGTTACACTGACTTTTGAAAAGCGCATTTCAAAATGAAATAGGTAATGAAGGAAGCGAAACATGGTGTAAAATTTATTTTGTCCACCGCAGATGTCGCAAAATATATGAAGCTCCATAACATTCATATAGAGATGATTGTAGAAAAAGTCATGCAAGAGTGAACACACATCATCATTTCCTTTTTTTCTAGCTGCTTC
The DNA here is from genome assembly GCA_029891345.1 of Dryococelus australis. Taxonomy (NCBI): domain Eukaryota; kingdom Metazoa; phylum Arthropoda; class Insecta; order Phasmatodea; family Phasmatidae; genus Dryococelus; species Dryococelus australis. The sequence goes on along the minus strand of CM056993.1, from coordinate 96,699,892 downwards.
TGTATATAGATAAAATTCACTTCCACCCAAAGACAGGGTTGTAAGATTGAAAACAAACAGAGACGGTGGTCTCTTATAGCAAACATCGTTAGTAGACACATTAGGAATAGGCAAATTTCTGCCAAAGTCAATACATATAGCTTCTTTAAGCGTATTATTCTTGCATTCTTTGCTCACAATTTTTTCATGCTATAAAAGGCTTCTGCTTGTTTTTTATGCAGTGAATTCTGAGTTTACAGTTGCTCAATTCGCCTTTCAATTTCTTCTTGATGACTGGGAACATTCGTCTAATCTGCTTGTATACATTTTAGCTTAGAATCAAATTCATTGCATGTTGAGCAAGTATCCACACTTGGATATCCAAAACTAATATTGAATTCATTCAAGATCATTTTGTTGTATTTATCATAGGACACTTTTACACTCTCATGTTTCTTGTAAAACAAATCAACCATTTATTTCACATTAAGATTCTTATCCAGATACAATTCTTTAATCTTTCAATCCATAGTAATTGTTCCTAGAGGGAAAAGATTTGATGTGATCACGAATTTCGTCCAAAATATCATCACTTCTGTGTGGCCGATTGTTATTTTTACCTTGTTTGCTTTCTGGACTATGCCCTGTACTTTTTAAAGAATTGTTCAGCCGTTCAACTCTTCTTTTATCAACGATATGGATTGAAAGAAAGGCTTTTTTGCAACATCATATTCTTTTACCTCAGTACCAAACTTGCACCTTAAATCTGTATTTAAAAGTTGCTTGATTCACCCTTGCTTCATCTTCTGGCTTTCTATTTCGTCGCCGAGCAACAGGCAGTACGGAAATCAGGCCACATAAATATGAATCCTGCTCGTCAGAACTAGCCATAACATTAAAAGTTGTAAGTATTGCATTTTTGGTCTCGTTGGGTACAACTTCAAAACATTTTAACTGACACTCACAGTCATCACCCATTTCATGAGATGTTAACCTCATTTTATTACGAACCTCTGACATTCTAACATTAGATTTCCTCTTTATTACAGCTGTTACTTCCGCCACTGTTATCTTCCATCATAACAACATAAACAAGTAAGTTGTATTAAGACACAAACACACAAACTGTTACATTGAAATACATTCTAAATTGATTATCCAAATAACATCACTACTAACATTCACGAACTCACATCCAGACTTTCTGTTTGACATGTGCCAATGCTGAGAAATATACAAACAGGTTGAAACTAGTTTAACTAAGCACTACAGTAGATAAAGAACATGGGAGCGATGCATGGACTGATCCCTTTGTTACCACTTGCATGCCGCTTCACCAGACTGATCTCATTCTATCCCCTCTTGTAATGGACTGATCACCTTTATTCCCCTAGAGTAAATTTGTTTTCCTCGTTTTTCTTACCGACTGACTACACTTATCCAACAAATACAAGAGCATCAAAAACCTTACGTTTCACTACTATTTGTAACATTGTTATCTCATTTTACACAAAAATGGACTCATCTCTTTTATCTCCCAACCCCTTCATATTTATTAAATAAAAGACAAAAGTACGAAGTATTTTAGTGAACATCATTCATGTTAATTGAAGCAGTGAATATTAATGTTTATGATTATAATTTTTATATTTGGGTCTGACTACTGTTAACATAGTTTTACCCTCGAGAGTTATTTTCACAAGAAATATGTTTTGTTGTGTTGTAAGTCGACAGTCGCACTGACATTTAACATGATTTACCCTTTTCACCTGTTTTCCTGTTAAAAGCTCCACACCAAGGCGTTCAAAATTTTCCACATTATATGTGTGCACCATCTGAAAGCACAGATTGTGTCATAGGAGCAGCACACTTTTAGATAATACAAAGTATCAATTTTTCCATTCATCAGGCAGTGTTTCTTAAGGCCGGTTGCACCATCATGGTTCGAAATGCGATCTGAGATTATATTTAAGATAGACACAGAAAACTGTTGCACCATTCGAATTCAATACTGGACTGGAGATCGGGCTTAAATTCATTTTGAACCGCCAAAATTGGCGGTTCAAAATCTTGATCCGAGATCAGCAGCCATGGTCGACAAATGTAGTTTGAAAATACACCAACAGATAGAACTACATTAAATTGTTTTCTTGGGAAATTAAAACAACATTAAACGCACTTGAATATTATTCAGTAAAAGTCGTACAATAATAAATCACTCAAAACAGATAAAACATTGCACATCTAGTTCTATCTATAATGAAAAATATGCCTACTTCCATGATGTCATATATTACGAACCAATAGGAACATTTGTCTCATACTTAATATCGATCTCCCACTTTGGAACCAAGATCGAAGAATCAGAAATCCAGAATCATGAAATTTCGTTGGTGCAACACTTTCACATTGGAACCAAGATCAAACTGGATCCTGTTTCGGAACTAGGATCATTTGATCTCAGTTCGGGGCGATGTTGGTGCAACCGGCCCTTAGACACTCATGAAATGACATAACAATTAAGGATATGTAATAATATTTATGAGTGGAGTAACAGGGTTAGTATTTTAATTTTTGCTTTTTGCTTGTTTTGCGCACCATGCATTTTTTTATTTTATTAAAATAATACCAACTCTTTTCCCCTTGGTGTTATGACCAAAAAATATTTGTAGATGTATAAAAATACCTGATAAAAAGTTAGTTCATAATTTGCTGGCAACTGTACTATGAGTAATACATTCATTGCTTACTATAGTATGTAGGTAATTACAAGTACTGCTGCAATGTTTTTTCTTTTTTTTTTAATGTTGATTTCAAAAATGCTGACTTTGCTGTGAACAGCATATCCTATTACATATATATAATATTTTCATGTAAATAAATTTTTGTCATACTATTTTCAGAATAAGTCAGAGACAAAAACTTTTGCAAAAGAGCACAATGAAATAGGATTTTACTAGGCCTACATGTGTGAAAAAATAATGTGTAAATCATATCAAGAAAAAACATCTCAATTGAAATATGATGAACAACTTTTTTCACAGTGGCTAGTAGTGAAATAATATTTTCCAATCAAAACTAATCAAGGTCGATAACATCACAACAGTGATTGTATGATCTTGCAACAGTTACAAGTGAATCTGAAATTTTGAATGCAATTTACACAGATTCAGTACCCAAGTAATCTTTGAGAATGAAAGCTGCCTCTGTAATCTCTTTGTAATTTTATGTTTCCTCTTCTTTAGGTGCATTAATTTCAAACTTAAATAGTACCATATTTTTCATGTTTATATAAGCTATTTTTCAGTAAGAGGATTTTAACTAAACAAGCTGTTATCAGAGTATCCAAGGCCTTTAATTACATTGTACATTGTGATGTGAATGTGAAGAGATTTGGGAGGCTCTTAACAGTAAGGTCTTCAGAGCCGATGAGGGTGATTGAAGCGAATATGGAGCGGCACTGGAATGAAGGGGCGGGGAAAATGGGAGATCCCCGCGAAAACCTGCAGACCAGTGACATTGTTGGGCACAATTTCCACTTGCGAAAATCTGGTGACCTGGCCAGGGATTGAACCAGGTTCGCTACAGTGTGATGTTTTTTATTGATTAAATAAAGTGAAAGCCGTAAGAATAAAATGGTGTCACTATTCATTACTGGCCCATACAAAATTCCACAAAGTAGGAAACAAAATTGCATAACAGTTTCATAATATTATTTATGTTGATGATGAAGGGGGGGGGGGGGGGGGGGGTAGGGGGGAGTAAACTTTTGTTCGCTTACACTAAAAAAATATCAAGGACCGGTTCTGCAAGAGAAAAAGTTACAGTGTCTGAATGTGATTTGAATTTACTATACGAAAAGTAACAATACATTACCTTCATAAAACCAGAAGATCTTACAACAGATTAACCTTTGCCAACCTTAGAAAACAGATTTTCCTTTTATTTTCATATTGGTCGCTGGTTGACTATCGGTGACAACCAACGAGCACCTAAATCTCTACAGACCACAGCACAATGTGGCAGGTAGAAAAAGATAGCCAACTCCCAAAATTTGAAGCGAGAAGTATTTAGCTCAGTAAGCTGGCAAACACTGTCATAATTGTAAAATATTTGTCGAACACAAATTGACAGCTACTTCCAACTTGTAACAACTTTAACTTAAGTCACTGAATATTTACAATAAAAAGACATTCTTGCACATAACCCAAATATTATTTTACAAAGGGACCCAGCCCCTAACCTTTTTTTTGTACTGTCACAGGGCTAGAACAGTTACCATGATAAAAAAATTTGGTTATCATACAAAGACTGAAAAAAATATTGCATAGATATATGTAGGTAATAATGAAAATATGTGAAATTAACTCAACATTGAAGTGACTGCAGTCCCATTTAATATTTCTTTTCCCACTTGGCCACTGCGGCCCCCCTTAACATAGTTCTGTCCACTGAGCCGCCAAGGCCGCACTTGGAATCGCTCTATCTACTGAGCCACTAAGGCCCCACTTGAAATAACTCTATCCACTAAACCACTGCGGCCTCACTTAACATAGTTCTATCCACTGAGCCACTAAGGTCCCACTTGGAATCACTCTATCCACAAAGCCATTAAGGCCCCACTTAACATAGTTCTATTGACTGAGCCATTATGGCCCCACTTGGAATCGCTCTATCCACTGAGCCACTGTGGCTCCACTTAATTAACTCAACATTGAAGAGAGTCATTTAAAGTAAACAAGAATGATATTCCATTACCTTCATATATCTATGCAATATTCTCTATGCATTAATACAAAATGTTTCATAGGAAAAAAAGTAATTAAAAAATGAGTTTTTAGGGTAAAAGGTAATGATTGCGTAATTTGATCTTGCTGAAATTAAAACTTGGCCTGTATTTTACCCTGAGGATTCACTCTGCGAAATCTGAAGAACTTCTGTTGAGTTTCAATGGACTTAGAGGTATTAAAGATGGACAGAAAGACAGAAAAAGATTGTCTACTTATTGTATAGGATCAGCAAAACCACTGAGAATGTGACAGTCGCATTATTTTTATTTTTGGTTGCAAATTTTGTTGTAAAGTACAGAGTTAGTGATATATTGTGCAAGGCATAAGTATTCTTTGAAGTAAATTCCCTGCTGCATACATTTTAACATCCTCACTTTCTGACCTGCTCTCAAAAAAAAAAAAAAAAAAAAAAAAAACCTGTATGATGGACCAAATTAGAAAAATTTGGTGTGATCCACAGCATTACCAGCACTTGACAGAATTTGATAGGGACTGCACTGTGGGTTGATGCCAGATGGACATTTTGTGCAACTGCCAGATATTTAAAGAATTCTGATGTAACAGTAGCCTGATACTGGAACCAATGAGTACATGAGCACACCCACACACATTGTAAAGGTTCTGGTTGACCAACAAGCAAATATTTTGCTCCAATTTAAGTATTTACTAATTCTCACATGAAATGAAATAGAATATCCTGTTGCAGTACAACTTGATGGCCCCCATGGGCCATATAATGTACATTATATAATGGGAGCTGTGGTAAAGAAACAAAGCATTTCCAGACCTATATTGACAAGATATTTTTCCTTTCTTTTGATGCAAGAAGTGTTTCCTCAAAGTACTGAGATGTATTTTCACATCACATATGTACTACATTAAACGCTGTTTTATACACATCATAGTATGAATTTGCGTACAGTACTAGCAACACCTTTATGTTTATATGTAACAATTTACAGTTCCACTTATATGGTATATGAATAATGTGACAAATCTCATGGCAGCGTTAATTTTACATATGGAAGAAATACCTATACAAAATGATAAGTAAAATAGAGCCTAAGCAGGACTTCCAAAAGTGCTCAATAACTATAATCAGCCTATACACATGTACGCACATGCACATACACACACACAGTGCAGGGTGGGGCTGAATTTGAGTGATTCTATATGCAAAATCATGTGACAATTATCTAGGACACTTCGTACCTAAACCAAATATTATGGGCGAAATAATGCTCCGAAAATGGAGATTTTGGAATGTATTTTTGCTAAATATCGGGAACCAGGTGAGATGAAAGTACAATTCGCGGAACATTGTTTTATGTTATCGAGGTTCAACCTCAGAACAAACTCACATTAATAACACTCCCATCATGAAAATAACAGGGGTGGCCACCCTCATATTGCCGGTAGCTTCATAACTTAATTATGAACATTTGATGCTGGTTTATTGAGCAGTATGAACTATGAAACAAAAATGGTCCCCTTGTTGCAAATGCCTAGGACCAACACTGTTTTTGTTTGAAACCCACACAAAGATTCCATAGATTCTGCTGCAGCGATACAGTGCATTATATGTAGGTAATATGTCATACATGCATGTGTGGTATGCTGCTGTTCCCCATGCACAGACAATGGTGGAGGACATTTATTACTTACTGTAAACAACAATTACCATGTTAAAAATTATATATATATAAGGGTTGTGCAAGATCTTTAAACTTGAGAAACGTTTCAAGAAATATTGCATTCTTGAACAGCAAGGAAGAAAATTTATTTTCTCGAAAAAACAAGAATTTTTTCATGCCAATAAAATTTGTTTAACATATGATAATAAGCAGTTACAGTTATTTGTTTGTTGAATACACAAGTGTACAATGAAGGCATCTTCAAGGCACTTCACGCATGTCTTTAACAAACCTGTTAAATCAAGCACAATGCAAGCTTCAAACAAAACAAACATTCTAGATGATGGTTCTCCTGCTTTATGTAGAACGAGATTCTGTATTGAATACTGCGTTATTAACCAAACAGTTATTAAAATTAATTAATTGCACAGTGACATAACGATACATTATGAATTAAAGGCACTGACCAGGAGGCCTACAACTCACCAACAAGCAAATTGCCAACTTGCTGAGTCATGTGCTGATATAAGAAGTAAATTTCAAGTCATGATATTAAAACAGACAAATATTCAAAAACATAAAGATAACATCCATATAAGTAAATCATGTACCCGATTCTTCTTTATGAAAATGCCAACCAGTAAGTTTACAACAACAAAAAAATACACCATGATGAATTGCGCAATAGCAGTTTTTAAAAAAATCCCATGAGAAAAATATATCTTTAGTAGGAACAAAATGGAATAGTTTGTTTATCACTGTACCTAACTAAATTTAACAATTAGGCTAACAATTGAATACTTTTTTTTTGTAAACAGCGCATTTCCACTTATTGTGAATCAAGTGGCCAATACAGTAGGTGTATTTTGCAATTGAATCATTTGTGAAGTCGGTAAAAACTGGTATTTCGGCACTCGTGGTTACTCTGCTCTTTGTAAGCTCAGTTCACGATCAAAAACATGTACATAACTAACGTGTATGCTTCAAAGAAAAGTAGGTATTTATTATGAGGTAGTTCATGTTCCCCTAACATATGAAAGTCTGGTTAAAATGTAATCATATACTAGGAAATCAGATGATTTTTAAAAATACTAAAGGCTGGTCAAAAATATGTTAGTTAAATGAAAATTTCTCATTCTCGCAAGAAAAATTTTTCTTTCTTGAAGCCCATATCTTATTCTTGCACAACCCTAATATATATATATATATATATATATATATATATATATATATATATATATATATATATATATATATACACACACATACATACACACACACACACACACATACATTTACCACTTGATTTTGCACATAGAATCACCTCACGAGATTTGCCGGTCGAATTCAGCCCATCCTGTATTGTGATACTACCAATAAAGTTGTCAACAACAGAAAAGAACCACACATCTTGAAATACTCAAATAAAAAAGTTTTAATGTTCTGTACTCAATGCTACAGAATTTTTTTGCTATAATGGTATAATAAACAGGGAACTCACATTCTTGTGTCACCATGTCTTCTAATTGTGCTTTTTTCGCTTTGACTTCATGCTCCTCTGGTGGAGGATGTCTCCCATTTAAACATTTTACCAAATTCTTCCCCTCTTCCAGAATTGCTTTCACGGGCTTGTCTGTAAGTAAACAGGAACACAAGTTCCAGAGCTTGGTGCTGTCTTAACAAGAAGATGAAAAGCATGCCATTAAAGTTGATTCAAAAACTCTTGAAACTAACATAAAAAAAACTTTCCACAAAACTGCATATACACACACCTTGCCTGATCAGTACATTATATAAAATATTAACCATATAAGGATAAAAAAACATAGAAAAACAACAAAAAAAACCATTAAAATATTACAAAATGCACTGTAACATCTCAATTTTCCTAATGTCATGATAATGAAATGAACACCCGTAATTTTATGTATTTTTCGTAAAAGTGTTAAATGTGTGAATTGTTTTACATACATTTAGTATGTAAGATGTTTTATTTTGACCTTTATACTGCTTAATAGTGAGAAATAGTTAGTTTTAATGTAAACTTTGTCTATGCAATTGAAAGTGTTTTGTCAGCCAGATAGTTTATTATAACGTTTTCTGTTAAGTACGATACACCAACCAGAAAGCAACAACCTTTTGTTTCGGTTAGGAATATTGCGGTAAAACAGAACATTCCTAAAACATTCTTAATGTAGCTGTCTTGATGGAAGGAAGAAAGGAAAGAAGGGCTCCAAAACTAAATATTCTATTTGCAAGTTAGTTGTATGTTAATAAGTTAATACAGTCAAATACTAGAAGAATACAAGAATGATAAAATCTCATTAATGAAAGCTAAGAAGAATGCATATTTTCAAGTTAAGTAATGAACCCGAAGAGGACGATACGTCTACAAAGTCCATTAAGTTTGACGACAGGACAATCGGAAGATAAGCTGCAGATTCTAGAGACGACACCTTTTAAGTATCAGAGGACATTTCCAACCAAAACGAAAGAAGTCCACACTGTTCCTGAGTTTGAAAGATTGACTGCCTGCATCACAGATGTCTGGAGGACCAGCCCGGAGTTCGATGCCATGGGTCCAGCTGAGCAGAACAACATAGGGATGCCTGCTGCATGCCGAGTTAGATTCAACGCCAAGATACCTGGGTTCACGGAGAGGTGTAAGGACATTGGTCACCTGCAGGACCAGATGCAGAGGAAAGGTGGTGATGCACTACTGTTTTCAATGACAGCTAAATTTTTACCCACAAAATCAACTACGGAGTGCTTATCCCTGTAAGAAAACATTTATCAAATTTGTAGTTTGGCAGATGTATAGCAGTAGTTCTGTTTTATTGCTCTGATCTGGCTTGAATTTGAATAATCAATGTTAGTAAAATTTTGAAGTTCTAGAGTTTTTATGTTTATTTTTCCTTGTGATATGTTAGTTGTAAATTTATTTCTCTTCTTTGACTGGTATGTTATCTAAATACGCTTCCTAAAACTGAAACTAATCTCTGTACTATTTTAATTTGTCTTAATTTAACCTATCATGAGTGATTTTAAGGTGTTTCTCTAAATTGATTTTTCTAATGCTTAATTGATTCTCTTTTAACAATTTTCAACAGAAATTCTATTTTTCCCATAGCCGAGGCATAAAATACACATTCATCTATTACACACATTTGGATACTTTGCATATTCCAACTCCTAAATCAACGTCTGAGCTGTAAAGTTGTGGCGCTCCAACACATTGCCCAGTAACACATTAAAAGTGTTACAGCACTACTTTACTTACAAAATATATAGAAATGTCTTATTATCTTTATATATATAATTCTTCTGTGCGTGTGTATGTCACTAAACTCCTCCTAAACGGCTGGACCGATTTTGATGAAATTTTTTGTGTGTGTTCAAGTGGATTCGAGAATGGTTTAGATTCACAATTCGGTCTACTACAAAATGTTTTTTTAATAAATTTTTTATTTATAAGTTATTGTTTATCTTGGAATGTTTTACATTGTATCCGGCAGACAGCGCTGCGATCGCGGTGTCGAATATCCAAAAATATTTCATTTTACTTCCAGTTTGTCCCGATAGTGGCGCTGCGATCAGATTCAGGAGAATTTCGTAACTTTGTGTTGTTATTGTGTTAAAATTAATCGCGTGCTAATTGAAATATTACATTCAGATGTAATTAGTGTGTGAAGGGTTTTGAATTGTAGATAAAAACTATACATTGTGCAAATTCGGTGCGGTATTGAAGTGAGTATTTTACATAAATTCCTATCAAATTTACACGTGCGTTGATTAACAATCATCCTAACCTACAAATTTATTTGTGTAGTTAATTGATTTCATAACAAATTTTTAATATTGTTTTTATTTTAAATTGTTACTTATCGGAAATATGAAATAAAAAAAAAAGAAATAATCCAGATTGTTACAACTTATTAAAAAAAGTTTGAAATTTTCGCATTTAAGACATATGTACAGGACAACGTCTGTCGGGTCCGCTAGTTGACATATAAATGTTATATTTTCGAAGTGCAAAAACATGGAAACAAAAGAAAAAAAAAATATTAATTCAACTCAATGATCTGTCATTCAAGTAAAGTAGTAAAATTGTTAGACACATAGAGGGCTAAATAAAGTTACTATTATGCCAAATTTTATTATTACATTAAAAAAATTTAAATAGTTTATTTTAACATTACTATTATTTTTTAATGTAACTACGTTTCGCGAAACCTCAGAAAATGGTATAAATCAACATTACTAATCACAATGAACAAGAATTTACCAGTGTCACCACGATATTTGCAGTACATACCTACTGTTGAGACTGTAAATAATTGTAAATAGCTTGTTTAAAGTGTTGTGAGGGCCTGAGTCCAAATAGTGACTAGGAGTATAGTGTTTATATGAGACATTCAACACGTGTTGTGTTTGAACTTGGCACCTACAGAGAACCACGACTTCAGTTCTCCTGGTAGCCGCTAGGAGCAGCGAGTCAGCAGTACAAGATGGTGGCGGGCGTGGCCGGACGCATGACATTCGTTACAGTTTATCAAACCCTAAATGTGTAAGTCTTAAGTCGAAACATTTGGTTCTCCAGGTCGGATTAAGATTCGCATAATTTCTGTCATCTTTTGCTGTGTTTACACGAGTATCTTGATTCAATATGGTTTGTTCGTGTAGTTATCGCACTGTTGCTCTCACCTCTTTGTCTCGCCTGCACCGGCTTTGTTCACCGACACACAGCAACGGATGTGTGCAATCGAAATTCTGCATTACGATAGATGTTTATCATAAACTAGATGTTCAAGTAGTGGGAGCTGGTGCATTCTGTTGTTTCGATTTACTGAGGCAGGTAATATTAATCGTGACTGAGTGTTTGGTGACCAGTCTACAGCGGCGGGCGCATTAAACACACTGTGCTATTGGTTTTGGTTGTGGATTGAAGTTTTGTGATTCAAGAAGTTGTGTGTCACCATGACTGACAAGGTCGCATCATTAGAGTGACGCATAGGTTATGGCAGGCCGCCGAACTCGTCAAAAAGGTTTCCACAGATGCGACCAAAAGGCAGCTGTTTTCTGCTATCTGCCACGATTTAGCCCAGATACACTCAGGATTTGAAGACGATCATCTGGCCTACGAACTAACAAGTAGGGACAAGACGGACTTCGATGTTGCAACACACTCAAAAAGGTTAGATCGTTTTGATGACTTATTCTATGAAATTACTGCAATTTGCGACTCCTTAGAACCTAGGAAGGAGTCTAGCAAGCCTGCACGCAGTTCTTGCTCAGCCACTTCATCCCATTGTCTCCCCACCATTGAACTGCTGCACTTCAGCGGTAATCCTACCGATTGGACAAGCTTTCCCAACCTATTCAGTGCATTGGTAGCAGACAATCCCAATCTCACTAATGTGGAGCGATTGTCATATCTCAAATCATCCCTGCCCACTGTCTGTAATCCAAGCATTGCTACTTACGGAAATAAATTAAGAAGTGGTCTGGGAATTATTGAACAAACGATATAACAAAAGATTTATTGTGTCTTTACACATAGATGCTATCATGTATGCTCCTTCAATATCACCGGATCCTCCAGCATCAATAAATGAGTTACTGTCAGTTTTAAATGAACATATTGCTGCACTGCGTGTATTAGATGTTAATGTAGACAAGTGAGACCCAGTGCTTCTCCATATCATTAAGACCAAGTTGAACCCCTTTTTGTGCAACCAATGGGAACTTTACATAAATGACAAGATAGCTGAGCTGCCAAAGGTGACAGAGTTTTTAAGATTTCTAGAAGGGCACCACCAGGCCCCTGAATTGGAACTAGCCTCTGCATCACAACCTAAGTCAAGGTCAACTATGCCGCCACAAAAAACCCTACTGCGCCATTCCCAGTCACAGTCATTTGCTGTGAACACTGTGACTAATGTGAATGTTACGTGTGCTGTCTGCAGTGATGACCATGAAGTGTATCGATGTCCCCAATTCTTAGAGGCATCTCCACAAGAACAGCAGAAGCTATCTAAGTATGCCCAGCTTTGTTTTAATTGGTTCCCACCAGTCCAGGGTATGCCGGTCAAATAGAAACTGTCGTACCTGTAGTTCCCGACATCACACATTACTACACTTTGCTGAAGCTTCATCTACAGACAGCAGTGAGGAATCAACAGAGCCTGGTTCTCACACCCTGATATCTCAAGGTCCTGACAGAGACACCCTGTCAACAGTACTCCTGTCTACTGCCCTTGTGGAGATTCCAAGTGGTAATGGTAACTCATAGACAGTGCATGCTCTACTTGATTTGGCCAGTCCAGTCAGTCAAGTTTTATTACTGAGGATTGTGTAAGAAGGCTTGAATTAAGGCGCAGAAGAACATCATTGCCAGTGTACGGTGTCTCTCAAGTGCCCGTGTACACTGTGAAAGGGGTAATAGATTGCCTGTTAACTCCAGTTGGCTAAGATTGCCCTCGACTTGCACCCCCTGCATTTGCCTTGCCAAAAATCACTAGTTTACTGCCCTCTGCACAAATTGAGACAAATTCATGGGCCCACCTTAATCTCTCTGACCCACATTATGCCAATCCTGGGCCTGTTGATTTATTGACAGGTGCAGATCTCTTCCCCTACGTGTTGAAGGATGGTACTGTAAGCCAAGGTAGAAATCTGCCAGTGGCTGTCGACACAGTCTTTGGATGGGTAGACATGGGGAGGGTGCCTGCCTCTGCACAGTCGATGAACTTTGTTCCACTTCATGCATGCTCACCTACATTAGACGAAGCAGTCCGACAATTGTGGGAGATTGAGGAAGTTGCAGTGCCTGCAAGACCTACCTCAGATGACCTACGATGCGAGCAAGTTTTTGCTGCAACTTGCCAAAAGAATGAAACAGGTCGGTACAGCGTGGCCGTACCCTTCAAGGATCCTCAACCTCACTTCAGAGAAACAAGAGTGCAAGCCCTTCATCGGTTCCATAACCTTGAACGTAAGCTAAATCGTGATCCTAGCATGAGGGCTTCTTATGCATCGTTCATGATGGATTACTTAGTGCAGGATCACATGTCCCCAATACCTACCTCGTAGCTTAAGAGACCTGCATTTTATATACCACACCATGGCGTCCTGAAGTCAGATAGCAGTACCACAAAACTGCATGTAGTATTTGACACCTCAGCAAGAGATACTATCGGAGTGTCCCTAAACGACTTGTTGCTCACTGGTCCACGACTACAAGGGGACATCATGGACATTCTCCTCCGCTTCCGTAGTCATACTGTTGCCTTCACAGCCGATATAAGGCAAATGTATTGTCAAATCCAAGTTCACGAAGAATTTTGAGATTACCAACGCATTTTGCGGAGACCGTCAGACCAAGATCCAGTAGGTGACTACTGACTCAATACTGTAACCTATGGTGTTTCATCCTCACCCTTTCTCGCCATTCGAACACTGCACCAACTGGCTGCTGCTGAGAGGGAGCATTTTCCTCATGCTGCTTCAGGGCCATTAACAGATTTTTATGTAGATGACCTTGTGTCAGGTGCACTGACGACACAAGCAGTCTTGTCATTACAGAAGGACTTAATTCATGTTTTAAGGGTGGGCAGAATCCACTTGCGGAAGTTTGCCAGCAATGACCTGTCTTTACTCTCCTGGCTCCCTGCAGACATGGTATATGGTAATGAGGAACTATCGCTTGACAGTAATTGTGGTTTTCTGACAGTAAAAATATTAGGCTTCCAGTGGCAGGCTGAAGTCGACGCCTCATACAATGTTCAGCCAACTTCTACCATCTTTACCAAACAAAGTATATTATCAGACTTAGCCCAGATATTCGATCCTCTTGGGTGGTTGTCACCCATTGTTCTGCTGGCAAAATACCTCATACAACACCTGTGGATCCGCGATATTGACTGGGATGACCCACACTCAGTAGACATATTATCCACTTGGAAAAGCTTTTAGAAGGAGCTTCCAGGTGTGGCAAGCATTGCTATTCCTAGACTAGTGCCTGTAAACCTGCAGAATGTAGATCTTCAGATGCATGGGTTTTCCGACAGTTAGGAACGTGGATACGCAGCTGTTGTCTACCTGCTAATCACCTCACTGGGTGGTCCAATAAGTGTTCATTTAATTATTGGCAAGTCGAAGGTGGCTCCCACCAAGCAAGTATCTCTACCTCGTGTACAGCAATGTGGGGCTCTACTGCTTGCCCATACCATACGCAAAATACAAGATAACCTCAGTTCCCATGGTTACATCTCCAGAACCTTTGCCTGGACTGATTCGATGACTGTTCTTCACTGGATCAATGGCTCTCCACAGGGCTAGAAAACATTTGTTGCTAATCATGTCAGTCAAATCCAGGATCTTATTCCATCAAAACACTGCAATCATGTACCATCAGAAAAACCCGGCTGACTGCACTTCTTGAGGTATCTTTCCCAGTGAGCTGACTGCACATCCATTGTGGTGGACAGGCCCACCGTGGCTGCATGAGTAGCCAGAACACTGACCTCAGTCTGACCTGGCAAGGAGTCACACTGATGAAGCGCTTGTAGAACAATGGGTTGTCACACTCCATGCCATTGGAATTCCTGCTGACACTTCACGGTTGCATAGATTCTCGTCTCTGAGTAAAATAAAACATATCACTACAATTTGTGCGAAGGCAGCATGTAAAGAAACCTATTGTTGGTCCACCTTGCCCTGAGGAACTCAATGCTGCCTTGATGGTATGGATTAAGATTGTACAATCCGAAGCCTTTGCCGCAGATATAAGGGCACTGCTGGCAAGGCAGCCATACAGGGGCCCACTAACCAAGTTGTCTCCCTTTGTGGATCCTTCTGGAATTGTTAGGGTGGGCGGACGTTTGCATTTGTCTGATGACCAGAGGCATCCAATATTACTTCCAAAACACCATCGTCTCACAGAGCTCTTGATCGACCACCTTCATGAACACTTGTTGCACTGTGGGCCAACGATCCTGCAGTCAGTTCTACAACAAGAATTTTGGATCATGGGTGCTCGCAACCTCATTCGACATAGATTTAAACAGTATGTGCCTTGCTTCAAGGTACGTCCTACCCCATTTGAGCCACCCATGGGCTATCTCCCAGCTGACCGTGTTCGGTAGTTAAAGCTATTTCTCAAGGTGGGTGTCAATTATGCCGGACCCTTCAAGATTACATTATCACAATTGAGGAAGGCACGAGTCCTTGATGCATTTATGTGCTTATTTGTTTGTTTTTCCACCAAGGCAATTCATCTTGAACTTGCATCTGATATCACCACTGAGGCCTTTCTGGCGGCATTCCGTAGTTTTATCTCGTGTCGTGGTTGATGTTCCGACATCTATAGTGACTGTGGTACCCACTTTGTTGAGGATATTAATGACTGACAAGGGCATGCAGGATGTGTTGGCACAGGCGCTGACCGAACACCAAGTGACATGGCATTTTAACCCCCCTTCAGCCCCTCATTTTGGAGGATTGTAGGAGGCTGGAGTCAAGTCGGCCAAATCCTTGCTCATAAAGTGTGTGGGTTTGCAAACACTCACATACGAAGAACTATACACTGTTACGACACAGGTGGAGGCAACCCTCTACTCTCGGCCACTGTGTGCTCTCTCCACTGACCCCAACTCCCTGACGGCATTGACTCCAAGCCACTTTCGGGGGTTGGGACCCCCAGATATGCTGCCTGAGAAAGATTTATTTCACAGCTCACTCACCAGACTCTCGCATTGGCAACTTATCCAGCAAATCTACCAATCCTTTCAGAGGCGGTGGCATTAAGAATACCTCCACCATCTCCAGCAACGACGTAAGGGCTGTGATGTCCAAGAGAATGTCACTATTGGCACATTGGTGCTAGTCAAGGATGACAACTTACACCCTCTTTGTTGGAAACTAGGGCAAGTACTGAAGACTCCTCCAGGTCCAGACTACGTTGTCAGAGTGGCAGAGGTGAAGACTCACCAGGGAGTCCTCAAGCGCCCTGTGGTCAAGTTGTGCCAACTACCATCTCAATAAATCATCAAATGTGCATTTTGGTGGGCGGAATGTTGAGACTGTAAATAATTGAAAATAGCTTGTTTAAAGTGTTGTGAGGGCTCGAGTCCGAATAGTGACATGGAGTATAGTGTTTATATGTGACATTCAACACGTGTTGTGTTTGAACTTGGCACCTACAGAGCACTACGACTTCAGTTCTCCTGGTGGCTGCTAGGAGCGGCGAGTCAGCAGTACAAGATGGCAGCGGGCATGGCCGGATGCATGGCGTTTGTTACAGTTTATCAAACTGTAAATGTGTAAGTTTCAAGTCAAAACACCTACTAACAAATGTGATAGTGGGGAAGGCTTTGAAGATTGAAAAATTGTAGTGTAAAATATATACAAATTATGTATAATTTATTTTTAAAAATTTGGTTTGCCATACTAAATGCACAAAGACATAATCTAATTTCATGGAACTTCACAATTGTTAAATCACAATAGATGTTTGTGCTGACACATTATCGCACGTTATTCTTTTTACGGCACACTCAAAGCTTCATGGTTGTGCGTGCACCTTGCGCTTGCTACAAAAAAAAATTGCAGACGTGCCTTGAATCCCTGTTTTGGGGATTTTCACTCTCTTACTGGCACTGGGACTCTGGTCAGTGCGTAAAGTTTGGCAACACGTGAACAGTATTTTTCAGTGCAAGGGGGCTATGCTTGAATATCATTTATACAATATCACAGTAAAAACTGTAACTTAGAGTGTAGCTAGTTATAATTTGGCTAGATCTTCTGTATTTGACATGGCTAGGTGGTAGAGTGTGTAAGATCTTCAATGTCCATACTAACATGCAATACCACACAATACAATTCATTACATTGAATTCATTTTCCACGCTAAAACTTAATTATAAATTAATTGCTGATAACACATGTATAGGACACATTTCCAGCCTATTCTAATGTGGCTGCACTCCACAAACACTCGTATTTCCGTAAAGTAATTACATGTAAGGCTTTACATGAAAATAATCGCAAAGAAACACTCGTAATAGCACTTGTAAATCACAAGCCTTCCCATGGTCGAATTCACATGGTACACCACACTTCTGCACACTACCAACATACAACCATCAAGTGAAATAGTACACTGTAAAATTCAAAACGGATTACCAAAAATGATGCACATTTGTTTCCTGTCTCTGTGCATTGTTGTTCCACAAATGTATAATGGCAATACACAAACTACATGTAAACAAATCCTGGGAAAGCCTTGTAAACTCCTGATTAACCATGTTAATCGGATAAGGAATTTGTATTAAAAAAACCCGGATAATCGAATCTACACATTTGTACTATTAATAGAACAGTGATATTGGATCCGAAAATCGTGATAAAAAACGGTACTTACTATACATTTCAAAGCAAACACAAATCACCCACTGTATATTCAGGATTTAAGTACACGACACTTTAACTGATATTTATATTGCACCGAGCGTAGGTAATTCATGGCGCATACAGTATACACAGCCCTTTGCCGGCGTCAGGCGAGCGCTTTGGGTGGGCGACCGGGAGCAATAGATAAGCAGTCCATAGTTGTGTTTGTGTCACTTTCTCACTGTGCGTCACTCAGACCCGTCCTTTAGGTGGCAGAGTTAGTTGAAAGTTTAGAATGCAATGCACTAAAGACTAGACTATAACGGAATTTTAAATGAGGCAAACTGGTATTGAAACAATACAGCACAATTCCCATTTTAAAAATAACCCTTACAATACAAAAGCTTATTAAAATTATCCCGATTTACAAACACACATAAAAGCTTAAAATCTCCAAAATATTTAGTTTTTTGTTAACATTTAAACACTTGATATGAAAAAATGTAAGAAAAGTTCAACTGTGTGCCTTTCTTGAAAAAGGCTTCAATTTTCTTTTGTTTGGCACCGGAATTGATGTTTTTGTTTATAACACACTATGCTCAAATTGTTTTATTATTTCTAACTTCTCCACGATAGTTTAAACTGACCTTATGCTTTATTGACGCTGCGAAAACGAGTGAACAATGACCCGGGCTGGCGACCGATAAACTGGCAAGACGTGTTTCGTACAGGGTGGGGGGGGGGGGGGGGGGGGGAGGTAACTGTGGTCATGCCCAAAACCAAAATGGCAAATTCGTTATTTTGTAATTTGTCATTTCGTAAGTTTAACTTTTGAAGTAGTCGACAGTGGCTTGTTTAGCACTCGCTGCGACATATTTTTACATTAATAGTGAAAAATATTTTTATCTAAATTTAATGCATAAAATGGTTATAATATTTATACAACCATCACTGGAAATGCTGTGCATATGTTAATAAATAAGAAAATAATAAGTTATGCAATAACAATTTAAAAAAAATTGTGTCAATTTTGAATTTTTGCTAACACCTGCTACTGGATATAAAATATGAAATATCAAATTTGTCACCATTTTTGTACACAAAATAAGGTCATGTGATCATTTTGTCACCAAAGTCTTCCATTTCGGACATGGCCTGAAATGTGTCAGAGTCCGACGCACTTCAATGGAAGGAAATGGATCTCTCACAAAGGTCTCTGTGACAGGCAGACAGTTTAAAGAGATAAACATCAGCTCACGGGGCACAGCGATAGACGTATATTACCACTTCTTGTTAAATGACATACTTTACAGCATCGCCTGATCACCGCACAGGTAAACCGAAAACCGGTTAAGCGAAGCACGACTAAGCGGGAGTGTACTGTACTCTCTCTCTCTCTCTATACACACACACACACATTATATGGTACAATCCTCTTGTGGAAGTCAACAAAGTCAACCATGGAAAGTTAAACAGAATTAAATGATATCCCACTGCTTGATTACAGCGGTTTATACCGGCACACCTTTAGTGTGTTGGCAAAAACGTATAATGTGATTCACATATTGTGAATTAATATTTGATTTTCAAAGGTGTTCTAGCATTTAACATGGTTTTGCAACCCAATTTAATATATTTCAGATAAATGTTACAGGTTTCACCGCAAAAATTCCCAGAGTTTCATAACCCTCTTGTGGTAAGACAGTATCCTCCCATATGTTCATTTGTTTACATCTGAACTGAGTAAGTATATTCTAATTTTATCACATTTGTTTTGTTTAATTACATTTCATTTAGTTTGGTTATAATTGTATTTTAGGACAAACTCTTAAATTTCTTTCTAATTTAATTATTGTAACTTTAACTACAGAGTGCAGTTTATATTCAGTGGTAGAAGTTGATGTAATTTTATTTTCCTTTTGCAGCAACCTATTAAAAACATATATAGTTAGTTTATTTTTGCACCTCTGAGAAATTAACTTTTACTATTTTTGATCTAAGTTTGTGATGAGAATGGGATATGACATTATCTTAGATAATTCTCTGGGTCATTGTCTTTGTGTGTGAACCCCAGGACTCTCAAATCAGACATGATGGAAGTTAGTCCACCGCAATTCTTGTACTGTAATTTTTCTCCACCGTAATTCTTATACAGTAATTTTTTGCAAAGACTGCACAGCGTAAACTTAGGAGAAGTATTGCGAGGCACCTCAAAGTTTTACAAATGAACACGGACAAGCAAGAGTCTTGTAACACAAGATTTTAGATGTGAGTGGATTTTTATTCAACTAACACCGCCGACTCCACTTTGGAAGGATGGGTGTTCCTAAAGACTTATGCTACCATCATGCACCCAATGAATGAATTTATCTGTTCCTCATTAAAAGTTAAATTATTTCTGGAACTTATTACTATTCATTTAATTTGGAAGTTTTAGTTTTAACTACCTAGTACTTTTCAGAGGACTGAGATTTTTAATTATGCCATGCACACCAGCAGCAGTGTAATAATTTCCAGCATCTTGATTTGAGACTCTGATAATTTTGATTTCTTGAAGCCAGAAATGCCAGTATCAGTTATTTTGTCATGTAATTTTAAATTTAATATGGCTCACAAATGAACGGTGACAGTCAATTTGATTTAAAAAATTTTAATTTGCCTGACTTGGTTACAGTACAATTTTCTATAATTTCAGATTGATTTAATTTTAATTTCCACAATAATTTCAATATTTTTAATTTGCAACTATGCGAGATTTCATTTTACTAAACCTAATTTTTCCAGTCAAGAAGTGTTATGTTAATGTAGTGTTGTCAGTAGTTAGCATACTTTATTGGTTGCATTCATAGAGGGTATGAATTCTCATGTGCCTAGTGTTATTTTTGAGTGTTTTTCTGTTGTAAATTATCAAGAGTTAATGCTTTCATGTGTCTTGTTTCCTATATATTCCACCACTTAAAAGCTACTAACTTGTAAATTGGCAAATTTATTCACATGTACGTGTCCTCTAAGGCATTGCACGCATGAGTTGGTTGTCACACTGCAAGGAGAAAAGCACTGGCATCTGGAAAATTCTTACACACACATTGCAATAGTTCATTATATTTTCCACCCCAGTTTTAAATCACACACTAACTATCCTTACCAACTAAACAAACAACTATTAAACTTATACATTTATATCACTAACACCTGTATAATATACAGGGCGTATATCACTTATCCCTGTACGTCCTTAGCACGTCTGCACAAACGTATCATGCGATTCATGTATTGTGAATTAAAATTTGGTTTCCAAAGTTGTCCTAGCATTTAACATGGTTCTGCAACCCAATTTAAATGTATTTCAAATAAATGTTATATACTTTACAGCAAAAATTCTCTGATATTCATAACCCTCTTCACTATCACATTACATTGTATACACTACAAATTACGTGATGCCCCCATGAAGTTCATACTAAACGTGATTAGTAACGTCCATATAAACCATTTTCTGGTATTATTTTGCTGATTTTTTTTAAAAAACCAGTGATTTTTTATAACCACCCAAACTACAGCCTGCACACAAACAAGGAATTGAGTTGAGTAGAAAGATTTGGGCAGCTCTTAATAGAAAGGTCTTGAGAGCTGATGAGGGTGAAATGAGATAAGAATGGAGAAGTGTCGGCATGAAAGGGCAGGGGAGAGAGAAAACCCTTCAAGCAGCAGCATTGTCAGACACGATTCCTACTTGCGAAAATCCGGGAGTGACCTGGCAGAGGATTGAACCCAGTTTGTCTAGGTGGGAGGCAAGCAGTCTAACCGCTCCGCCCCCACAGCCCCAACAAGAGATTGAGATACACTCATGAGTGCAGTGTACATTTTGGCCAACATGCCACACAACCAGACAACAAAGTTCTAATGTTGTGTTGCAGTGTGCCTTGAGTACCACTCTACATTGTACAGAAACTCTATGCTCTCAGGAACATCCGTGGTCTGGCTGTAATACTCTCCTCACTGTAAAATTGATACTGTGAGTGAGTGACAAGATTTTGGCAGCTCTTAACATTGAGGTCTTGAGAGCTGATGAGGGTGAAGCGAAGTGAGTATGGATGAAACGCCTGAATGAAAGGGCGCGGTAACTGGAAGATTTCATAGAAAACCAGTTGACCAGCAACATCATCCGGCATGATTCCCACACGTTAACACCTGGGAGCAACCTTGCCGGGAATCTAACCCACTTAGCCTACGTGGGAGGTAAGTAGTCTAACCACTACACCACTGCAGTCCCTGGTGCTATGAAGAGCAAGGCACTTTTAACCCCTCTGGTTGGCAGTCTCATGTTACGTTCAATTAAAAAAACAGTTACCTCGTAATACCACCTGGATAGCTTTCTGCACGTACAGTGGTACATTAATTACTCCAGTTTTCAGTATTCCAGGATGGCGTTTTGGTGTAAATTTTTCATCCTTGATCGCCTCTTGCACATGCTTCTCCAAAACTACTGAAAGCTTGGGTCTGCTACAATACTAAACAGGGACAAATACCTAATATATTATAATGGTCTGGCCAGAAATGTTGTGCAACTAAAATACACCACAGCAATTTAAAAACAGATAAAAAAAATTACTGCCAAACACTGACTTTTGTTCGCTTAAGTCAAATATTATTAATGTGGTAATATTTCTTATAAAAAATGGTGGGTTATTTTACCTTTATAAATCCAGTGGTTGGTATCCCAGGATTTCAAACCTACAATAATGTGTATCATAACTCATGTGCATGCACTAAGGTTGCCAACTGTTCTGTATTGTATGGAATTTCCTATATCATGAGGCTGAAAGAATATTCAATACGGACACTATATCCCGTACCTTAGGTTTCTTTAAAAATAAGAGAATACTAATGAACACAGTGTCAGTAATTTACCACTTCCAAATCATAGATACTATACTTTGATGCTCTAACCTAATGATTATAGATAGTTACAACTGATAACAACAGGTGGCATTTGTCAACAAGTGTGTTCATCGAAGTTTAAGGATACAACCCCAAGTATTTATAATTGGCCACACCATTGGGCGCAAAATAATACTGTAAGGATATTGGCGTAATATTTATTTTGTTTAGTTTGTAGTGCTTGGTGGCGTGGGAAAAATATTTTGTATACTGAAACGGAGAGCTGTGTACTAGACATGAGACACATACATTATGCTACTATTACTCCTTGGAATAGCTTGGCTTGACACAATAACTAAGACAAATCAAACATCTCATAAATCTTTCACTCCAATTAGCAACGACTGATAATATTGGAGACAATAAATTACTATTAATTTTTAGCAGTTCCACCTTTCCACAAAAAGTAAGTGATTGCTGTTTTAACAGAAGAAATATGCAGCCAAATGTACTGAATATGACTAAATCCAATATTACTTAAATTAGACAGCCAGACATTAACTTGTAGCGACTTTTAATAAAGTTGCAATGGATTGAAGTAGTGGACAAACTTGTACTGACATGACACATTACCCTTAATGAAACCAATAAAATATATTATCCTTTTTAAAGAAATGCATTAATAGAACAAATTCCCTATACGTTCAACGTGTTAAGACACAACACAAATTCATTTTCATACCTCTCCAAATTAACAAAAGACATTTAGTAACAAATTCAATTCATGCAATGAATTAAATTTCACAGTTAACATTTTGTTTTAATTAAGTTCATTTTGAAGTGGTAGTTTTTCTGAGCTTAGTACCAACGTAGCTAGTCGTATTGCAATGTGACTCGCACCCAAGCCTCTGGGTTGCAAATAGTAAAATTTGTAAAATTCATGTTTGCAGAAATTCATGGCATTCTGCAAATTTAATTAAGTTAGTTATTGTTTCTGACCATACCATCATTGTAGTCTTACACCATGTAGTTCTAGTTGGTAGCTTCACCAGCATCCCAAGTCCTTATTGAAGTTTAAAAAAACACCAAAAAACTAATACTTGGATATTTAGGTGTCTTCTTTCACCTGCGCATAATTAAGAACTTGTGATATCTCTCCTACATCACACTAGCTTATGATGTAAGTCAGAGTGCAATTAAAAATTCAATTTTGCACGAGAACTTAGCACAGTATACTGACCTTGACCTAGTTCATGGTCGCTTGGCGAGACCTTCAGCTTGGGTTTGTGAACCATCCTTCTTCAGTTTAACATCAAAGATAGGCTACTTTCCTGCCAAGTGACACTTAATATAAAATGATATATAACTAATCATCTTTGAGCTTTATAACTATTACCTGAGGTAAAACAAATCATGCAAAGAGGAATACATCTGTGGAAACATCATTAACACTCTACTAGAGGTGACAATATAAACAAATAATTACATTTTAATTTAATATCTTGAAATATTATTCAAATTTAAATTAAAAATTCTCACTAGTCTGTTAAAATATGTGCAGTCAAAATTTGCAACAAATCAAAATATTTATTGTATAGATGCCATTGTGAAAAGTAAACAAAGTTAAATTTAATTTATACCACATATTTTTGTGAATAAATATATATTACGATTATGTACATACTTTTCACTTGTTTCACCCCACATTTCCCCTGATATTCATAGTCCTCCCCACTATCGTTTTTGAGATTTCTATTAGTCATATCTTAATGCCCCTATTCTGGAATTTTACCGACAATTATCATAACACACATACCTGATAACATGTGCCTGAAAACATGCACAGACAAGGCTACTACATGAGAGACTGACGAAGTAGCAATACACTCGGGAATTCCTATATCTGATATTGAAAGTATCAGATAGTTACTATCAAATACAAGACTGTATCTGTATTAGTTTGGAATAGGTACAGAAAACAGCTATAACGATCCATCTCTGGTTTCAATTCAGTTCAACTTACCCTCGTTCACTTGCCCTTGATTCCTTCAGTAACCACAATTTCCCACCTTCCCTTGATCACTTCATTACTAAGTGCATATTATTTTGAACACCTGTCATCATTTCATAACTGTTACTCCAACACATACGCAAAAAAAAAAAATCAAACACATTTTTATGTTGTTTTGGTTTGTGTGTGGACAACAGTGCACAAAGAAGCTGCAAAACTGTTATAAACCACTGAAACATGAAAGTTACAGTATAGGGCAGGTGAAGGGGGAACTTGTTCCTGCTCTTACCTGTCAGGGACATTCCAGAATGTATCTATGCCCTTGCCACAAATTCAGACAACTGCAATGTGATGTCACAGCCTGGATGCATTCTCTAGGGCACACAGCCCGGTAAGAGCCCTTGTCTGGTGAATTCAAGCACTGTCTTGAGGTCTGTGTATTTTTATTTTGACATAGTTTATTGCATTTTTTTTAAATGCCAACCAATCAATTTTTCATACATCAGTAGTGGTAAAATGTCTTCTTGTTACTGATTGATTCTAAATGCTTATTTGATGAGATAATGTTTTGATGTGTTAAGTCCAATATTTGTCCTTTTAAATTCATTTATTTATTTCTTTGTTCATTCTGCAGAAGTTTAACATTATTTTAATATTTGTTTATATTTACGTTTTGCAATGTGACAATGTTATTTACATTTTTTAGTAGAGTCCGTATCATCTGTTTTGAATATTATGTGAAATTACTATGACAAAAGTATTTATTTTAGTTCTGGACTGCTTAAAACAGTTTCCTCTTGGGCTTGGTAACCTACATTAGACTAGTTTGTTTTTTTGCATAAAAATTCCTACAGCAATACTGGTATTTCGAATCATCGACACAAGAAGGACATCATGTCACTGTAATTGTTAAGAGATCACGAAGGAAGTTTTGGAGAAAATTGTTCTTTTTGCTTGTAACATGGCAGTGAGCAGACATGAAGGAAACTGAGTAACGGCAACGCTGATATCGGCCTTAAGGAGATGGACCAGCGGCACAGTATTATATCAGCTGGAGGCCCAGCTGTTCCATTCTATTGGGACGTGTCAACGATTCCTGCAGCATGTGACTGACATCCGGGTTTTGGAAAGGCCCGAGTTCGAGTGGCGGTTTCGGCATTGCAACACGTCCTAATGTAGCCAGTTCCAATTGAAGATGCAGTAGTTTTTCTAAACGTTCCTGTCGAGCCATCTGCAAAATTGCTTGATTTGAAAGTCTTGGGATCAAAGTACGAAGAGAAGTTGAAACATTAAAATATTGAACTTTGTAATTAATATGCTAGATAAGATATAACATGCATGAAAGTACAACCAGTGGTCCGAAACATAAAATCAAAATCTCTGGTGTGATTTAAATTGCTAGCCATAATAATTGCTTGAGGAGAAAAGGTGAACTTTATTGGAATCAGTGTAGATGTTTAAATAAATGTTTGTTGCATCATGTTCTCGTACACCAGTCTTTCAATGAGTAATTTTTAGCAGATCCCATCATTTTTGCAATAATAGGCTGACAGTAGAACATTTTTCTTGTTTTATTAAATTTTGATTGATTACAAAACACACCACAAAACTGTGCTGAATATTAACACACAGGAACTCTGTCTGATCTCTTTCCAACACATGGAGAAAATCAGTGTTATTGCTTACTCTCTCATAGCAAAAATTATATGGCAACACAGTTATGTTACACAAGGCACTCATACATGACATACATTTCTTTCTTTCCTTCCGTAAAAGAAATATTTTCTTTACAATTTTAGATTCCTCACTTGAAATTCTATTCCATCACACATGCATGTAGTATTATTATTAATACTTTAAATGGTGGCGATTTATTACACTAAATAATTAGGGCTACACTTAGTATAAATACTACTTCCATGTAGCTCCATAGAAAGTATAAAATGAAAATCTGCACAACTGCTTCCCAGAGCACAAGTGAGGCAAATTAAAATGGCAACATTCATCCTCTCCACCTTCCATACAGGTAAATGTTCTTCACTTGCTTTGCTTGCACCACAGAAAATTATTTATTATGTGCTTGCACTCTGGGAAGTACAGTGGTGCAGATTAGCATGTAGACAATATACAATATAATTAGTTTTATGGAGCTGGGAATTGAACTTTTTACTTCTCTTAATATTTGCATGGTTTTCAGCATTTCTGTAATTTATTTTTACATCTTTTATCTACAGTTTTTTTATCTTCATACCCCCCTCCTCATACAACCACTTTTAAGCACTTGGACATTGATCCAACACAATATTAATGAATCAGCACCATTTTTATTTTATTTTATTATTATTATAAAGAATAGGGGCTTTTTCAAAAACTGAAAAAATAATACTTTGATATGTTAGATATGATTATTGGTAATCATAATTGCTAGGAATTTTGGAGGGGCTTCAAGTAATCTTCTGTAAAAAAATAAAATGTGATAGGGAAGAGGGTTGTCAACAAAGCTGTGTTTATGCTACAAAACATGTTTAATGTATGTAAAACATATTTATATTGGGTCATTTACAGGGCATATTTATGCCGCCCCGCTGAGGTTATACAGGTACACAACACAGATATCAAACAATGTCTGAAATCTGGTGAATTACTCAAGGTTTACGTTGTCTATATTCACGTACCTGATTGATATGTACAGGGGCGTGAGTATACAATAGTTTCATATAAGAGTGGTCCGCATTATGTGTTTACGTCGGTCAACATGTTTGACGTACCATTTATGGTACATGTATCATTATTTGGCTTACTGTACAACTATGAAGTAGTAATGGTACAAAATTTACCATTATGTTGTGTCAGTGTACCATAACATTGTATACCCCCCTCTACGATAGAACAATGCCGATCGACAAGCCTGTGCCGATGTTGTACATTAGTTTATGGTTAAATGCCAAGTAGTGTGGTTCGTGGTCAGGAAGTGTAGCTGCAATGCTTAAACGCGTGTTTTATAGCCATTCATGTAGTTTGAAGTGTTAAATTACAAGTGTTTCTATGCTATTTCAGGAAGGGAAAAGTTAAATTATAATATATGTGCAGCAATTAGTGTCACTGTATAGTGTGGTCAAATGGCTAGTCCGTCCGTCCGTCTCTCTCTCCCCCCCTATATATATATATATATATATATATATATATATATATATATATATATATATATATATATATATATATATATATATATATATATATATATATATATATATATATATATATATATATATATATTATTTTTATTTTATTTTATTTTTTTTTTTTTTTTTTTCCCACAATTTCCCTGATTTTCATAGCCCTCCCCACTATCATTTTTGGAGTTTCTATTGGTCAAATGTTGATGCCCCTAGTAAATTCGTGTTCTGTGTAATTAGTTGAGTGGAATTATACCACTTTCCGAGATTCTTTTCGTTTTTAGAAAAGCCCCTATTCTTAAGAATTACTTTTTTTTTTCGAAGTTTAATTACACATTTACCAACCAAAGTTGCATGGTTAGGGCGTTTAAAATATACAAAAAAAGTCCTACACAAAGACTGTAAACAACGAGAGCAAACTAACGAGACAGTAATTACCTGTCTCATTGCCAATAATTCCAAACAAGTACTTAGCAACTTCCTGTTTTTTTCAAAAACTAAAGACATCTTTCAAAAATCACACACCATCTCACGTTCACGGCACACATAAAAGTAAACAAACACATCTGCTGTTTAGGGAAGGACAAGTCTGATTCGATAGTTAATAGAATCGATCCATTCGTTTCGATTATTGGCAGTGATCGAATATGCACGTTTAGATTCATCAGATGAAATAATTCATTAGTTTCGATTTTTTCATTCGATTATCAGGTTTATTGTATTCACATTTTTACAACTTGTTTGTAATCTTTATGGTAGTATAATTAACAGCTTCTATCCACCTTACTCTTATTTCCTGGTTTCTTTTCACTTTGCAGTTCTGGTTCTGTTCATGTTTAGTTGAGCTTAACCAGAATAGTTCATATTTTTTTGTTTCCACTGGCAAAGGCTATTCACGATAAAGTAACTCATATTGAAATCAACCTCAGGAAAAAGTCACTGTTCCTTAAAGGCCGTTCACGTTAAAGTGAGCACTCTAGAAATCAACCTTTGAAGAAAAAAAAAAACCACTGCCCGCAACTGCGTATGCATGTGTGTCACCGTACAGGCTGGGGATGAACATACCCAGTTAATTTGGCAATGACATTTGAAAAGAAGTTCTAAGAAATAACGATGTATTGCAAGTGCAATGATTAAATTCATGGCTATTGAAGTTGTTTTAAGTTTATTTTGTACATTTTAAAGAAATTATTGGCGCAAAGACAATGTATTTACTGTAACTCATAATTATAGTGTGCCGCGTGATCGGCGAAACGATCACAACCAACTGCCATTTGTTGTGGTTCCTTCATGCTTGTTGCTTGGTTTTGCTTGTGTGGAATGGTTGCAAGGTAAGCTACATATTTGGAAGCTGGAAGTTGTGTTTTAATATTTTTCATTTATTTTTCAGCATATCTGTATTCATCATTGTTTTATTATAGGTCATATAGTGTTTAATTGTGTTGTGTTTTTGTGAAAAGTCATGCGTTCCAACAAACTACATACGAATAGTCAGCGTCAGGAAGACTTTATAAATGTCGCCGAAAGTATTTATTCTTTAATTCGTCGAGGAGAGATGAAGCCGTGCAAGGTCATCGAACGAATTGAAGAAATTTTCAACTGCAACTGTCCGGAAGTAAGTGTAAATATGTTTTTACCACGTGTTTTCCCCCACTGATCGGCCGTACGTTATTGAAGTAAATCGTTGAAAAATAACAAGTGAGAATTGACAGTTGGAAACGTGATATTATAAACAGAAAGATAAAAAGCAATTATGAAAGTAAATGAACGACAGCAGAAATGCGACATTAATAAATTCATGTTATATCCTAAGTTCGACAAATTATATAAAAAGTTATGTGTACCTATGTACTTACGCCCTTCTGTTTAACCTTCCTTTTAAATCTGTCTTGATAGTAAGTGAAAATTTTGCAGTCAATAATTATATGTTAATTTCACATGTTAGTATATCACAGTGTTGTTTTGTAATGTAGGCCTAACTTCAAATATATCTGTACATATCTATTTAGGCCTAGCCATGTAACCTTTCAAAAATCTGCTTTAACAACAAGTGCAAATTTCGCCGTCAATAATTATACGTTAATTTTACACTTTTCTATTTTACTGTGTTATATTATTATGTAGGCCTAACATTAAACTTGTGTTCATACAGTTATTCATCCCAAGTTACAGTTTTAAGTTTTACTATTGTTAACATAACATAAACGTCACAATTTGATACTACACCAAAGGTGTTCCAACATCCTATAAACTATAACATCTTGAAGCTGGTTTTGTTAATTAATTAATTAATTTTTATTTATTATCTATTTATAGACCTATAGCTGTGCTTGTTCCTGACATTCTTTCTTGATGCAAGTGCAATTGTTTTATTTGGTAATGCTAGCCGTAATAAGAATTAGAAAGTATTTACAATTAATTGTCAACAGTTATAGAATAATCCCATGTTTAAATTTCGAAATGGATGTTCGACAAGACAACTTGCTACATTTTGAGAAATATCAACAAAGATTATATGCGTTATTGAGTAGGCATTATTGTTTGTTTAATCTGCCACTTTGGCTGCAAAAATATTGTAGTAATTTAAATTTAATGTAAATGTAAATTATACGGCATAGTCACGGCCCCAGACTCCCAGAGCTCCTGTTTTCTTGCGAATTACATTTACCTGTCCATTCTGATTTCTACCTGTCTCGGGCAGGCAGACAGGCATTAAAATTTAACACTACCTGTAAGTATTACTTTTATAATTTGTCCTTTGCATTATAATTTTCCTGTCATTTGCAGATAAGTATTGGTTTTACATTAATAATAAGACATATTTCTTTCAGTTTTATGTGTGCACCCATGAACCATTTTCTGTAAGTATAGTAATTTTCCTTAAATACTTTTCTCATTTAAGTTTTCAGTTTTAGTGCTGTCATTGTAATGAAGGAACTACAACAATGATGAGAGTTCATGCACTTTACCTGTAAAATTGGTTTCTTGAGGTCTGTGTGTGTTTGGCAAAAAGGAAATGTCGCACACAATTGGGCCACAAAAGACACCGGAAATGTGGCCATTACCAGATCGGTATTTCACTAAACTATAAATAATATACATTATTTTTAGAATTATTTTGTACAAATGAAGGTAGAGCCAGTTACAAGCCTAGTATAACCTTCAGTTACCACTTCAATTCACAGAATAAATGGACAGTTCTTTTTGGATGGTCCCAGAGGAGTACAAACACAGAATAAGGGTGTCAAAAAAAATATGTACGTATACACAAATGCATT
The DNA here is from genome assembly GCA_029891345.1 of Dryococelus australis. Taxonomy (NCBI): domain Eukaryota; kingdom Metazoa; phylum Arthropoda; class Insecta; order Phasmatodea; family Phasmatidae; genus Dryococelus; species Dryococelus australis. Next base: position 96,668,752 of record CM056993.1, on the reverse strand, counting down.
TGTTGGAATGTTTAATATTTTTAATGTAAATTATTTTTTTATTTTATATATACATAATAGTCCTATGTTGAAATATATTTATCTCTATTTATAAAGGTGCATCAAAACTCCTTACAATGTACAGATACATGCACAAATTTTTATATTTTACATTTTTGTATATTACATATTTTTATGTACTGTCCCATTAGCACCATCACGTTAAGTTTATTAACACCATCTGCTTCTATGCAGAGGTGTACTCTGCTTGGCTCAGATCCCCTCGACCACACTGTTCTGCCTCCCTACCTTCCCCTTTCCCCTTTGTGCATCATTATTTTTTTATTTGTCGTGGTTGTTTATTTAAGGCCTTGCACAGCCGCACTCTGTCTATTTTATATGCTTCAGATATCTGCTATGTTACACCACTACCTTTTGCCTGCAGTATGTATGTTTTTTCCTGATGGCTTAGTTGCTCTTCACTTTGGTCAGCTGAGGCTGGCCATGTTATCGAGCTGATGTTTTACTAGTCACACTACAGAGTGTGGGAAACATTAAATTTGTGGTACAATTCTTAAATGTTTGGTAATTTGTGTGACAAATGGTGTTGTACCGTGGGTGTCAGTGCTAGTCTATTTCAAAATCTGGATTTGGTTGCTGTTCAAAACTATTTTTAGGCTTAACTAATGTGTGTACTTTTTTAACATGTCCTGTTGGTCCTTGTTCACCGCCCAAGTTGAATGTTTGCTAGTTTATGGTTTCCATGACTTCATCGCTAGAGCATTCATTTTTCAATTGTTTGTTGAGTAAAGTTTTTCTATCAAAGCTTTGACATAACCTAAACAGTTATATATGTTACATATTATACATACATTATATATTTTAATATATATGTATTTTACTATATATATATATATATATAATATATATCGTATGTTATATTTATCATATATGTTACATATTTTAAATATAATAATATACATGTTACATTTAGCAGTCCTGAAATGTAAACATTGAGTTTATCAACATGTGGCAATCACATGGCAGTCACATGACAATGTTTGTTTACTTGTGGCAGAAGGATACATAATTGGCAAGATAGTAAAACTCTAGCAGTGCTTCCAAAAGTGCTCACTTTATCGTGAGTGGCCTATACCTGCATATATTTGAACGGGTGCGCTGAGTGACATGTGCCCAGTAAAGTTTTGATGGCTGTGGGATGCTGGAAAAGGGTTTGAAAGGGTTTTCGGGGGCGGCGAAGGTGAGGTCTAGGATGTGATTATACCCGGTTGGTGCCAGATGCTGTCAAGCCGACATCAATGTAGTCATGGAATCTCTTAACTTCGGGGTTACGGGCCTTATACCCGGACCAAATTCCTCGCCGATAATGTTGATGACCTCTGCCCCGTTGTTTACGACTCCATATTAAGGGTATTTGTTAAATGGTAGCCGATGGGTCGACTACGTACCATTGTTGATCTTGGTCGGAAAATTGCCTAGACATTTAACACTCGCATACGTGGATTGTCAGGGCTAAACCACACACCCATAAAGTTTAGAACAATGCTTACCGACACTTGCAAAATAATGAAACTTTATTAACCAGGTATTATGAGGGCCCATCCCCTGACATGCTTGTAGCGATCCGAAAAAAAAATGCAGTGTCGAACAGTTCACATACAGATTTATACCGATTAATTACATCTTCCCCTAGGAGAGCACTCACTTTACAGTGGGTGGCTATGACCGGCCACTAGGGTGAATTTGCAAAAGCATCTTGCGACTAACAATAAATTAAGGCAAAGGTGAAACTTCCTGGGCAATGCTAATCCCATGCAAAGAGGACATGCTTACCAGGTGGTCGAGATACAGAAAAGGTTCTGGAGTTACAGTAAAGTATATTGTAGAGAATGTCCATAACAAAAGTTGAAGTAAACCTGACCCGCATGGGAAATCGCCGGAGTTCACGACACACACTCCACTCCCATCATATTGACGTCTCTCGATGTTAGGTTGGACCATCAAGGAGGAAAATAGGTTATGTGGAAAGGATTAATAAGCTACCATGTTGCCTGGGGGGGGGGGAAGCATTGTCAGCAGAGAGCACAAGTTCAGTTGGTGTGTGTGGCCAATGGCCTGAACAGAGTTCTCCTTGATGTCCGACGTCTCAGTGTTGTAGTTGCAGAAGTTGTAACAATTATCCCAGTATCCATATCCAAGGCCTCATATAGTGGGAATTATTAGGGCTATTCCAATATGCCCATACTCACTCCCGGGCTGCTATAGGCTGCCTTATGCCTTATGAAAAATATTTCATATGAGTTAGCGGTCAAGAGATGACCAAAGAAATAACTACAGTCCAGAAACTCACGTGACATGAGCATTTATTCCTTAAAACATTCAACAGAAGCACTTACAATATTGAACAAAAATACTGAAAAGGCGGAAAAAATGCCTACAGGGAATTTAATGGAAATTATGTCCCGGCCATGTAAAATAAGGACTGGGCTGCGAGACTGCCCACTCCCCAGGCTAAACAAAAAACAAGAAGTTCCAGAAATTATATTACAAACTAATGAAGTCTACATAACCAGCACAAACGATTAATTACCTGGGGAGGGCACACAACACACATCCACCTCGCTTGGTACCCATGACACGACTACTGAACATGGCGGCGGGCTGCCTTCTTCCCGATGGCAACTCCCACCACCATGACATGTGATCAGAAATTTCATGAAAACACATGAATAAGCGAGATGGAGTGGGTGAACATGGCTCTGAATGAATATGAAGCAATTACAACATTACATGATAAGTCACACTTAAATAATAAGAGAAAACAAAAATATATAAAAACATGAACTTAACTGTACTGCGTAAGGCACCCTAACCTCACTTTGGTGCCTTACGTTTACCCCATGCATGGCCCTGCATGTGTCAGGATTACTCTTCATTCATTTACACATTAATATTTTAATACATAAAACATATCATCACAACACTCCAAAGGAAATTCAAATTAAAAAGGACACTTATTATTATTCGGCTGTATTTTGGCACATGGGTGTTACGTTACCTTGTTCATGGCTTGAAGCAGACGTAACACAAAACACTGACTATGTCCAGTATTTGTAATGGTTAGTACTATTCCATTTTAGAAAAATATATGAAAACGAGTAAATAAAGCAAGCGCAAGCAATAAAAGGACACTTAAAAATACATAATATTCCATGTGCCGTTTATCAGTGTAACTCTGCCGGCGAGTTAAATCAAAAGAGTGCTTTGTAAGTTGTTTCCTAGATAAATGCAAAAAAAAAAAAATAACCAGAGAATTATCATGAAGAATCAGTGTCTTCATTCTGGTCGCCTACGAGCTATATGGCCCCCACCTTTCCCACATTTTTATTGCATGTTTCCAATATATTTCGGAATGTTTTTATCTTTGTGTAACTGAATATGGGTGTTTGAGTCACCCTGAGACCTCTCTGAGCAGAAAGAATAGTACAGGTACATATTTTCAGTTATTACGACGGACGGAGCATTGGGAGGACACCGTCCATTAGTTGTCGACACACGACCCGGAGAAGATGAGTCTGCACTACTGCAACTAGTTGGTATTACCCCTTGCAATACCTGGTGACAACAATCTGCCAGCAGAAGGTTTGGCGAGGAACTATGGTACATTCCACTAAACACTTCAAATTGTATGTGATTATTAAACCAACCTCCTCCACATCACCTCTGTATTTCATTTATTATCTAGTTGATATCCTACCCAACTACCCCCTACAAACCCAACTCCCAACCTTAAAAGAAAACCATTTTACTCCACTGCCTACCGTCACACATTAAAATTAACAAAACAAAAACCCTGCAATACAAAACACATATGAATGAAATGTACAAAACACCAGATGCGTGATGAGAAAAATGATGACAGGTTAACAATGCACTATAAACAAAAGGAAACAGAAGAATCAATAAATCTTTTAATAAGTATAACAAGGAATGTCTGATATACGCCCTGGACCAGTAAGTTGACATGTGCCTCCTCTCAGGAATGATGTGGGTCTCCTTGCCTCTTACCCAAGACAGGGGCGAGATAATGTGTTGCGCAGCACCAGCTCGATTGAGCAAATGTTGGGGTTGTAGGCCGACGACCGAGACAATTCCTGGAGGTTGCCGTCGTGCTGGTCTCAGTGTTCATCGGGCACTTACCAGCACTGATGTTAAAATAGTGGTTTATACCATTATACAAGCGTAAGGGTAGAGGCCCCTTAACACAGTCATTGACAAACACTGACTAATCTGCCTATGGAAGGCAGGACCCATAATACTCAACGCAAAACACTGATGTTAAACTTCGGCCTTAAGGATGTCGTAACCTAAATTACATAAGGTAACAGCAATAAAAGGTGGGAATTAATCTCACACACTTTTATTGCATCTAACTAAATACAACTGACCTTGAACTCTACAAAACTCTATTATGTGGGCTCAGCACTGTGGCCTGCTGATAGCTGATGCTGCTTTCGAAACATGCATAATGTACACTTAAGTTCTTATGGCAAAGTTAGCTGTCGGTCGGCCCCTCGGTATTAGAATAAAAGCAAAGAGGTTCCAGATGATACACTATTGATAAATTAATGATTAATGCCCAAAAGTTGCTACACCGAGGGGACACACTGGAGAGTCGAGCAGCATGCTGATTGATGGTGGAGGTCGGACTCCAAACGATGCTCAGTTTCGCACGGGCGAAAGCTGAAGGTGCATTCAAATTCATGCTGCCGCATTATGCTTTTTGCCCTTACTCTTACACAAAGGTTATATAACACTTCTATATGCCCTCTTAAGTCCTATTAATTACATTACACATATTGGCGACATTCCTGTGGCTCTAAATGATAAATTAACAGGTTTCGTGATGACATAATGGGAATGATGCCACCCTTATGAATGTTATGAATATGCGGGATGAACACTGTGTGAAAAATGCGACATACTGATGATTTAAAACCCTGTACATATATTATCTTAAAAATTCCCAAAACTGGTATTGGCGAGAGTACTGCACTTTGTCGTTTATATCGGGCATCTATTGTATAAAGTTACGTCCTGTGAACATGCATTTTCCTTGATGTCACACCTATGGTATTCATCTATGAGATGCAGCTGAATGCTAAAACAATTTAAGCACAGCTTCATTCTGCACACATACAAAGGAATTCATATTAACACTTGTGAGCACATGAGTGGCATCTTGACACAATGTATGGGGTATATAAACTAGCCTTTTCAATCACTTCACATCATCGCTACACTTATACTTCGCCCTACAGGCCCGCCGACACACGCCAAACTAAACACATGTGTTATGCTGTTATACAGACAGTCCCCACGTTCCCTCCAATGGTACTATTGTCTGACGGCCGTAGCTTCACAGGGACGCAATGCCAGACCACTAACTTATTGCCAGCAAGAGTTCCCTCTTGTGAGAAATAGGTTAAACTGCCAATTTGGAGTTATGCGATTTGGGTCACTGGGATAGTTACTCGCTGTTCCCGGCAGCCTACATCAACATACTCTGAGCTGTTAGACTCGCCCCTGGCGTGCACTAATATAGTAGCTGACTGCGGCAGCGCAAATGGGTATAAGAGCATACAGGAGCGCTCATCTCACATCAAATACCTCTCCTTCGGTGGCCTTTTGGATCCGCAGTCACCCAGAGCTCCACCATGCCATCAGGTGCAGCAGGCTGTTGCTGCTTTTAGGAGTCAGCAAGACCATAAGTTGTATGGCACATGCTGCTCCGTGCTGTCTTCCATGCTATTTCTTGGCTCTTTCTGTTTACTCTTGTGCTGGTGCTGCTTTGTTGTATGCAGGTGTATGTGGGGTTTGCTCCCACAACAACGCAATCATGCCATGCTGTCCAAGCACCGATTTCGCTTGGATCTCTGCAGATGACTCATCTCCACTGCTGCTGATGCTCCTGCTGTCACTGCTACTGCTGATGCTCCACTTCTGCTGCTGCTCCTGCTTTTGCTCTTCTGATGCTCTTTCCAATGCTCCTACTGCTGCTCTTCTCGATGCTCTTTCCAATGATTCCACTGCTGCTCTGTCTCATGCTTCGGATGCTTTGCTGCTGTTGCCGCACTCTGGACACAGGTGAGGAGTGAGGAGGTGGTGGTCCTGATGATAGGTCGTGCAAACCAGTCGCACTCCCCCAATCGGTGTGACCAAAATCACCATCTCTACTGCTGATGTTTGCGTATCTGGGGTGTCCAGTATGCTTCCCTGTGGGGAGATCAGCACCACAGTTGTCACCTTAGATATGGCGATTTCCCCGCCTTACAGCTCTTACGCCGCCCTGACTTTTGTGCTGTAGTCAGACTCTTCCTGCTTCTGTGCACTGTTGATACGGATTCCTGTTTGTGCCAACAGTTGTGCGTCCACCTCAGACCAAACTGTGCCCTCCACATCTTTGTTGGGCACGTCAAAGCTGGGCATCGTGGGCGGGAACAGCCACTAAATTGCACCTCCCTCAATTTATGTGCTCTGTGTGCTCTCATTGCTTCTTGTTTGCATCTCTGCCTACGGCTGTTGTTCTTGCCTGCCACCCTGTGTTGGTGTTAGCATTTCTGGTACCATCTCGCTGGGGGCTCTCTACTTCCAGACAGAGGTTGTCGCAGTGAACGGCCACTGCCTGCTGCTTTACCTCAAGATGTATGTGATGTACTCTAATGGTTTGATTATGGTGTGTGGCCCATTCTATTTCGACACGAACTCTGAACAGAACTCTTTGGCGCTCTTGGAAATCTGGTGTTCCTTTACGTATACCAACTGGCGTGCTGTCAGCCTGCGTGGAGTACCGTTAGTGGCTGGTACCCACGAGGCGATTTACTGCTTCTGCACCTGTCGAGCTGCTGCCAGTTTGGCTTCTCTGTGCCGTCTCATCTACACTCAGTTCTCTTGCCCAATGCCTTCCTCCTCACGTCAGCCCTCGAATTCCCCCATAGTGGGCAACTCTCTATCTTGCAGTATTGCTGCTGGTGTCTGCCCCATTGCCAATTTTACTCGCCACCTGATTGTGAAGAGTGCAGCAGGCAAATGTTCTGCCCATGATGAATGATTATCCACCACTCGGAGACACAACTGGGTCTTAAGGTCTTGGTTGCGCCTGTCTTATCGGTTCGATCTGGGATGGAATACAGCTGTGGTGAGGTGAGATATTCGTCACCGAGTGCACAGGTCCCTGCACAAACGACCTGTGAACTGTGACATGTTATCAGTCAGTGCATTATTCAGGTATCCGCAGAGTGCAAAATAACTTGGTCTCCAGCATCCATGCAATGGTGCGTGCATGTGCGCTACGAACATGATATACTTCTGTCCTCCGATAGAATGTGTCGCTCACCACCAGTATTAATCTTTTCCATTGCGAGTGCGAGGGTATGGGTCCATTAAATCCATGGAAACTGTTGCTAAGTGTTCTTCAGGAACCCTAGGCTGCTGTTGGGTGACCCCATCTGCTCGTCTGCTTTTGTATTGATTGCAGGTGATGCATTGCCTCATAAACTTCCTCACATCTCGAGTGGCCCCTGGCCAGTGGAAAAAATTTCCTAGTTTCCACACCATCTGTGCAGCCCCTGTATGCTCTGCCAATCTGCTGCTGTGTGCATGTTGCAATACTTGCTATTGTACCCTCTTGGGGACGAATGTTCTCCACCTCACCTCTGGTTGGTGGGGTCTACACTTAATCTGGCTGTTCCACACTTGGCACCATTCACAGTGTCTTTGTGCTAGCTGCTCTCTCCTTTCTCTTGCGTGTTCACACTCCCTCTGTGCTGTTGCTACTACTTCTTGAATTTAGTTTATGCAGCTCTCCGTCTCTATTGCGTACCACCTTGCGACTCCTATGTCGTCAACCTCTGGTGTTTTGTGTACGAAGGGTAGCATATCTTCCCACTCTGCCTCATCGATGGCTACTGTAGGACCTGGTGCCCCTGAGAGCTCATCTGCAAGCTGTTTCTCAGTGCATGGGACATGGTAAACCTCAAAATCATATACTTGCATCAGCATGGCCCAGCACACAAGTTTGCTTCTGGCTTCACATATCGTTTGGAGCTATAGCAGGCACTGGTTGTTGGTCCTCAGCATAAAACTCTGGTACTCTAAGTACACATTGTAGCTCTTTATCACCCACACGACTTCTAGGCACTCTCTCTTGTTTATGTCATATCGAGAACAGGTTGGCCAAACTCACGTATTGACGGACACAATGTATGTGATATGTGTCCTCACCCCTAAGACCATTTGTCCAGTCGTGACTTGCGAAGCCACCACAGCAGGGTTGTGCACTCTACCAATGGGCAGGGCGCACACCATGTTGTCGGTGAATGAACAAGATCGGCGCAGTGCAGTATGAGGGCACATCGGTGCAGTGTAGCTGGTGGTTGCCAAGAACACACTAAAGACTCCACAAGACGGAATTATATGAAAATAGACCTGGTAAAAATTGGACTTGTGAGCCCAGGATCTATGACAGATACAATGCTATGATTTATTAAACGTTTTATTGGCTGTTGTGTTTTCCTTGTTTCGTAGTGTAGTGTTTAATGTGTTATTTGTCTCTTCACACATCCAGTTTTATGTACATTTAATTCACCAGAGTTTTATGTTGCAGAGAAGTTCCATTTAGTTGCATAACGCAAGGCAGAATATTGCAGGTTGTAGCAGATAGTAGCTCCACTCTAGTGCGAGGGTCAGCTGAGCGTCGATTCTCTATAACCCTTTCTCCGCTGGACAAGTAGGCCAGCCGCGACATGAGAGGGAAGGGCGATCCCTCTTTCCCCAACCCCGCACATCCACGTCAGTACACCCGCATCTACTGTGCACATGACTTTGTTTACAAACAAAGCATGGCTGGCAGGATGACTGACGGCGTGCCGGCACTGTGGTGTCTAGTCTGTTTACTCCCTATGATAGGCAGTTCCCAATCAGTAAATTAGAGCAGTGATGTTTGCCAATGCCACCACAAGACCAGCCTTTTTGACAGCAGTTTCTGAGACACCCACAGAGCAGTGAAAGACAGCGACAGGGGAACAATCAGAACATTCATTACCACGAAATGCAAGTTGAAATAGAAGCCGAACACTTTCTAAATCACACATGTGCGTAGTGTAATGCAAGTTATCACCAGGAATGTCTCAGTGACACTGAATGTAAATCAGCTGTGGCACTTAATTTGCTTGTCATGTTATGCGACATCCACAGAGGCAGTGCAGGGTGTAAATTGAACGCAACTCGCATAAGCAGACACCTCACGAGATCAGGTGTTGGACTTATTAGGACAATACGATATTGATGTGGCAGTAAGTGTTAATAGCAATGTTTCACAAGTGTTAGTGGCACAGGATGGTAACCACATGTCGAGTGGGGTGACCCAAAGCAAAGGAGGAGAGTGGCAGCAGAGTAGGGGAAGGATGCAACAAAAAGTTGTGATTCCACGTGCTCCTGCCATACATGTGGCAAATGTCAACAAACCCCCGCCGCCTGAACCGACTTCACACAAGTACCATACTCATTCCAATCACTCACCATATTCTACCTGCCACTACCTCACATGTTTTCTACACCCATTTATCCATCAATACTACCAACAATAACACAGAATTTTCCTAATTTCCCGCCTATCACTGCATCCCCATCTCATTGCAGGGGAATACGACGTCAACACTAATATGCCAAAAGTACATGCACATTTTTTTAATTTATTTATTTTCTAAAGTGTGAAGGGAGTTCGTTGTAAATAACGTGTCACAATCAAGAAGGGAGCCGAGTAGTAAATCATATCAAAATGTAAATATTGTGCAAATTAACCTCATGTTCATCATGTTACTCCAGTAAATACTATCGTCCATCATTTGGTCTTGGCAACAACTGCGAGTGTTCCAGATAGCTAATCATCAATAATGCTACCATCACACTAGCAAGTAAGTGCAGGATGTACATACCATGCAAGAGAAAGGTGTATATACCAAGCTAGCAAGTAAGTGGAGAATGTACATAACATGCAGGAGGGTGATCTGGGAGCTCACTTCGCCTTTGGTGTTCATGCCGGCGGGCACACCCGCCAAAGTTGTGTCACCAGTGCAGGCATCTGGAGTTGCCTGTTAGGAAGGTGCAATCGCTGGCCACATATCATGCAGCAGGGCCACAGGAGCGGCGGTACCACCTGCAATCACGCAGGCCGGCCTACGCCAGCATCTGCTGCAAGTAACATCAGTCGGCCTACAAACAGTTTCGAATGGTGCGGGAGGGGGTTGTTTTTGATGTGTTCCACGAGTGCCCTCACCCCTAAGACAGTTTCTCCGGCCATGACCTACGACACCACCACAGTAGGGCTGTGTGCTCTACCGACGGGCAGGGCGTGTAACAGGTCGCCTGTGAGTGATCAGGATCGGCGCAGTGCAGCATGAGGGCATGCCTTTGCAGTGTAACCACTGGTTGCCATGAACACACCAAAGACTCCACGAGGCAGAATGATATGAAAATAGACCTGATAACAATTGGACTTGTGATCCCAGGGTCTGTTGTGTTTTCCTTCTTTTGTAGTGTTATTATTTGTCTCATTACGCATCCAGTGTTATGTCCATTTCATTCACCAGTGTTTTACATTGCAGAGTTCTACGTGTAAATTTCAATATAAGTTTCATTTAGTAGCATGATGCAGGGTAGAATATTGCCAGTTGTAGCAGGTAGTACTTCCACTCTGGTGCATGGGTCAGCTGAGGTCTGGCAGGAATGCTAGTCAGCGAGTAGCATCGGACGAGGGCGTTATGTGTGTAATGAGTTCCATATTTCCCGTGTGCGCTGGTTCTCATCCATCATTTTTGTAATGGACATTTAATTGCATTTGTCTTTAACTAACTCCGGAACATCTTTATCATTTAGCTGCCCAGTACACCACCTTCTCTTCCTGCGGGCATAACATCGAATAAATGCTTCTGTGAACTGAACAGTACATAATTTATTTACGACCGCTCTATGCGTTTAAGAGGATTGGCCATAACAATACCCACTTATGTCATGTTTTCCTTCATTCCATTTTGCAAGTGTATATGTCTTTAGCATTTGTTCTCGTATCTTATCGGCATGTGATTAGCCCTAAGAATCCACATATGCGAGTGTTAATGGCTAGTCAACTTTCCTACCAAGAGAAACATAATGGTATGTAGTTGACATATCATTTAGTAAACAATTACCAAATCATCCAATCTGGAGTAACAATCGATGGGGCAGAGGTCACCAGCATCATAGGCAAGGAGATTTAGTTCTAGTGGACGGCCTGCAATGCCTATATTGGGAAATTCTACTGACTAATATTACATGCACAGTTACACACAATGGTGACAATATGGTAGCTGAAATGAGAAAAACAGTAGGCGAGTCATAGGACTTACATGTTTTGGTCATACAATAAATTTGATTGTAGAATGTTCACTGAATATTCCTTCAATTAAAGCACAAATTACATAAGTCAGGGATATTATCAAATGGGTGCAAAACAATGTCATAAATTCTGATAAACTTAGAAAAATACATACTGATAGTGGGGTTCCAGAATGTTCGACAAAAAAGTTTATTCTAGATGCTAAAACACGTTGGAATTCACTATTTTATATGCTGGAAAGATTATTGGGTATGTCCAGAGTAGATGTATATTGTGATGTGTGGCATGTGCTCCATCCGAAGCCCGTTTGGCAGCCAAGGCACCACAAACCTGCACTGTTGGGATGCGCACATGACAAGCAGAACAGTAAGTGCAGTGCAGTGCAAGTCTGGATGCAACACAACACAAACTTTAGCATGTGACTTCAGAGCACCCGCTGTAGCAGAATAAAATAAAATAGATTCTCTGTGATATATTTTTATTTAGGGTTTTACATGTAATATGTAAACACTAGTGTCCATGTGTTTACATCATTTATGCAAGAAAACAACCACAGTGCATTTCAGAGTGAGTAAAGCTTGTTTTTTCAGTGTTTCATTATGTATCAATCATCATGTGATGAGGAAGAAGGCAACTATAGGCCATCAGTGATGATGAAAGAAATAGTGTGGAGCTCATTGAAGGACAGGAGGTAAGTTGAACAGCTAGTCAGGATGTACAGGATAGTGAATGAAGAGGGAGGATGGGGAAGGTTACACTGCAAGCTAAGTAAGGGGTTAATTCGAGGTAGAGGAAATAATAGTGAGAAGCCTCAGAGGGTGTGGAGGAGAACGAAGCGGGGTAGGCAGTCCATACTTGTGAGGCCTGTGAGGGAGTGGAATGAGTTGAGGGAGGGAATTGGTATCTGTGAGAGGGGTTGGTAAGTTCGGGAAGGGGGTGGAAAAGGAGTTGGTTGGGGGAAGAAGAGGTGAGAGAGCTTGCCACCAGGCGATGGCATAATTGAGAGAGTATGTATGTTATAGGACAATCCGGAACATGTACAATCCTCACCTCATTCACCCATATGTAAACAGTATGCAATGACATTTTAAAGAATGATTTTCTATTAGTTCCAGCCCAAGGTAAAGAACGTAGAGGGTTAATATTTATTTCACAATGTTGAGAAAGTAGGTCCACATGGCCCGCCGGCCCACCAAACTCGGCCGGTGTGCCACTGTGTGCAAGTCAGTCAGCTATGAGAATCTCGGGGGTGTGATTGAATGTTACCATGACTCGTGTTTTGCGCTCTTGGACAGCATTCAACTTTTGGTTTTAAATCATTCAATCTCCATAGTCTTTAATTAACCGGAACCATTGTTCTTTAGCTGCCTGAGACACCATCCCACTCTTCCCCAGTGCTTGCATCGCCTGGGGATGTTTAAAATCTTGCACATAATTTTATAAGTCACTGCGTCAACTCAACAGAAAGTATTCGGCGAGCTTTGTATGCTGCAGTATTAGATAAAATGGTTGTGTGAGCTGCCCCGAACAGGCCACTACACCCTACGCATTTGGAACATTTTTACAGCGCATTCATAAGTAGCAGCAGTCCAGAATAGCATTGGTCGTCGGCCGAACGACCCTGGAGGAAACCTCGGTTCTACTGACTCACACAACATCGTCCAGCGATGTCTGGCGCCCTGAGTAAAATAACCTTTAAAATTTCACCGCTCCTTAAATTCTGCCAGTACCCACTAAGGCAACACAGCACCACGTCAATTACGGATACAAGGAAAATGCACTAACAGGATTAAAATTTACCATATTAAAGCCAAAATCTAGCAAATCTTCTCTTTACCTGAAAATCTTTCAAATTGCAGCTCAAAATCAAGCAAATTTAAGGCCAAAATCAAACAAATTCCAACAAGTTTCAGACTCCTTGAGCAGGTTTTTTTTAAAAGCCTAATCAGCAAGCTAAATCATCTTATTTTGATAAAATTTCAACACCAAATTTGCTCTTCCTCTTAATTAATTTCTTCCTTTATACATCAAAGATGGAATCTCTGCTCAACAAGTTGAAATATTCGTTTGAATTCACCAAACTACAAGATCTAGAAAAAAATAAATGGTTTACTGCTACGCATTTTGAAATTTACGAATTATAATTTTGATAAAAAAGATTAATCGCTTTCTAGATGGCAAGTAAAAAATTTAATTGCCAGAGCTATATGTGAAAATAATAGCTATAAGTGCCTTCAAACAATTCAATGAGAAGGAAGTTTTTATATCATTTAAAGTCTTAAAAGAAATGAAAAATGAAAAATTTATCAATGATCTAGAATTCTCAAAGGATTTTTCATATAATTTTGTGATTTTTTTTTTACTGATTGATTTGGCTTGCAAAGTTAGAGTAAATTTGGCCTATTTTGACCCGAAAAGGACCCTGCTCAATAGGTCTTTTAAAAAAAAGTGTGCTTGATTTAGATTTGCAGATTTGGATTAATTTAGCTTGATTTTGACCTTGATCTGCTTGATTTTGGAAGAAAAGTCGAAGAGATAAATGGTGTCTCCAGTAGATTTTGAAAAGTTGCTTGGAAGTGACAAATTTACTTGATTTTTGAACTAATTATTGCACTGCGCTTTGTTCCGCAATTGATTTCTACTGATTATATTTTTAAAATGCATTTTTAGCATTAGATAATTTTTAAAAAATTTATTTCACTATAAATAAACAATGGCTTGGTATATATTACCTTGCAGCCTAACTAATAGTTAAAAAGGTGGTGATGGTTCAAAGTCATCTGTCTATATGCTTATATAATGCATCTGAAGAATTAAGAGAATTAGTACACAAACATAAATTAAATTTACAAAATTACAATTTTCACTCTTGGAAAACATTGATGATAAATATGAAATTCAAGAAATGGGTGAAAATCTAGAGCATATAAAAGAACTGTTTAAAAAAGTAGTAGACCATCGAATAAAATCATTTTATTTGTGACTATTTTATTTGTGCCAATTATACTTATTAATGAATCTGGTTTATATCAAATGTTTAGCATTTTGTTGACTTTTTATTTTTCTTTATCTTAATAAATTTTTTTCTTTATAAATAAAAATGGAATCGCTATGCTCGTGTAAAATTTAAAATAATTGCATATACATGTAAGCATTGTAAATTTGTGGTGAAGTAAAACACATTAGTAGTTTTCATTACACAAACATACAAAAGATAAGTACATTAAGAACTGTAAAAAATGTTACAATGAATAATATAGAAATCGCCAAAAAAAGAGAAATTACTATGCGAACGTGGCAAATATGTTTGCAAGGCAAATCTTGAAAATCATAAAAAAAACCAAATTACACAATACATAAGAAATTCTACAAGGCGATTATTCTATCAAGACATGCTCTGTATGCAATGTGAATAAACCCATCGATTCATTTGCATTTTATAATGACACAAAATATAAGCATTATAACACTTGCAAAAAATGTTATAGTGAATATGCTGTAAGTCGATACGAGTTAAAAAAAAAAAATTCTTTGCGAATGCGGAAAATATGTATATAATCATTCTCTATAAAAAACATAAATATGGTAAATCACACAATACAGCAATATATATATTCTAAATGAAACTCAACCTGATAATCATCCGACGACCTCATAAATTTTATTATAATTTATTATATATAAATGATGTCACTCAGCTCAATAAGTGATCTGAGATTGGCGAGTTGATAGTTATTGGAAGAGATTTTAAATTTAAGTATTGGTATAATTTAAGAAACACTGATTTAATTATATCCCTTATACGTACCAATAGTTAGAAATGAACCAAGAAAGAGAAACTTTGCTAATTTACTTTTCCAAAAGACGGAATAATACACAGAAAAGCCAAAATGGATTTTGAAGAATTTTTCCCTTTTTCTACTAATGTATATGTAAACAAAAGAAATAGAAAAACCAATAAAACTTACACATTCGAAAACGCTTTTAAAATATAGGTTATTGACGTGTGTTGCTCCTCACCCTAGGCAGTTTTCCATGCCAGCCACTGCCAAGCACTCACACACACACTCTCTAGACGACCGATCACCGGCGAGCAGTGTAATGTAGTGGGAGTGCAGGAGAGGGCAAGATAGGGTAAGTGCAGTGAAGTGCAGGGAGTGTAGCACCATGTGCGCCTACCAGCCTGGGAGAGCAGTTGGAGTAATACAAGAACAGGTGTATTATGTAAAAATGGTTGTAACATTTTTACAAGCACATTTCTCGCCATGTGATAAGTACATGTGGCCATGTCGCCCGTAAATGAAATGCAATATGTTTAGATGCCTTTATGCCCAATGTTGTTTAAAATTATTATTGTTTTCTGTCACAAATATTTATTTTTGCCACCACCAATGTTTTGTCCACCCCATTTAATTCCAGTGTCGCATGGTAAACTTTAGAATTAAATTATTTATTTGTGTTTTTGCAGTGTTTGAAAGTATTATAGCTTGTAATAGCAAATTTGTTTCTCTGTGTGTACAACTATATCCCTCCGTGACGCATGGGCCAGCTACTGTCAGCCCTCGCACCACAGCAGGAAGTCAGTCAGCAAGTCACACCCAGAAGGGGAGGCACATATGAAACCACGCTCGTGCTATTCCTGCCCAGACTGTATCAATCTTCATCACT
This sequence comes from Dryococelus australis, assembly GCA_029891345.1. Classification (NCBI taxonomy): domain Eukaryota; kingdom Metazoa; phylum Arthropoda; class Insecta; order Phasmatodea; family Phasmatidae; genus Dryococelus; species Dryococelus australis. Next base: position 96,652,650 of record CM056993.1, on the reverse strand, counting down.
GGAAAATTTTCAGCAATAGTTAAGTATATCAGGAACCTTCTTCGTTTTCGGCATTCGGGATTACTCCCCTTCGTCATCCCAGGAATTGCATCGCCTGGTGAGTTTATAATTTTATCAGCACACCTAACCTCAATGCAAGCCTAGGGCTTTATCTATTACATAGCCTTCACAGCACGTTCAAAGCGAGCAATTGTATGAGTTATTCTCCTGGAGGGAATGTTCAATTTTGCAATAAATGGCATTAACTGATGAGTGTGTTTATTCGATTGCCAAAAGACACTTTAGGGCACGGGCCCCTTAAAACCTCAAATTTCCTGAAGCAAGTATTTATGTGAATTTATGGGTAAATATTAATTTGTATGTGTACTGCAACCTAACCAAAGTACCATGAGTAGCATTTATGGGCGTGTGGTTTGGACCTGACAAGCCACACATAGGGAGTTTTGTTTTGATTACATCAACGTCATATTTTAAATGCCACACCAAGTGGTGATTGGGCCACCCGGAGAGTCCCTCGTTTAGAAAACAACGAGGCCTCCACTTCAGGTGAACTACTGCAAGATCTATGTGGGAATGTGGTTTGAGTGATCGGTCCACAGCACCCCGAGGTTACGAGGACTCGCCTCTACTGCAACAACATCAGTGATGCCGCCACAGCAATGTCTGGTGCCTACCGGGTATACAATTCCTAATACCTTTATCCAAATCCTCTTCACCGCCTTTGTAAATCCCAATCAACCCCATCTCGTCCATTCGATCCACATCATTATTAACATATAACATAAAAAATAATCTTAACTTATTGTTGCCCAGGAATTTTTTAACTTCAGTAAAACAACAAGTATTAAAAATAATATGCGATCAACTTATAAAACTTAGAACGGTGAAACATAACATTAAACTTGTAACCAAATTTCGAAGACGGAAAACTGGTGAAATATGACTATCTGTTGACATTCAATCACAAACATTTGAGGCATTTTGAGTAAAAGGTCAAAAACTCTTATGTCTATTCTGGTTGGAATAAAATGCTACTTTTTGGTGTTACACTAAAATGGTGCTATGGTATGTAATTTACTAGCTGGAAAAAAGATTGACTATAATTTAATACAGTAAATTTAACATTTAAGAATGGATAAGGCAAGTTTTGTTACTAACAGGAGGACAATAACAGTATTGGAGATAACAGATATGGACAAGAGGAGTTTTGAACCAAACAATAGCATGGTAATAAATGTTGAAACACTTTAATTGAAAATGTATATAACATTTAACAAAAAAAAAATCATGCTAAACCTTTTATATGTATAATTATTGGCATACTGTAGTCCTTAAGTTATGTAATCATTTTGTTGGCATACTAAATTAAATAGTAAACACTTCCATGCCATCATTCACTTGTGGTATTTGCAGAATGTTCAAACATACTAACTGAAAATAAATATTAACATAAGGAAAGATGCATCACACACTTAAACACTTACATTAGTTTACATGTTGCTATACCGTAGCCCTGAAGTTATGTCAATCCCTTTGTGTGGCATACAAGATTAAACACTGGAGCACTTCAGACCATCAATCACTGATGGCATCTCTTCTGCTTGCCTGCTATCGCCCGTCCTCGCGCCACGGCAGGAAGTCAGTCAGTAAAGAGCAACTGTTGTGTTTTAGACGCCCGAGTAACTGCCCCCTTGCCTCCCCGAGGTTTTCATCGCCCGGTGAGTATTTTCAATTTTCTGCACACTTAAATTCACTCGTAGCACCATGCTATTTTTGACATCTTAACTTCAGCCCCGAAGTAAAAGGGGGCACACATGTAAACTGTTTTCTGAAGGAACGTGTAACTTGTGTCGTATTAAAAGTGTTTGTGGAACTGATGTAACCTTTTATTCAACTGCCACAAGGCATTTCAGGACACGGACCCTTAAAATTCAGCCAAATTTACCTTCACTATTTTGAGCTGTTTAAAGTATAATTTTGTGTGCATCGCACAAGTATAGGGTTTATGGGTGTGTGGTTGGCCGTACCATTCTACAGCTTACCAAGTTTCTGAAATACAACGACTTCACAAGTCATCTTGGCACTAAATTGCCCTACAACAAGCAGATTTAGCACGGCGGGAATGGTGTGTCCGGGTGATCGGCCCATCGCACCCTGAGAAGACATCTCTTTGTGCTCTACCAGAACTTCATTTGACACTGCCAAGGCCACATCTGGTACCCCGGGTATTTTCACTCTAACATTGCCACTTAACCGCTTTCCCAACCACATTACCACCTTTCTGACCACCGAACTGCCGTCAAAATGGTGCCTCTCATGTGTCCATTATTCCCGCCTAAAACCCAAACCAGCCAAAAATTTCCAAATTTTTTCCAAATTTGTTAAGCCAAAATTCGACCTTTTAAGTATTCCTGTCATTTATGTCTGGTATAGCTGCAACAAGACAACACAGAAGGGACCAGTTACAGCACTGTGATGCCTCCTGGATGCTTGTGGACACTGGGATAAATTGGCACATGGTATGGCAGATAAAGCTTGGGAAGTGCAAGGGCAGCCGTCATTGTACGATGTAAGGGAGAAGGTTGAGAGGAAGGTAGTCATCTTGTGGCAGGCATTATGTAAGCCACACCATCCTAGCATGCCAGCAGGACAAAGAAGCTGTGTGTACACCATCAACCATCCCTCCATCCGCGATGCACCTTGCCGCTGGAGGAATGGAATGAAAGAATGGGGAAAGGAGAAACGAAAGTCTCTCCTCCCTCCTGCGCCATGTGATCGTCGCATGCCTGTGGTCAGCTGAGCGCCCACTACCCGTTGACCCCTGCTCGCATCACTTAGGATAGCTGCTATCTCCCGTGCCAAAACATCTGTGCCATTCTTCCGTACCTGCACAATGCAGGACTTCCATGTTCGTTCTTCTGCACTGTGCTTCCATGCTGTGTGAGGTGTGCAAGCAAAACCAACCATGGCTGGCCAGATGGACGAGAGTGTGCTGGCGCTCACCTGTCCAGACTGTCTGAGAGTGTTTCCACAAGACCTTATAGCAAAGTATGAATACGGGACAGACAACTGCCCCTGCAACCGCTCGCCCAGCCAGACACCCAACAAGAACTGGTGCCGACAGACTCGTCAAACACACCACTCTCAACCACAATCATAGTGAAACACGAAACTTAAACGGTACCGAACTAGAACTTTCCACATAATTATGACAACTTGTTGTACGATGGACAAGGAGTAATCATACTCCACCACAAAGAGTGTGGAGCAGGCTATCACAGGGAATGCATGAACGAGAGGGAGATGACGAGCATTGGTGGACTGGCTTTCGAGTGTCTGGCGTATCGCACTCGCGATCACACCAAAATAAGAACAGTGCAGGACTTGGAGAATATGTTGTCCACGTGTTTAACACTACATGAAGATGGGGAAAACAGGCCAACTGTAACACAATGTTATAACTTTCAAGCAGATTATTCAACCACAAGCAAGGGGATGCAGTCAGGAATACAGGAGAAGAAAATACAGCATAACGAGCAACACAGCAAGGGGAGGAGACGCAACAACCACACATCAGTCGGAGGCACGTGGTGAGCAAGCAGGCCCAGCAGCCGCTAGGTATGATGATCCTTCCGCAACTTGCATTGAATGCTATACCTATGCCATTCTCACCTGTTAACCTGTATTTTACACCACTTTCCACTTTGTACCAGACACCAATGTATCCACCAGTCTTACCACCATTGCAAACACCCTATCCTACATTATCGTCAATCACATCATACTCGACCAGTTACAGTGAAGTTGTTCCGCAAATGCAACCAGTGGTCATGGAGACAACATGCTGGAAGGAACCCTCAGGGCCCAACAACAATAACAACAACCCACTAGAACACATGCATACAAAGACACCAAACAAATTTCAGATGTTGCCTACATTCTTAGGAACTTCATCGGATGACCCAGCTGCCTTCTTGGAAGACTGTACTACACACTTGCCAGATATGGGGTGAGCCGCGAGGAATGGGCTAGCTATGTGGAGTCCTGGTGGAGATCACTTAACCACTACGGGCTCCAGTGGGAGGAATTCCGCAGAGCTTTCCACAGCCAATTCAGGGGAGAATATGGATCACTGCAGGCACAGAGCAGGCTTACACTAGAGGAGCAACAGTCAACTGAACTACAGTTCATATTCATAATTCGGAAAACCAACCTCATCCGGTGACTGCATTCAAATTTATCGGAAAAAGACGTACTGGAAGTAATCGCAGAAACAGCACGACCCAAGTATTGGACAGTATTGATACCATTGCTAAATGGCACAGTTGAGAGTGATGCATGCCACAATTTTGCTGGAAAGGAACAGCGAACAACTGAGACGGGATGCTGGTGCCAAGCAATGGTGCCACAAGCAACGGGAACCACTGAAACAAGTGCCAGTACAAAACTACATGTAACTAAAATGTTTTGATCAACCTAAACAAAATATGCAGAACTTTTAACAGTGTAATCCAGTTAGATTTCAGAACACGCAACGGCACAAAGTGAAAGGTGCAACTAGTGGTGCCGGAGGTCAAGTGCGCGCATGGGACCCATCACAGCCACCACAATCACCTTGTTGTTACTGTCTGATGGAGCAACAGCAGGTGCCCAAATATCTCGCACCTTGGCACTATAACAAGTATACATTCAAAAAGGTTAGTAACAGTGACCAACAATTCATAAGGATACTTGTCAATGTCAATGGTCAACGATGTCATGCTCTAGAAAATACCGGTGCCTCGTATAATTTTGTAAAACCCAAATTTGTAAATTCATGGGATAATTACATAATTAAATCAGCAACATGGGATCAAAGTAGTACGACCTTGGGACAAGCAAAAATCGCTGTTAACGTAAGAGATATCAAGAATGTTACTACCACAATTGTCATACCTGAAATACGCAAAGATGCAATTTTGGGAGTCCCATGGTTGGCAGAACAAAACACTATTGTTGATCATGCAGCATGCAGGATAAATTTTGGTTCGAAGGAGCAGAGAACAGTGTATAGTTTCGATAAACAACCTACAGAAACTTTTCCAACAGTAACACTTAGCAGTATTGATAATAATATTCCCGCCGAATATCAGACTTCAAAATTTATTAAATCATGTAGGGATGTATTTGCCACGCATGATTCACTCAGACGTACAGCAGTAGCAGAGCATGAAATCCTGTTAACGGAAGAACCTGTGTGTACAAGCCCTCACAGTTTTTGCCACATAAAACAAACATAATTAAAGCACAAGTACAGGAAATGTTGAACGCTGGTATTATTGGACCAACTGACAGTCACTACAACTCAGCAATTACACTCGCGCCAAAAAAATATGGCATGTGGCATTTTTGCATGGATTCCAGGCCACTCAACCAAGTAATGCAAAATTCACTACCTCCGTTCATTAGTGTTAAGAATTGATGGCAAGGTAGTGGAGCAAAGTTGTGTTCATTAAGGTTGGGAGCGAGACAGGTAAATGTTATGTAGATTCTCACCAACTCTTCTACTTGTAGATGATAGGAGCCAGATATTTTAAGCGAAATACCAACTAGCTGGTGTAGAGGAGACTCTTTTCCTCTCTGGGTCGTGTGCCGACGACTTGCACTCGGCACTTGCACTTTCCTACCTGCTTACGTCAAGAGCACTCTCTTTGGCGCCTGTGGTCGCACTCGTAACTGAGGTCTTCATAGTTCGACCGCTGTGGTGCACTCTCCAACTGGTGCGCACGAGTGTCCGGTAGAGTGCTGGTAGCTGCAGCAGCTGCCAGCGACGGCAGGCAAATGGGCTAGGGGGAAGCAGATGGTGTCAGGAACAATAATAAATTTAGCTTACTTCAGGTTGCGGTAAAATTGCTATTGTTGTTTTGCATCCGGCAATAAACCATTCCCACATTTACTATATGTGACTTAATCCAGAAAAATAAAAGGAATGCTTGTTTTTCTAAATAAAATTTGTAATTTTTCTTAGTTCGAAAATCGACATGGGAATATATGCACATTTTTGATATAGAAGTTTTAAATGTCATTTTTAAAAATAAATAATCGCAGAATAGGGATTTTGTAAATTACAAAGTGAATTTTTAATACCTTTATGGTAAGTTCATTAATACTATGAATGTGAAAATAAATACGGCATGGAAGTTCTCTGAAATTAATGTAGATTTCACCCAAGGCAAAGAATAAGTATAGTTTTGCTTTGCGTGTCATACTAAGCAAACACATTTAGATGATCTATAAGTCTTCTCTAGGGGAAATCTTAGTTTTGTTCTGAAACCCTGATTAAATGTTAGATTTTCTTTACGAAATAATGGTATTTTTATTACTCGAATTAGTGTGAATGGTAAGAAAATTAATATACGTGAAATTGCCGCGGCCAGTTTACACATGTTTTATAGTTTTTATCCATTTTACTGATTGGAAACTTTAAAAGTTGGCAAGTCTGGATTGTTCCGATACCTTCAGAAGTAGCAGCTTTTTCTGGCAATCACACGAGCGTTTCAATGCAGATAGCTACTCTGTTTTCAAGATATCATAAAATGCCTTCGATTTCAATTTGTGCAATCTGTGCTGTACCATCAAGTCATTTTTCTCTGAACCATTAGCACTGATTATCAGAGCTTTTTAACGAATGCAATCCGAACATTCATCCATCGCAGGTGTGTTAAAGCTGATGTTAAAATCGTGGATGATCTCACGAAAAAAGTGATACCTAACACCAAGTGATGCACTGTTTTCATTATTTCAGGCTTCCATAGTGTACGAATTGAATAATAACCTGGTAAATATTGACGTGTGCTTTTATTCCTAGTGTAGTGTGGTTGCACACATTGTGTTATCTGAATAAATGTCCTCACATTTTGTTTCCTGATATGATATGTTTTTGATTGAGTATTCCCTCCGTGTTTCTCTTAAAGAGACTGCCCTGTACACCCTTGTTCTCTTTCTCCCTTGCCCTTCACACAGCAATACTCTAACATTGTCCATGCTTTTGGAAATCTATTCAATACAATAAAATACTATATCCCGACATGTAAAGCCACATTTCAGTGACAACTCAAAATACAAACAACAGAAGTTGTTTGGATGTGAACAGTACTGGCAACATAAACATGTTCTATTTCCTAATATTTGCTGTAAAGTTATGGAATGAGATATAGGACAATAAAGAATGTGTGGACATGAGCAGTTTTGGAACATTAGCATCATAGAACTACAGTGGATGAAGACAGTTTTGCTCCCAAATTATATGTGTTGGATAACACAAGTTGGTTTTCGAATAAACACATCGTGGGATAAGACGAGTTATGGAATAGCATCCGTAACTTTCCATAGTCATTGTAGCAAGAGAAGACAATACTCTCACGAATAGAAAAAATTGAAAAAAAAGGAATTCAGATTGGGCTTTATAGCATTGGTGGGGTGTAATTAGTCATAAATAAGCATAATCCATTAAATGGGTCGTCTTATGTTGAACTAGCAGATACAATTAAAAATAAAATAGAAGCATAAATGTGAAAAATGATGATCAAAAATGTTTTCTTTGGGCAATAAAGTTTGCATTGTTTCCAGCAGAAAAAAAACCGCATAGAGTATCTAATGGCCCTATTCATAGTCGTTTTTAGTCCAAGAAGATCATCCTCCGGCTAATATTTTTCATATTCAGAGAGTATTTCTATTGCTAGTCTGAGGACCATCTTGCTTTATTACGGCCTGACTTTTATTCCGGACTAAGGGTAGGATTAACGAGGTATTAGGTCAAAAATAAACATGGCGAATATAAAATACGACAGTTTCGGTAATATTACATTCCAGCGAAAGCTAGATAAAATTTACGAAACATAAAAATTAAGTTTATAGCCGATTCTGTGAATCTGTATGCAAAAATATGCCAACCTAATGAATGAAATGTTCTCGTAATAATAATTAAAATGAAATATACCATATAAGCTTAATAAAACATGAGTTTGTAGCTACAGGAATGCCTTTCTATTCTTGTGTCAATCAAATGCTTTCTCTGAAAACAGATTCTTTGGAGATGCTATATTAATACACTCAAAGAGAATTTTAATACAAATCCATGCGTGCATATTACTGAGGTTGGGTGTGCGCTGTGCACTGTTCACAGCTCGGTCCTTACAAGTGTACACCTTAATGTTCAAATAGTAATCGTTAATAGGTGGTAGTGTTATAGGTCAGTTTCCCAAGTCGGGGTGTACACAGTGTACTGCCCCTCACGTTAAATAATTTTGTGTGTGTATCCATATATATGTATATGTGTATATATATATATATATATATATATATATATATATATATATATATATATATATATATATAGGTTAGCATACAATAGACAAATTTAACACAAAAAAAGTGGTTAACACGTGCGCCTCACATGCCGAAAGCTTATCTTTGGACTTTAGGCATGCATGAAGGGAATAAAAGTGTAAGCTGAAGAGTGGTGATGGGTGCGAGTGAGTCAAGGTGGAGAAAAAGTGATGGGGCTTCGAGGGGGGCTAAGAAAGTGGGTGATAGGAGGCAACAGTGCTACGTTAGCCTTGGCTCTGGCCATCGTCACCGGTCTGGGGGCTGGGCGGGGCCCTCATCTTCCTCTTCTTCCTCGGCGGCGGGTTTCAAGTGCTGCATGGAAAGGAGAGGTCGGCGAAGTTATGGGGTGAACGACAAGGGGTTGGTAAGTTGTCCGATGAGAGGGTTAGGGAGATGGCGGGCACAGGATTGCTTGAAATGGTCGGTGTTGGTAGCGAGAATGGAGTGAAAGTGAGGGATGCGGGCAGTGCTGAGAACTTTGTCTCGGGTAACGGGTAGGGGAAGGCGGTGGATGAGGCGAAGCAAGTGAAAGAAGATGTGGGTGGGCGGGCAGAACATGTGGGTGGTGACGCGGGACCAGGTGGGGCAGGCATAGGTGAGAATGGGGACGACGAAGGTGCTGAAGACGGTGATGTGGGTGCCGGGAGAGGTGCCAACTAAAGGGCGGAGAACAGGAGCGAGGTGAATCATGGCGGTGCGGGCTTTGGTGGTGATGGAGTCGAGGTGAGGTATGAAGTTGAAATGGGAATCGAAAATGACACCAAGGTAGTGGGCTTGGGGTGACAGGGGATGACTGAGGCTGAAAGGCATGCTCCTCGGTGGGGTGTAGGCGGGAGAAAAGGATAGCTTCTGATTTGGTGGGGTTTAGCCCGATGCCATGGGCTTGTAGTTGGGATTGGATGGAGGTGAAGCCGCTGCTGAGGCGGTCGCTGAGCATGTGCTCGTGGACATAGGAAGATAGGAGACAGGTGTCGTCGGCATATTGGATCACGTGGGTGGCAGGAGGGACTTTGAGGTCGGCGATGTGGACGGAGAAGAGGAGGGGGCTCAGAATGGATTCTTGTGGGATGCCGGTATGAATGTGGTGAGGGGCAGATATGGTGGTCTCCACCCGCACCCGGTAGGAGCTACCCTCCAGGTATGAGCAGAAGAGGCGAGTGAGGTGGGGCGGGATGTTCATTGAGGAAAGGGGATTGAGTTGTTAGTGGGGGACGGAGTCGAAGGCCTTGGCCAGGTCGAGGAGCACCATACCCGTGTGTTGGCGCCGGGCGAAACCAGTCACTAAGACACGTCTCACCAGGGCGATGGCGTGGGAGGTGGAATGATGGGTGTGAAAGCCAAACTGGTGGTTGGGGAGGATATCAGAGGCGAAAACGGAGAGGAGAAGGCGGTTGTAAATTACTTTCTCGGCCACTTTGGACAGGTTGGAGAGAAGGGTGATGGGCCAATAGGGGGGAGGAATGTCGGGGGTTTACCAGGTTTGGGGATCAGGACGACGATGACGGATTTCCAGGTGAAGGGAAAGTGGCACTGGAGGAGAATTGCATTGATGAGGCAGGTGAGGAAGACAGTGTGGATTTGCGGTGGAAGGCATGGGGCAGGGGGGGGGGGCTGGAATGGAGTCGATGCCAGGAGCAGCATAAAGGCGAAGGTGGGAGAGTACGATGAAGATTTCTCGGGGGTGGCGAGATGGAAAGAAGGGCGATCAGGTAGAAGGGTGACGGTGAAGGAGTCGGGGGGAGACGGGCATCCTCATCCTTGGAAGAGTTGGAGGAGATGGAAGGAAGAGGAACAAAGGAGATAGTGGTGTGCAGGTATGCCGAGATGGCCTCAGATTTCTCCTCGGCCGACTCGGCGGTGGAAGGAGTTGGTGACTATGAAGGAGGGGAAAAGAGGTCGGGGAGCTTGTGGAGAAGGGAGCATGTGTTCCAGAGTAGGAATCTAGGGGGGGGGGAGGGGGTCCATCGAAAAACTGGAGGAAGACATTTAGGAGGATGTCCAGTTTTTCGGTAGGGAAGCGGGCCCAAGAAAGGGCGGTGATGGTGGATCGAATGAGGGGGAGGTATTGTCGAATGAATGCGATGATTTCGCAGAGTGAATCGTCGAGGGAGGAAACAGGGCCTTCGGCATCAGGGTGGGTGGTGGGTGGAGGGACGTGAGCAGAAACTGGGACTTGGCGGGCAGGGGGTGGCATCTGGGCAGGAGCAGGAGAGTTAGGGGCTTGGGTGCGGGCCTGGGCATGGGCGAGCCAGGGCTTGACCTTGGGGGCGGCAGGGAATTCACGAATGGAAGTGATATCAGGGACAGGGTGGGTGGTGGGGGTGGTATTGGTGTTGGTTGTGGTGCTTCGAGGGTGGCGTTGAAGGTAGCGGATGTGGTTTGGGTATGAGGGATCGGTGGCTTTGTGGGGACCGTCACAGAGCAGCACTTGGGTGTTTCTTCTCGGGAGATGCAGTCTCAGGACCAGTGTTATCTGGCCCATCGGGAACATTGAAGGCGGCTGGTGCAGCGAAGGGACGAATGGCCGAGGCCTTGTCAACGATAGCACTGCGGGATTCGGCTGGAGCCATGGAATGGTTCAATGGTGATGACCCAGCAACCAAGTGAGCAAAGTGAGTAGAAGAGGGAAGCCTCCCCATCTCGATTGGTGGTGATCAGAAAAGAGGCAGTGGTGGCAGTGTCGGATGATCGGATACAAGTGTCGGAAGAAACAGTAAGTTTACGGGCAGTCAGTTCTGTCTGTACTTCCTCAAGTGAGGTGGTGAGGCGGAGGCATCTGATGACTATGCAGTCCTGTTTTTAGCCAGGATGGCGTGATATGTTGGGTGAGAAGCCAAGGGAATAAACATGATTAAAAAGGAATTAATGATCGTGAGCATTGGCAGAGTAGAAGGAGGTGTGGTCGCGTACAGATGTCATGGAGAGGGGGCCAGTGAGTTGTGATTGAAGGTTTTTCGCTTTGAGAAACGTCTTGTTCTCAATGGAAACGAGGCAGGCGATGGGTGGCATACGAGGTGATGTTGATTTTTTTTGTGGTTTTTTTTGGGGTGGGGGGAGGGAGGTGCTGGTGGTGTCTGAGGTGTCAGTTTTGTTGGCAGTGGAAGTGACTCTGAGCGTGGCAGGTTTATGAAGGTGGTCGTCAGATGAGGCAGGTGAGGGTGATAGGTGTGAGAGCATCGTCGGTGTCAGCATTGATAGATTCGAGGGATGAAAATCGATTGTGAAGGGTGATTTGGTCGGAGGAGCGGTTGGTCTTGGAGCCCTTGGAGGTCCTCTTCGGCACGGTGAAGCCATCCTGGTCCATCGGCGTCGAGGTCTCTTGTAGTTGGGCGGAAGGAAGGGAGAGTTGCTGGAAAACAGGTGATCCGTGGTTGATGACAGAGATTAGTGGGTAGAGTGTAGAGGGGAGGGGGGTCAAGGGTGGCATGTGGAGTAATGAGGTGGAAAGGTGTGCGGAAGTGGAGAGAGGTCGGGCGGCATCTGCTTCGTTCCTGGGGTCCTGGAGGTCGGGCATGTGAAGGTCGGTGTGATGTGTCTTGAAGTTTCGAAATTCTCGCAGGCCTCATGGGATTCGGCGGCTGTGAGCGGCACGTGGTTGTGGATGCGGTGATCCATGGCAGTCATGGAAACGGTCAGATGGGGCGATGAAATGGCGTGGAATGTTGATAATGATGCGATGGTGGTTGTTACAGTGGTGGTGGTGGCGGCAGTGACGTGGGTTTGTAGTGTGTCCGGTGAGAATTGCAGGGGCGTGTCGACGATGAAGTCAGTCGAGCAGCGTGTAGTCCGGGAAGATATGACAGGGTTCGGACGTAGTCGGGCAGGTTTAGGGGCTAGAGATGAGTTGCCCCTTTCTCCAGAGGACGCAGTGCCGAGGGAAGGGTCCCCCCTCCCTACATACTGCCCCTAAGGAGGAGGAGTTAGTTGCCTGCAGCTGCATCATTGCTCGGAGTAGCGCCTTACTGTCCCCTGGCCTGTTGTAAACATGCTGGTTAGCGGTGCTAGGACTAGGGGGCAAGGGTTGGCAGCCTGTCCTAGAGGACATCAGCCCAGTTGCGCCCTGGTTCGGGGTCACGGGAAGGGAGTCAAGTCCAAACTCCCCCCTCGTCCGAAACCAGTAAGCCTTAGTGGGGGTTTACAACTAATACAAGGCACACTCTGTTGATGTCCTCCGGAACCAGCTCCATGTCTCCACTGCGACGGCGATGAAGCTGTAAAGTAAGCGCGCTATCTGCCGGCACAGGCTCGAGCTCCATGCGGCGGGCTCGGCACGCCGAACCTAGATGGCAGAGAACACGCACGTTGTCAATATTAAGACCAAAATTGTTATATTTAGGGTCTTATTCTTATTTGCAGCTTCATACAAGAATGATCCAGAGATGATCTTCCTAGGAGTTGGTCTGGGGTTAGTCCGGACTAAGGGTGGGCTAACTATATCATATTCATAAACCCCTATTAGAGCGAAACTAACTTTAGTCGAAGGATATTCGAAGTACACTGTTGCCAAGTATACATTGCAAGGGCACTACAGATTATTCGTCTCAAATAAAACGTACATTTACACTCATGACAAAATAGTAACCAGATATCGCTAAAGACAATATAATTTTTTTTTTATAAAAAGGTTTTTCCTTCTCAAATTGAACAGTAATTTGCAATAAGCGTTAATGTGTGTAGTATTGTGTGCTGAATTGAAAATAAAATTATAAGTTTTGTAAATATACATATACCCCACAAAGTAATTTTGGAAGCAAAATATTATATACAAAGTTGGGTATCATCATGTGGGAAATTGAGGACCATTTGACACAAAATGACTGACGGAATTTCATATATAGCGTATAAGCAAATGTTTGTGAAACACCCACTGGCATCTTAGAGTATGTAGAGAATGTGTGGGTGATGTTTGCCAAAGAGTACATACTGCTTTTTTGTGGTAGACCAACTGTTCCTTATTACTGAGGAAACGTGATCAGCAAGGCTATGTTCCATTTATGGCATACCGACTATATGTTGTTGTGCAGTTACAAATAGCATATGCATTTCAATTGATTTTTATTTCATGTATATATAAAGTAAGATTATCACGTGGCATTGCTAGTAATAGTAAAAAAAAATAATTTTTAGACCAGAAACCTGCCAAGCATAACACGCAAAAAAATGCATTATTTTGCATTTTAAATTCTACCTGAAAGTAGTCCGAAATTAATATACTAGTGTTTTAAACAAAACATATAAAGCCCTGTCGTATTTATTACGTTAAATTGCGCTCCCTTCTACGAGGGCACTTGACATGAACACTGTAGGCTATTGTAACCGGCCATGCGGTGAAACTGTGAAAAATTCCTTGCGACAAACATTGATTACAGAAAACTTAAGCTATCTGGGGCAATGCTATTCCCGCAGGGAGAGGAGGTGGCTTACTAGGCAGCTGTTGAAGGAAAGGAAGGTTTCATAATATTAAAGTCTATTGCAGTTACTGTCCAGATACAAATTTGATAAAGGTCGTCCAGCATGCATGGGAAAATGCCGGAGTTCACAGCACGCACTCCGCCTCCGTTGGTTGCTATGCGCTGACTGACTTCCTGCTCGATGCGCGAGCTCACCTCAGCTCACCCTCGTGCCGAAACTGTACTACTTTCTGACATTACTTGCAGTTCGTACCCTTGCAGCATGTTATGTAACTAAATGAATATTCAAAAAGGAGAAAAAACATCCTACAATATAAAACTCCTGTGAATGAAATGGACAAAGTACTTCATGAATGGTGAAATAAATAATGATACATAACTCTTGCATGATGACAATTAACACTCAATAAAACAAAACAAGCAATACATATTTTAATAAAAGCACAATAACAATGTCTTTGATTAGGTTTTTATACTCTTAGTTCAAATGATAGGCCTATATAATTCTTCTCCGCTGTGTCTCCATGGCAACCACCAGCTACTCTGTGCCAGCATGCCCTTGCACTTGTGCTGCCCCTGTTCACTCCAGTCTTAGGGATAGGAGCATGTGGCATACATCAAAAGCCCCCCCTTTTTTCTGAGACAGTTTGTAGGCCATCTGATGTTACTGGCAGCAGCTGCAGATGCGGGCCAGCCTCCATGACTGCAGGTGTTACCGCTGCTCCTGTGCCCCTGCCGCACGATACGTTACCGGTGGTTGCCCCTTCCTGCCAGGCCACTCTGGCTGCTTGCATTGTTGACACAGTGGTGACGGGTGTTCCCACCGATGTGACCGCCGAAGATAGAGCGAGCTCCCTGACTCGCTGCCCTCGCTGTCACCTTCCTCGCTCCTGCCGTCTTGCTGGTTCCACCGACTCTGGTTGCGACCCGGATGAACAGCCCCTGCAAACACACCTGTACTTACATTAACACCATGCTTTAGTTCAACCTGATTATTTACATGTTCCTCATGCTTCATAGCTTGCTCCTGCGCCCCCTGCTCCTCCTCTGCTTGCACTTTCACATGCTCGTCGCATTCCTCTTGTTCTTGCGCTGGCATGTTTGGAACCATTACATATAGACACCACGTAACTCCTGCACACTTTCCTCCCTTGCATCTCCATGAAGTGCAGATGCACCTTCAGTACTGCTCCTCTCATCATGGAGCTCATTGACTGTGTTCCCTTGCTGCCTCACCTCTGATGGTGAACATTCATTGGCACTGGGCGGGTCCTCTGCTGTGTCTCTCCTCTGAAGTGCTACCACACTTCACATCTCCTCTTGCTCATCCCTGAGCTCAGCATGGTCTCGCCGTTGTGGGATTGGGACACATCGGGACCAACTTCGTCGTCGATGGCACCCGGGGTTGGCCGGACGTCGTCCCGATGTACCCTCGCCTTTCTCCTTCCCATGCAGACTGTGTATGTGGCTGGCAAGTGCATTTGTAGCACTTGGCGTGGCCCACTACATCATGCTGATAACCCTGCACAAAAGTCTTTCTATGCCATGTAATGGGGGTGCATTCGTACATATACAGCTTGTTCTTCATGCAGTAGCGGTGGTTGGCGATTTGTGACTGGTAGCCATCTTGCAGAATAACGGTCTTGCTGTTGCCTCACTTCGCGAAAGCATCTCTGCTGCTGTCGTCATTGTGTGTCGGTGCTCAGCATTTTGCTGCTTTCCTCCCGCTGCGGATATTTTGCCTCCCCCGGTAGGCGTAGATTACGGCCTAACAATACTTCAGCAGGTTATTTTCCAGCACGTTAACTCTTCTCCTGAGTGTGTAGAGAATGGTGACTATGTGGTCTGCCCAGGTGGCGTGGTGTTCGCATACACGTAGCCGTAACTGAGCTTTTATTTCCTGGTTCCTTCATTCTGTTGGATTGGCTCTCGAGTGATACACGATCATTGTGACGTGGTTAACGCCCCATCCGGTACATAGCTCTCTCCACTTAAGACACTTAAATTGCATTCCGTTATCTGTTAACAGGTTATGTGGAAATCCCCGGCGCGGGATAAATTGCTCCTCCAATGCTTTTACCACGTTTCTTGTGCTTGCCCTGCTAGTGGGGTATGCCTCCGTCCATCTCGAAAAATTATCAACCACGTGAATAGACGAAAACTATAGCCCTCGCACATGTGGGGACACACACTCTCCTTTTTCCTGGTTGTTGAACCGAACAGGTCTCCAGACTGCCGTCTACTATGTGCCATCCCTCCACTCCTCATTGTTCACATCGTCTTGTTTTTCCTTCATAAATCTGCAACTTCTTTGCGCCTCCACGACTTTCCTGTACAAGTCGCTAATCAGACCTTCATGGTTGGCAGCTATGATTTGTTGCACCTATACTTCTGATACTGGGTCGCGCGAATTTGGCAGTAAAATGTCCTCACGCCCTGCTCCATCGCAGGCAATTCCCCATTGTTGGCATTGCGTGACAATGCATCTGCCAGTTCATTTTATTATCCAGGCACATGTTCCACTAAAAAATCGTAGGTCTGCAAGGCCCATCATGTTAATTACTCCTTCCCTCTTACATACTATGCAACCACACAAGGCAATGGTTATCGCTCCGTAGTGTGAACATCTGGTATTCGAGGTATGCACAGTATTTCTTGACCGCCCAAATGACTGCCAGGCATTGCCTTTCATTGACGTCATAAAATATTTGGCCTGCCCTAGTTTCATGCTCGCAAAGTCAATAACGTGTTTCTCCCCACTGTTGCTAACCTGGTACAATACAGCACCTATTCCCTCTTGGCTTGCGTCAGTCTGAAGGTACAAATGCTTGCTTGTGACATAACATGTTAGTGTCGGACATTATCTACATTCACGCTTGATGTCTGAAAATGCTTTCTCCATCTCGCTTGTCCACTGAAACTGTATCTGTGGCGACAACTGCTCCGTTAACGGCACGGAGATTGTTACGAACCTTGGGTTGTGCTCTCGCAGCCAATTTGTGAGTTCGAAAACTTCCATAGCTGCTTGTGTGTTTTAGGTTGCAGGTAGTTGTCAATGAGCCTTAATTGTTCCGGATTGGGCAGGTTTCCCTCCTGATCGACTATGTGAGCTAAAAAATCAATGCTGGTTTTACCCACATGGCATTTCTCAATCGATCACGTGAGGGCATTTATTGCGAGTCTCTCCAGGACTACTGGTAAATGATGCACATGTTTCACCCAGCTGTTTTACCAGATGATTTTGTCACCGAGATACACCAGCGAATACTCTCCAATGATGGCATCCAGCACACATACCATCATTGCCTGGAATTCGTGGGTGCACATCTTAAACCAAATGGCATTGTACAAAATTGAGACTGCCAGACATCTGGGATAGTGAATGCTGTTTTCGGCCTGTTGTCAAGATTCACCGGCACCTGCCTACATCCGCTCTTTAAATCCATGATGTCCAAACTTTCAGCTGCTCTAGTGTGCTTAATGTGTCTTTTACACTTATATACGGCGGAAGTGAGCTGCATGTTACTTGGTTCTACGGTCAGAAATCTATGCAAAATAGCCAAGTTACATATTTTATCGTAGCTAATGTGATTGCCGAATTTATGTGACTATCCGTCAGTTCGATCTCTCCATCATCAAGTATCTCATGAATTTGCAGTTTTATTATATGCGTTTGGTGCGGCAAATAGCCTAGTGATGTGGTGTGTACAGCTTTTCTTCTAACAATGGTATTGCATGCTCAGTGACAGTTGTGAGCTTCAACGCATTGTTTCTTCCAAATACATCACGGTGTTTGCCAATGACATGCTGAAATGCAGTCTGGTACTCGTGTGGGACCTGGTTTTTCAAATTCTGCTATCTTGACTTCGGGTAGGTACCCATCGGACATCAGTCCAGGCTGTACACCGTGTGTCTTTCTTTCGTGCCAAAATGTATTCTCCTTGCAGCTGGCTCCACGATGGTGTGCTGTTCTGTTAGCCAAAGTATCCCCAAACTTGCTTCTTCACGTATTATGGCATAATAATGACCGTTGTATTTGTTTTAATGTCAAGTACTTTCCTATGGCTGTACTACAATGTTCATTTGTGGCCAACCGAATCACGTGGTCTGTAGGCATCACATCCTGATTACCTACAAAGTGCAGTCGTATGACGTGTGAGGCTCTAGTATCAATTAAGGTGTGGCACAACTGGCCGTTGATAAAAACTAAAATGTGGATAAATGGTGCATGACTACTGTTGTTTGTTGTACCGATACTTGTTGTGGGGTTAATTTTGCACTTGTGTTCCAAATTTTTGCGGATGGGGTGCAGATGCATTCAGCTCATCCACCCTGTTGTTTATGTACTGCCACTTCTTTGATTTGTCTCATATGTGGGTTATTTGGGCATCTATTATGCCAGTGGTACTGTGGGGTTGGGCAGTACATATACGAATAAAGGTGGGTAGTCCGGATTCCATCGTTGCTATTGGGTATTACCGTTACCTGTTATGTTCCAGTACTGTGGCTTCTGGCCACAAGACCCCCATGGCTCCACTCCTCTTCTAATCCTGCTTATACATATTTCCATGCATTTGCCCATGATTCACATTTTCATGCTATTGCCTTCTAAATTCCTTTTCATCCATTTGCCTGTTATTATTACTTTGAGAATGATTTGAAACATTTTTTGTGATCTGCCAGATGGATATGTATTGAGACTGTTCTCTCTTTGCTCGCATCACCCTCTTACTATATTTGGGTCACGCTTCGTGATTCATGCATTCTCTTCAGAGTTATTGCAGCATGCATTAAATCTTCTAATATTCCATTCAACAGAGATATTAAGGCTGCTCTGAATTCAGGTAGAGCATTTTCAGCAATTACTTCTAGTACTTCCTGCTCTGGGAAGTTTAGATGGAAATGTTTGACAAGTTGACTTTTACATGTAATTAAAGCAGTTAATGACTCACTCAATTGTTGACCCTCCAGAGTCAATCTGTTTTGAACCTGTACAGAGGCAAAGAGCTCTCTGAACCTGCACTCAAATGCATGTCGAAACTCCTCCCACTGAAGTAAGTCCATATCAGTCTTAAGGGTAGGAGAAGGTGGCACTCGTCAAATCCTACATGCAAAATTCATCACTTCTTTTTTGGGATTGCTATGATAGTGGGATATTTGGTTAATTAAACAAGTTTATGTACAATGTTCACACTAACAACTATGCAATAGTATTTTTATCTGTCCTTTAATTCTACATGCAAAATTAATAGATACATGTAGGTATCGATACTTTCTTTCGATAAAATTAGCAAGTAAAAGTATCGATACCTACGAGGTATCACATTCTTTCGATACAACTACCTAGATAAAATATCGATAACTACCACCTACGTGGTATCGTTTCATCCCTATTCCCGCTATAAGTAGGGATGTTGTGAGACTACTGATATGATACTGGTATCGATACTTTTCTTTCGATACGGGGTAATTTGGAATCGATAATTTTAATTCGATATTTAACCAGTATCATACCAGTAAATGTTTTGTTACCGATACTTTCTTTTCGGAATTCCAGCAGTTAATTTTGAACTCTTTCAATCCAAATGCCCCAAAAATATAAATATGTTATTTACTCTATACAATAATAATATAGAAAGCAGCACACATAAGTATTTTACTTGATTTATAATTAGAACGATACCCAAATATATCTAATATTAATAAGTGCTGTGCTCTATATTTTTTTCAAATAAAAAATCAGATACGAATAAAAAAAAGAATTTGTATAGACCGCGAAATGAGAAAACAATCCAGGTATTGAAATGTACATAGGAGGACAACGACGAATAGGCAAATATCCACACGTTAAGTACCACTGAAATGAACTGGCGACAATCAGTGGGTTAATGTGTTAATGATTATGCAGATCATGAGTTTTGTATCACAGAGAGGAACACCTATATGAGTCAGATCTTACCCTTGGAGACTGGAAGTTATGGGTGCTGAATAAAGGGGAAATTTCCCTTAACACAGATGGGAAAGTCACTGAAAATATGAAAATTTTTATACTATCAGCAAAGCTACAAGGAACAAAGTCCATTGGTGAAGAATGCGTTTAATGGCCAACTCTACTCATCAATCAGTGGTTACAAATCATAATAATTTTCAAATGGCATTAATAGCAGCATAGGTAACTCAAATTAACTCTTATCATTATACTAATGATATTAAGGGGCCTATGAACTGAAACATTTTCTGTGAAATCGTAGTTTGCATGTAAATGCATATCTCAGTAAATAAAAGTTCTGAAAATACGAAGTTTTACCAGGAAGGATAAAAAACTATTGTCTTCCCTATGTTTTTTCTTTTATTATATTAAGTGTATTAATGGAGAAAAAAATAGTGAAAGTGTTCAAAAGTAGCATTTTTAAAGCTTTCCTATGCAGTTTCTTTAAGCAGTAAGATAAAAGTACGCTTATACACAGGTTGTTTGATCTGTGTACTTTCATTGCGTGTAATAAAATTACACTGTTACAGATCTAATTTTCACAGTTAAAGCATTACAATGGAAAGACTGCATGCTTGCACGTAGGAGCGAAGAGGCACTAGGTGTGCATGTTAGTGTCACCCATATTGCTTCCTAGCTTCTTGACCTTAGACACGCCGGTCCCCATAAGTAATAAGGCAGCTGGCAGTTATATGTCCTAATCTGTTCAAAACTATAGTGTTCTCGTACAAAATTCACTGCTAATTAAAATGCCACAAAAAACTAGTTAATGTTATTGCCTGGCTTAAACCAGAATATTTGGGTAGATACAAGAGAAACTTATACTGAGGGTTTCTGTGAGACTATAACAGGATGTCTGATTACATCATCAAAGCAGTATCACAGGTCTCAGTTTCACCCCAGGAGTGTATGGCTAATGGCTAATTAGTCTGATACATGTACGATATATATTGCAGATTAAAACCAGTAACTACTTAATAGCCCTCTTCATTTGTGCTCCTTTGTAGGGGAAACTTAGGAGATTTGACCAACCCCTCCTCTACTTAAAATGCCAAAGAACATGTGCTACTTCATAGTGACTGTTGTTGTATACTATATCCAAACCATAGAAAATAACATGTAATAGTTGAAGAAGTGATGCAGAAGAGAGTAGTCAATGGTTATGTTTCTGTCAATAAATTGTTGTTGTTTTTAGAATTTATTTGCTATAAGGAAGGTAAGATCAGTTTATTTTGTGTTTTAATGTTAGTCTTCCAAAATATTAAGTATACTTTTATCTAAAACACGATATTATTACAATATTATTCCTGTCTAATATTAACTGCAGTTCAAGCAGTATTATCGTAAAAGTTTCTGGTATTAGGTTTGACCCACAAAAGTGATGGTGGTATGACCCACCTATTTTAAGTTCATACAGGAAATAATTTGTGTAATTTAATCATAAAATGTATACAGCTGTTTTCAAAAAAGGTATTTCACATTTTATTTTTATTTCAATTTTAGATGAAGTTTTTCTCGAAGCCACGGGAAAATGCAAGAACCAAAGTTTCTCCAGCCATAATGAAAGAAGCATTTGTGCAAGTGACAACATGGTAAAAGTGTACATTGCAATAGCAAAAGACTATGGCATTGATGGGAAAACTTTAGGCAAGTATGTGGCTATTGTTATAAAGAGAAATTTCAGGCCAATCATGATTCGAACCAAGTATTTTCTCAAGAAAAGGAAAATAGTTAGAAATCGTACCTCATTCTGTCTGCAAAGTTAAATTTTGGCTTAACCCCTCTAACAATGCGAAAATTTGCCTTTCAGTATGCAGTTGCAAATTATGTTGTGGTCCAAAATATTGGACAGATCATGAAATAGCAAGTTATACATGGTTGAAGGGTTTCATGCACCGCCACAAAGAGCTTTCTTTAAGGAGTCCACAAGCAACAAGTTTAGGAAGGGCCATAGCATTTAGTAAAACAGTAGCAGAATATTTTCCCAATATTAAAGAAGTTTTAGAAAAATGCCCCTTAGGCCCCGAGGCAATTTTCAATATAGATGAAACAGGATTCACAACAGTTCACAAGCCAGGAAGAATAATTTTGTTTAAGGGTGTAAAACAAATAGGCAAAGTAACATAAAGAGAATGAGGAACATTGGTTACGGTGTGTTGTGCCATTAGTGCCATCAGAACTGCAGTTCCATCGGTTTTTGCATTTCCCCGTGTACGAGTCGCTGAACATATGAAGACTGGAACTCCTCCAGAATCTTTGTGTCTGACTCATCCTAGTGGCTGGATGACTGGGATATAATTTTGAACTGTATTTGAAACACTCCATTAAGTTCACTCGATGTTCTACTGAAAACAGAGTTTTAATTTTCTTGATAACCGTGAATGTCATATGACTCCAAAAGGACTCCAAATCTGCAAGGATAGTGAAATAACACTGGTTACATTGCCACCACATACAAGAAATCGGTTTCAATCCTTAGACAGAATAATTTTTAAACCTTTCAAGGCATATTACAACGTTGCAGCAGATGATTTTATCCATGCAAACCCAGGAACACCAATAAATATATCTATCACATTCCTGGCATAGTAGCAAAATCTTTTGGTAAAGATTTCACTCCTGAGAACATCCAAGAAGGCTTTGCCTGCACTGGCATTTGGCCTCTGAACTCATAAATATTCTCAGAAAGTGATTTTCTTGCTGCAAATGTAACATATCGACCAGACCCAAAACTCATTCAGGAACATATTCAGTGTGGTTTTGGTCATTCTTCAGTTGCTAAAAATACTGAATTAGTTATAGGTAGTACGAATTCCAGTAACATAGCTGTTACTCCAGAACAGTTAAGACCTTTTCCAAAAGCAGGCCTACGAAAAGGAAGAGGCGGATGAAGGCCTTTGAAGTCCAGAATTCTTACTTCAACGCCCATAAAGACTACACTTGAGATCGAACATGCTTTGCGACTAGAGAAAAAAAGGAAAACGTCATCATAAATGAAACCATCGACGAATGTTAAAATAAAGTTTTTTATGATCTCTGATGATAGGCCAACAGAATTTGACAAGTCTTCTGAATACCCATCGGACTATTCTGAAATTGACAGTGACAGTGACCAACTATCAGACACTTCCGAGGAAGTACCTAGTATCAATCTAAGTCGACGAATATTCACTAGTGAAGTTTTCTTCAAAGAAAAGTGCTTTTTTTTTTACTATGTATGCAAAATTATGAAGAAGCACAATGAACGAGAATTTGAAGTTAAATTTCTACGGTGTTGCAGTCGGAAGTCTAAGTGTTTCGTTTTCCCTTATGAAGATGACATTGCTGATGTTATGATTTATGATATGCTCAAACTTCCCAAACCAACTGAACTTGGTGGAACTGAAAGATTGGCATCAAAATTGACATATAAACTCAATTTTTCAAAGTATGATATTCATTAAAACCCTAAAGGTGTCCCACACATTACTCATTAAGAGTTAAATGTTCTAATACATACATGCTGCATATATTAGCTATTTGATTGTTCTCTTGATTATTAGATTTTTGTGTAGTGGGTCAAACCACCACAACCATGGGCCAAACCATGGTTTGTCCCATTTGTACTATGTCAATGACTTTTGTAATAACTACAACACAATTGGCTTCCAAAAAGGACGAGGCTAGACAGTTTAAGAAGTGGGTGACAAAAGAAGTGCTACCATCCATACGCAAATATCGAGAATACATGTTAGAAAAAGTATAGGCAGTCATACACGGATATAGGAAGGAGCAAATCGCTCCTCCCTTTGAATACGCAGCCGCACGCCATATTTATCAATGAGCCGGGCTTGTATGCTTTGATCATGAAATCAAAGATGGTAGCTGCAGAACAGTTCCAGGTCTGTGTGTTTGAAGAAGGGTTGCCATCCATACGCAAGCACGGCATCGACCAGAAGTATAAACTGCTGCTAGATGCGACGAACACATTCATCGACAAGCACGTGCTATCGCCGACGAAAGATGTTATCGACACAGAAGGCAACCCATGATTCAAAGCGAAAGACGTTGCGAGAATACTTGGCTATGACAATCTGAAAAAGGCGTTGCAAGTGCATGTGATGGACAAGTACTAGAAGCCGTTGACGAATGTAGGTAGACCCCAAAATGGGGCCCACCTTAAGAATGCACAACCTATCACACTTTTTACAGAACCCATTTAAAACATTCTTATAGCCATATTAAAGAAAAATTATATAACAGTAAATGTTTTTAATGGATAACCATCCATTAATAACTAATAACCATACATGTTTGCTCACTATTGGACTTCGGTGATTCTTTCACTTTTATCATAATAAATTAGATTTCTTTGGCTTACTAATACCACATTACAAATAGTTGAAACCGATAATGGTTTATTAAAATCAAATCTAAGTTTCAGATTAGTTCGATTTTTACAATAGCGGTTTTTCTGTAAGAACAATCAATAACATACAATGGTATTCTCCCAATAAATGACACAGAGTTGAAGCACAGTTCATTATTACGATAAGGGGTATCTAGTTTAGTCTTTGAATTCCTAAAATCATTGTAAGCAATATAAACCTTATCGAAAATTTTATCATCAATGTTTAAATTCCAATTCTCTATGGGAAACACTTCATTCCATCCATTCTTAATACAAATATTTTTGACAAAACAAAAGTCAAACATTGAACCATGTGTGAATTGCCCAGGATCTTCTTTTCTGCTGTGCTGAAAACAAACAATGACAAAGTCTGGCATATCGAATTGGATTGAATTGAACTGATCTTTTATATCAAACTGAAATGAGTTTGCATTAGTAGGTACTGGTTTTTCAAGACATTGCCAATAATTAAAACCAATTGGAATTTTGGGGTGTTTGTATAGTTTTGCTTTAATTTCGTCTCCATAAATAGGATCGTATTCAACAATTGGCCACAGAATTTCCATTTTCTCAATAAAAATTATAACAGCATTTGGTATATTATCTACATCATCAGATCCATCTGCTTTCTTTGGGGGTCTTCTGTAAAGCGAAACATCATCATTAGAATTTCGAATTAATGTGATCTTGTACCCACCTTTCCAGAATATTTCATTACAATCTCTCATAAAGCCAAAAAAATATCTTAATGGATAGGTAATTGCATTACGCTTATCTTTCCTAACATATTTACCTAGTTCTATCCCCGACATTTGGAAGTATGCTGATTCTGATTCCGAACCTAGTAGTGTATGCATAATTGTTGAAGTGATGCCAGGGTTGTCAATACTTTCGATTATACAACCATGTTTAGAGATCTCTAATCTTGAGAACTGGAATGGGAAAAAATTCTTATAAAGGTCAATAGTTGAAGTTTTTTCATAATCTGCATTTGTATCTATTTTAGTTAGCTTATACTGTTGGTATACATAAGCTTCATTCGGACGTGAAAATGCATCGCCAATAGGAATATCAAACTAAATGCGATTGTTGTATTCATTCAAATTATTTTTTGTTTGTTCTTTTGGCGGAAACGACTGACGCTCATAACCTTCAATTTTTTGTTGATAAATTTATTATATAGAAAAAAATCTGAAACAACTACACTTTTCTTATCAACCCAAGAATTATGATTACTATCAAAACCTAACAATTTAATTAGCAGCTTATTTCCTTTTCTTCGCAAAACTTTTTCCACTAAGTAATTTGGTATTAAGCAGCTATGGCTCATAAAAAATACCTTTAATAAGTTCATTTTTTAAATCTTGTATTCTATATGTCATGGGGTTTGTGTGCAATACTTCACACACCTCAAATACTTCAGTGGACCAATTTGGTGTATATCCCTTTTCAAACAAATTTTTACCATTACTTATACGATCTTTATCTCCTATTGCAAACATTGGTTTAACAAATTTTCTTTCTTCTCCATTTATGTTGATTAGAATAGAACTTTCATTCTTTGCATTTACATTGGTGGGTTTCATTCCGATTGTACTGTGAACAGTGTTATTGTATTAACTTATTAATGTAGGTAACATAGCCACCCATTTATTGTTTTCATACACAGTAAATATCTTCCACATTTTCTTCTTCAATGTTCTATTAAATCTTTCTACAACTCTAGCTTTCTTTTCACTTCTATGTTGAATAGTGTGTTATGTTGTTATTGGCCATTAATGTCTTAAATGATTTATTGTAAAATTCTTTCCCTTCGTCTGTGTAAATGCATGGGTTTGCGATCATTCAAAATAGTTTTAAATGCTAACGTAACATTTTCACCAGTTTTATCTTTGATTTGTATTGGCCATGCACATTTGAAAAAGAAAACATCTCTCACGGTTAACATATATTTAAACCCTTCGTCAATTCTGTGTATTCCGTTTAAAGATCCAGAATTCATCTCAACTAAATCAGCTTGCCAAAGATCATCGATGCTAAAAGATAGAACAGTTCTTCTGGGGAAGTTTTTTCGCATTGGTTTATGAATTTCATTTTCAATATCATTTTTTATACCCCCGCCAGTGAATATCGAGTTATTGGTAACACAAAATCTACAAACACATTTAATTCTTACTTTGTTATTATTTGTAAGTTCATATGAAATTTTATCACTTAGTGTATTTTTCATACATTTGAGACAGTACACATTTTAGTTATCATTGCTCATTTTATATATTTATATAATAAATGAGACAACAAAATATTGTAAACAATATAGAGAAGAATATAGAGAGAAGAAGACAGCTAATAGAAAAGTTTAAAACTTTTAGAAAATTTCGCCAAGATGAATATGATAAAAATTAAAAAACATGAACAACCATTGAATGATGCGATATAAGATTTGGAACAAAAATTGGACATGTAACAAATGAGAATAAGAACTTAATAAAAGAACTTGTTCCATCTGCTGTTAAGAATTTAGTCTACCCACAGACACCAACAGAATCATCTTTTGAGAAAAAACTGTTTGGTAAAACAGGCACCGATGAACACTATGATGATGACATGAAACAAATTGACGATGATTATGAACGCTATGACATTGGTGTTAAATACATGGACGATGACAATGAACACTATGACAATGACCACAAAGACGAAGCCTAAGGGCCGAGGTGAAGGGGGGGGGGGGTCTCTTTGAAAACTGATATCTCACAGTTAACTAACTACAAAACTACATTTATTGATAAGAAAGTGGCAGATTTCTTAATTTACAGCAAAGACGATGTTTTTGGACTAAAGGTTGATAAAGGAAGATTGTATATTGGTGATAGAGAAGTAACATTCATCGATGACAAATTCAGTGTAAAAGGTCGGACATACACTGGAAATGATGGTTTGATGAAATTACTAACTAGTAAGAAAGTAACAGAAAGCGACTACACTGCAACTGACTATGAACACTATAGTCATATCCTAGCAGATACAAACACAGTTTTTCAGAACAATGATCCAAACTTGGGAACGCCAATATCGAGTAAAGGGAATAAATGGAAAATTATTGTTACACCTATTTACGAATCGATTAATAAGAAATGTCCCTCACCTAAAAAGAGGAAAGGTATAAAGAAGTATACAGACTATCCTAAAGAATACATATTGATGGATGATGTTAGGATGCTCATTGATCGACTTCTCCTTATTTATGGCGAAGAGAATGCTGGAAATGATAACTATTACAATGAAAAAGTTGGAATAATGAATATGCTCAACAGCAAGTTTAGTGACTGTTGTGAATAATCCAAAAGGTATACCATATCTGATACAAATGTTAAACACAATACCACATACTTTTTGGGAGTCGGAACATCACAGAAAAGGGTTACTCAATGACGTAATAAATTCACTACCTTTTGAGTTGCATGCACCTGGTTATCAGTACTTGGGTCTGGGTACCAGACTAAAAGAGAGAATTGAGCATGGTGATAAACCCATTAATCCACTAGATGCGGCTGCAATGAAACATGATATAGCTTATCATCATCATAAAGATCTAGCTGAAAGACATGTAGCTGACACCAGCCCACAATCTCAATGAGAGATTGTGGGCTGGTGTTACTTAATCTGCGATGCATATTAAACGTAAGCTTGGTTGGGGAATTCAAATGAAATGATAAAATATTATAATAAATGTAAGTAAAAACATTGTATTTCAAGTTCCTAACGATGAGTTGAAGGGTTTGAATATTGAATTTATTCCTAACAAAAGACCAACTGGAACACTACAAAAACAAGAAATTAAAGGAGGACAAAGGGATGACTATCACAATTTCAGGTCCATAACTTAAGAAAATTTCCAAAGAAATGAAAACTGGAAATGGTCTGACAGTTAACAAGGGTGGATTTTTACCCTTAATTTTCGCAGCATTGGGAACTCTAGGAGCGTTAGCTGGTTTGTGCATCATCTATCAGTAATTAATGCTGAGAAGAAAAACCAAGAATTGGAAGCACAACGCAGACATAATTTTGCTATGGAGGAATACAGCAAGGGATTGAAGAAACTTAAGTGGGGTAACAATGCTAAAAAAAGTAACTCCACTCAGTAACTTTGATATTGATAAAATGGTTAAAAAATTAAGCATTAAAAATTTTCGGCGTGTATTTATGATCGATGAGCTACTTGACATGCCACTCAATAATGAATGTGTTATTGTTAATCTAGATGTTTCAACAAACTCTGGTACACATTGGGTATGCTATTTAAAAAAAGCAAATTAAAATATTATTTTGATTCATTTGGTTGAAATCCACCGCGACAATTAATAGCATATCTCGGAAGTAATATTCTTTATAACGATGATAGAATTAAAAATTTCAATCAAGTAACTTATGGTCATTTGTGTGTAATTGTGCTAAATCACTTTTCACATAATTTTAAATTTACAAAAATTATTTCACTATTAATAAACAATGGATATATGTGGAAATGCATTAATGAGCTCTTGGATTGAAGACCAAATTAAAGAACAAACGGACAATGATACAACTACTGAGAAGCTCAGTCCTAATGATTTTGTTTCCAACACACAGTTCAACGACTTTACAGTCACACTGACAAGAAATAAAAGATCATTGGATAAAGCCTATCTTACTTTCTTGGAAGTAGATGATAATATAGATTTTGAACAAAAAGGACTAAGACACGTGGGAGATTCTATTTCACCGATGGATGCAATCAATTTAGAGTACTATCAGAAAAACAGAATTAACATTATTTGTTAGTTGGGAAATACAGTTCAAAAGTAAAAATATTTTACTTTGATAATAGAATAGAATATTTTTTAATGAGAGATGGAACTATAGTTGAAAAGATAATGAAACCAGAAAAATATGAAAGTGTTTTCAACTTATACTATCAACGGAAAAAATTGACGCGTATAAAACTTTCGAAGTATACCCTGATGATGTGATATATTTTAAAATACCAAAAGCCCACAATGTACCCGAAGGTACAACTATGTTTATTGAAATAGTTATGATATATGAATACATTAAAACATATCAGATTATGTAGGATTTTAATGGAAACACTTCCATTAAAAACATGCTTATAATCTAAGAATGTAAAAAGTCTTTAATTTTATTACAGTACTTACCATTATTGAACTTACGAGTCATATCTATCGAAACAAAACCATATTCATTATTCCAACATTTTGATCAAGTCTCCCTAAATTTCTCAAACGGCATATCACCACCAACAAAATCACTATGAATATGTTTAAGATTTGTATTGTCTTGTCTGAATATGCAAAGAAAATTGGCACTGTCTCTTATAAGCTGCTTAGGTACTTTTGAGTATGTCTGGGCTAAATAGAAACAATATCTTTGTGTCTACCGCGAGTAAAGTAATCCCTTACCATATTTTGATTTCCAAGTATGATATCATCGAAAACAACTACAGACTCTTTCTGACATTCATTTACATCAATCATTTCTTCATTTGATGGAAAGAAGTATGCTTTTGGTTCATTAAATAATTTTGATGCTCCATCTATATATTTATTTAAATTGATATATTTTGGTTGGTCCAGACTTTTTGAATATACATAGAGAATACCATCCCTGAACATGTTTAAAATTACTTATCATAAGCGTAGTTTTTCCACAGTTATATATACTGGCACTGTACGTTCCCTGCCCTGCAATCAAATTCCCCACTATCAAACATCTAATATTATTAGGTAATAATTCACCATGACGTTTTATCGATACAGTCTTGCCTGGTATTCTTATTTTAATATCCCAGTATACATCTTTCTTGCTCATTTTATTAATAGATTTTTTTAAATAATGTAATAAGTGAGTAAAGTATTCAAACTAACAGATAACAAATCAGTGTTGAAGAAGAGACTGCATTACCCTTTATAGACAGAGGGACACTCATTGGCTTTAGTTCAGTTCTATACTTCTTATCTAACACATAACATTATCTCTGGGAGAAATAAAGTATATTTTGTGGGTCATAACAGGGTTCAATAGGAAAACTTTTGGGTTTCGTAGAAAATAAAACTCTGAAGCAAATGTGGATCATTATGGTGATACAATTCCAAAATTTGCTCAATTTGAAACAAAAAATATATAAACTAGTATAGTAAATAGTATGATATTAAAACATGATGAAAGAAATCATAGAGAAACTAGCATAATTGCCATAATGGGTTAGGCCAGCCAGATACTCACTACTCTTGGAATAAAGAAAAACACTTAACACTGCCACCTCAACAAGTCAAGCCAAACATTACACTGCCACCACCACAGGTCAAGCAAAACATAACACTGCCACCTCAACAAGTCAAGTGAAACATAACACTGCTGCCTCAACAAGTCGAGCAGAAAGTAACACCAACACCAGAACAGATCGTGTAACAACAGATCACCAAAGGCACACATAGAAAAATAAGAATACCAATCATCCTGAATCACACAGTGCCTAGCGTTCGTAGATACAGCGGCTTCGCATAACTTTGTATGGGTAGAGTTCATTGATGGGGGGAAAATAAGACCTACCAATCAAATAGTTCAACTAGCCACGCAACAGCATACAGGGCAAGCCTTCGGAGGAGGACACAGTCACTCTCTGTATTACAGATTTAGGGACCACTACAACAGCCCTTGTGTCAGCGGACCTGTGGGAGGAAGCCATACTTGACATACCTGGCTAACAGTGCAGAACATCATAGTAGAGCTAGCTTCTGCGAGATCCAGTATGGGCAGAAAAAGAGACTAACAATCTATGAACTTGACCTGTGGACTACAAGTTGAATTCCTGATGTCCAGTTGGACGAGGTGGATAATGAAGTTCTAACAGATTATAGGGAAATAGTGTAGATAATCCCGCATGAAAGATGGGACATCTTTGCAGCAGCATACCCAATAAGGCGAACAACCATTGAAGAACATGCAATTACCTTGGAACATGAGCGCCCTCTTTTCTCGGGACCACACAGCTACCAGCCACACCACTGTATCATCATAAGGAGCAAATTAAGGAGATGCTGAGCAAAGAGGGTATTGAACCCACACACATCAACACAACAGTGCAATCATGTTAGCGTCCAAGAAAGACGGAATGTGGCAGTTCTGTGAAGACTTCCGGCCCTATAATTTTATAACACAGACAGCATCATCCCTTACATCAATGTGAAGGATGCACAGCACACACAAGGGAAGGCAAAAATAATGACATCACTAGACCTGCTCTGTGGGTACTGGCATTCACCGCCCCTGATGGGTAGCACTTCCCATACTGCACCATGTCATTCGGCCTGAAATGTGCACCTGCTGTCTTTCAAGCAATAGTGGCTTGGGTGCTCGATGGGTATATATGAGAATTCACCCTCACGTACCTGGATGATGTCATTATTTGATCAGAAAATTGGGAAGATTCCGTCAAACACCTATCGTTAGTGCTGGAATGCCTAGCGATCAACAATCTAACGTGTGCAAACAGAAAATGCCACATTTCGAGGCCTTGGTAATGAATTCCGTGGCCACCTCATTTACAAGAACAGCAGCTAACCATACTTGAGCAGCTGTCATTCATAGATCACTACTAGGCATCACGAAGATGGAAACAACTGAGAAAGTTTTTCGGGCTCAACAGCTGGTCAAGGGAAAATATTAGGGACATTGCAATCCTAACAACACCCCTCACAAACTTGCTCTCGCTGCATAAGAAGTTTCAGTGTACCAGTGGGCATTAAATATGCTTCCATGAATTAAAAGACAGGTTCCCAGCTGTGCACAACACTGGCACATCTCTACCTGCAAACGGACGCCAGCGAAATGGGCCTTGGGGCTGTTCTGTTCCAATTAGGTGACAACAATGAACGTCAAAAAATTAAATACAGTAGCACAAAATTCGGTCCAATAAAGGTTCGATATAACATCAATGAGAAGGAGTGCTTAGCAGTAGCGTAAGCTGTAAAGTGATACTGAGAATATTTGAAATATCAATCCTTTAAACTGCATATGGACAACAGGGACCTGCTCTGGATTCATTTTATGAAGGATGCTAGAAGCAAAATCGCCTTGTGGTCATTATTGTTGCAGTCATGCAACTTCTGGTTCAACAAGTCCCCAGAGCAAAAAAAACCAGCTGGCCGACGATCTTTTACTTCTTGTAATAAAGTAATGCAGTCACTCGAATCATGTAGTACCTGTTGGCAGGGAGGTGTACATTCCTTTCCTGTCAACCTGCACTACACACTCTTGACCTGATGTAGCTGATGTGGTCCGGTGTAGTTGGTGCATTTGATGTAACTGCTGCAGTTGAAGAGGTCACAAGGAGCACTTGAATGTCTGGTTCACATCAAATGACCCCTCCTTTGGAAACCTCTTGACCTCTTGACCTCAGATGACCCATTACGCCGCTAGGTTCAACAGGTGCAGGTTGGCTTCTGCTGGCAACACGACCTCAACATGTAAGGACCACATTGGTTTTAGTTGGGTCTGGAAGCTGTGGGACCAGGGTGCTGACCCCAGCGAGGGCGAAGTGTTTTGTCATGCATGAGAGGGCGGGGGTGTTCCTACCATATGACATGCATACCGGATGGTGCGAGGGGTAAGGCAACTTGGAACAGTGGAGAGGAGTGGAGTCCTCCTCCTCTGCCTTCTCATCTGCACTGCTGATGTTGGTTTGATGGAGATGCCAGTGCCTTGTGGGAGTAGGCGAGGGTGGATGAGAGGGTCCCAGTGTAGGGCTTGGAAGCTGCATTATACTCCCCTGTTACTTTGTCCCAGCATCCCCCAATGTGAAGACTCCCATTGTTGGCACCCCTAGAGGCGTCGCGACAGTGCTGTCCAGAGAGCTGTCATGTGGGGAACTCTGCCCTATGGGCATCTCTGGCTGCTCACCCTCGATGACGTTCTTGCTGGCCAGCACCACGATACTGGGCATCGCGATGCTGCAGATTGACCCTATCGGATTTGATACATTAGTTGGTGTGTTGGTGTTGCTGTCTTGCAGGTACAGTTCTCTGCTGGATACTCCTTTCCTCCCCACATCCCTTATGGGTATCATGGCGCCTTGTATCGCAGTGGAAAAGAGCCAATGGATGACGCTTCCATTACTCACACAATTTTTGTGGCCCTGTTTTGCTTCTGGTGTCGACTGGTATGTCTTGTTCTGGTGTTCATTCGTGCTCTTGATTGTGCATCAAGGCATTGGGCATCTTGATGCTGGGCATCTCCACCATGGGATGGAGGTCGTCGTGGTGGACAGCGATCCTCCTCCTGCTACTCACCCTTACTAAGTACATCATATAACCCAGGGGTTTCACAACTTGATGTGGTCCACTCCATTTTTGCGTGAAACCTGCACAGAAGTTTTAGGCTCTGCTTGATAGACGGTGTTCTTTCACATACCCCAGTTGACCTGGCGCTATTCGATGTGGTGCTCTTGTTGTTGTGGGGACCCACTGGGCAAAATAACGGTCTTGTACTTCGCTCATGGTTGCCAGTTTGGCCTTTTGGTGCTGTTGCTGTGCTTCGCCACTTTGTGGTTTGTTTGTGCTCTCTTCTTGCTATCTGGCGAATTCCCCTGGCACCGTATGTTCCCTGCCCTACAAAATTCCTGCTGGTGACTGGTCCATGGCTAAATTCACACATAGCTCCAGAATGAATAATCCAGCAGGTAAATGTTCTTCCCGGTAGTGTGATCCTTACCTACTATTAGGTGTAGTTGTGTTTTCAGGTCCTGATTACGGCTTTCGGTGGGGTTTGTCTTGTGTGAATCATTTCTGTGGTTTAGTGGTTTACTCCCCATCTATTATGCAAGTTGTGCCACAGTTTACCAGTGAACTGAGTGCCGTTATTTCTTAACATGGTCCTTGGGTATCCCAGCAAGGATAGAATCCGGTCTCCAGCATATGTGCAGTGGTGCATGCACGTACACGGGAAACTATCACTAAAAACCAGAATAAGTCGTTTACCAGTAGAGGTGTGGGGGTAAGGGCCCATGAGATCAAAATACACAGTTTGAAATGGTTCTTTCGGCACCCTTGGCTACTATTGTGTGACCCCATCTGCCCGCCTACTTTAGAACTGATTGGAAGGAGCACACTCTCGTACATATCTGCATATCTCGTACATATCTGCGCACATCTCTTGTCAATCCTGGACACTGATAAGCATTCCCACTCGTTAACATCATAGCAATTCTCTGTGGGTCCGGATTTTGCACTGATATACTCTATTATTT
Source organism: Dryococelus australis (assembly GCA_029891345.1). NCBI lineage: Eukaryota > Metazoa > Arthropoda > Insecta > Phasmatodea > Phasmatidae > Dryococelus > Dryococelus australis. The sequence continues at coordinate 96,618,187 of CM056993.1, read as the reverse complement.
TGCATTCGTCGTTGTCTCCCAGCTGAAACCAAACAACACCTAGGCTCTTCTCACTGGCATCAGTTTGAAAATAGATATGTTTGCTGGGATCATGGCGAGCCAGTGTTGTACACTCTTTAAACCTAGCCTTAAGATCGTTAAAGGAGATGTTATATTCGGTAGTCCACTGAAATTTCTTACTCTGATAGATCATGTCCATTAGAGGAGCTATGATGATTGTGAAGTCTCTGATATTTTCTCGTAGCAAATTTACCAGCTCGAAGAATTTTCTGATTTGTTAACATGTGAATGGTTCTTCGTACTGACAGATTAGTGATAGCTATTCTGGTGTTGGCCGGCTGACGTGCTCGTCGGATAAGTGGCCAAGAATCTGAATGCATGCTTTTCCTATGTGGCATTTTCTGTTTGCACATCTGAGTTTGTTAAACGTTAGGCACTCCAGCACTCACGATAGGTTTTTGACGTGATTGTCCCAATTCTCCGACCAGATAATGACATCATCCAGGTACGGCAATGCAAAGATGTTCAAGTACCCGGCGAGCACTAAACATGTGGCCTGAAAGGGGACAGGTGCACACTTTAATCTAAATGTCATTGCACAGAATTGGAAACATCAGGGGTGGTAATTACTGTCTTGTGACAGTCCTCAGGTTTTATTGGCACTAATAATTGTATACTGATGTGGTTGATAGCTATGGGGGCTTGCAAAAAGAGGGCATTTCTGTTAGAGTGGGATTGTGTGCTCTGCAATAGTGGTACACTTTAGTGGATCTGCTACTGCAAAAACATCCCTTCTCACATGCAAGATTTTCCGAATTATTTCCCTGTAGGTTTCAGGCACTTCGTGATCTAACTCATCCAACTGGACATCCAGGGTGCAATTTGTGGTACGTGGTTCGAGTTCACAGACTGTGTGCTGATCCTTTGTCTAAAATGGATTCTACGGGCCACTGGTTCTAAAATTATATTTTGCTCTATTAGCCAGTGCATGCCAAGGATGGAATTTTCCCTTAAATTGGCTGACACGAGGGCAATGGTGATTGTATCCACATCTCGGATGCGAACAGTGACTGGCGTTTCCCCAATGAATTGCCCTGTGTTTTGATGTGTGGCGAGCTGTATGACTTGGTTGGTTCGCCTGATTTCAATCCCATCTATGAATTCAACTCGTACAAAACTATGTGAGGCGGTAGTATCAACTAACACTAAACATTGTTTCTTGTTCAGAGTGACTGGAATGACATTGCTGCCCAATACAATATTTACATGGCAAATAAGGGTGTTTCTTTTCATGGTGTTCCACAGCTGTTTTGCAGCCGGATATAGCTGCACCTATTGGTGTTTTAATATCTATGTGGCAGTGTCCTTGTCGGGTGCATTTGTTTACACTCACGGTAACGTGTACAGCTGGGGGTTGCATGGTCCCAACCCCCTCTACTGGGTAGCTCACACAATTCTGGGAAAACCCATCCCGATCCCTGCACTATGCACGCTGCGGCACCAGTGTGTGTCATTAGTTATTCTGTTCGCTGCTGTGATGTGCAGTATTGAACTTTCTCTGGCCATTAAGGTAACTTCACCCATTCTTCTTCATTTCCCCCACCTTACCCTCCCGTCTTCGAGTGTCGAATATCCTTTAACCGGCTGGTGACATCACTTGCTGCTTGGCCTGCCTGCTGTCATCATTTACCTCCTAGCTGCCTGTGCCGACGATGTCATACTTCTGGTCGACATGGAGGCCGAGATTATTTTCAATCCATAGGCACCACGCAATTCGCGCCTGCATTTCACATCGGCATTTGTGGTAGAAATGTAAAGATTAATCAGTGTTATTTGGTTTGATTAACTGAGGAGAGGAACTCATAGGGTAAGTGGTGGAGTATTAAACCTGTAGTTTTTCCAGACATATTGGGGCAACATGCAGTTAATAATTTTGAGTATTATTTATCAGTTCTAACAATACATATGGGCGTGCAGTTGTTATAATATTTTGGAATTGAATTTAGGCAACACGATCGGAATTCTTGTAGGTTTAGCCTGTTTAAATGATAAACCATTATCGGGAGTTGTTTTTTCACCATATAGTTTAATGTCACTGGCGCCCCAGTTTTATTATGCTTCGACCTTGCTGATTTGTCACCGTGGGTGTCCACCATTTTGAGTGAAGAAATTTGTAATGGAATGTAAAATATTTTATGTTTAGGAGCTTTAACAGGCTAAAGGAATTAAATATTATCTGCATGCCAATCAGTGCTCATATTTTTGTGACATGTGCATTCTCAGGATGAACTTTGTTTAAATGGGCTAACGAATTGAAGTCTGGAAAATATCTGCCGTACATAGTAGAGAAGGATATCCTTTATTTCACTGAAAAAAAAACAGATGGGCATGTAAAATGGTGGTTCCCCTATCATTGTGTCCGATGGTGATGTCATACTTCCATGACTAGGTATTCGGAGGTCATCAAGGTATCAGTAAGACCTTTCAGAAAATTGCTACATATTTTGCCTGTCTAACTTTGAAAAGAGAAGAGGCTGAGTTTGTGCACACTTGTGCAGAGTAATAAAATTGTAAACTGGCTCGTCAGGCGAACGTGGGACAGAATATGGTAGAGCTGCCTGAGGTACATTAGGATACTGTTCACCTTGGTATCTTTGGTCCTCTGCCAATAATACACAGAACTTTACCTCCACTATTTTCAGGGACATAAGTTTTAGGGTGGGAGGTAAAGCATTACACTTTTAACCCATTATTCCCGAAAGGCAACTAAATAGAAAATTTTAACAAAGATCTTAAAGCCTGCCTCACAATATTTTATAATCATAACCATGCCACCTGAGGTCAGGATTTAGACCTCATTAATGTTGGTTTTAATAGTATGGTTCATGGTTCTACTGGGGCCTCTCCATCTCTACCTTTGAGACGCCCTCTACCCAGAGGTGTGTTAGATAGTTCAACTCTGCCTCACTCGCAAAACAACAATACCTCATATTACACATGTTCGCAGCACAAAAAAGAGCCTCCTCTTAGGGTTTCCTTGCACCCTGGCACAATACAGTGACGGCTCTGGAAACTGTAATCTGGAGAAATTAGTATCACACACTTAGGAAGGTTGGATTAGGAAATAATTACCAGGATGGGTGCCAGCACTCAGCATTTATGAGCACAAAGAAAGTGTGGTCATGTGGTCGACCGCCCTGAATGTGGCTTCCTCCAAGAATCCACCATTGATCTGCACTGCTCACAAGTTGTATGTTAGCTGCATCCAGAATAAATTAAAGAGATACGGCCTGGGCTAGCATGCTATGTTTCGTCCCGACACAACATGTACTAAGCATTGATGAAGTTTATCGACATACAATCCAAGTGCCTAGGCTAGTTGGGGCTGTCAGCCTCTCCCAAACACTTACTCACTCCCACAGAGGATGTGCTGGTCTCCTCCCACACCATAGATTACCAAAGTTACACATTTAAATGGGTTAAATGACCAAGAAGTGGCCAGTGAAATAAGAAGATGATGGTTCAATTGACATATTATTTATTTCATGAGATCTTCATAAGAAGCACTTAGAACATTCCTGTCCCACTCAAGTAGGGAAGCACTGACACAGAAAAAGGCGACAAGAAGCCTAAATAAAGGTAATGGTAGCTTTAAACTCCAATCATGAACAAATGACCAGGATGTGAGGCGGCTCACTCCCCGGGCAACAAAACAAACAAGGTTCCAAAGAATTAAATTAAACTATTGAATATTACATGATTGGCCCAAAACGGGGACGTGCCAGGAGGACGCACATGGATGTCCACCTCATATAATGACTAAGATGCTACTGTTTAACATAACTACAGTCTGCCTACTCACTGGCTCCAAATCCCACCAGCATGTCACGTTATCACTTATATTAGCACACTTAAATAATAAATGAAATGAAATGAATGAATATGACCCTGAATGAAAATGAGGGTTAAAACACATAACATTTTACATACAAAAGTCATTGGATAAAATAAAATATATAAAACTTAACCATAACAACTTACCATTTTGCTGGCAACCTAACCTCACATTTGGATAGTAAATAATGCATATGCATGGCTCTGCATGTGGAGGGATTCACTTGCATTTATTTACACCTGGATGATTTCCAATGTACATATGATGAACATTTTTAACTCTTGACATAAAATACTTAAAAGCCATTCGTATTTATTTGGCCTTTTTTTGGTACATGGTCCACACATTACGTTGCGTGTGTCTTTGGTTCGCAAACACCATAATCAAACACAGGCTATGGCTCATATTATACTGTACAGCACTGTCCCAAACTGAACCGATATCTGTATTTTCAATATGCATGCAGACGCACAAAAACAAATAGGGTAAAACTAATTAAATATTATTATGTATATGGCATGCCCTGCACATGGTAGTACGATGTGTTTATCAAAACAAATGCTGTGCATGTGAAACAACACTTATTAAAAATTAAGACAAACATATATTTACACTACAAAAACCCTGTTACAGTGTTAAAAATACACAATACACATGATAACATTGGCGATACACATAATTACAAATATTTCAGCTCACTTTCGAACATGTCTCACTAATGCCTCTGGTGCACTGTGTTCCACTTCACATATGATCGAAAAGGGAATATTTGCTAACACAGAAAACATAAGAATTAAATTTAAAACATACCTAGCTTTCACAATAATAATGATAAAAATACAAAGGGTAATGAAAAATAAACAAGAAAAGTAATTATAGGCTGTTCTCGTTAAAGTAAGCACTTTTTAAGGCCCTCCCACCAGCCGTTAGCCACTAATAAGTATGTTCCATTGCAGACTCAGACATTACCTTTTGAGAGTGGTGAAAGTTTACACCGTATTTATCAGGCACATGACAATGTTGAAATTAAAAAGTGGCAGGAAGACAAAAATTGGCAACAAGGAAAAATATAGAAGGGCCTTAAAAAGTGCTCACTTTACTGTGAATAGCCTACACAAAATATTACTTCGCATCTTCATTCTGAATTTAGATTAGTGTGACAGGTGCGACGCGACAGATGCGGCGCGGCAATTGCGACGTCACTGTAAAAATAGTTGTAATGAAAACACTGAGACACGATGCAACATGCAACAACCACTCTTGGCTGAAAAAATGAAAATGCCACAGAAGGACATATACATATTTGCGAGAAGGAACGGATAATAATAATTTGAAACAAAAATAACCACATTAATATTTATGAATTAATTACAGTTTTACAGATAGAAAAAATAGTACGGGTTTACCATAACAATGTAGGATATTACAGCTAGGTTGGCATTTCAACCAGTTTAATTTTGCCGAGTTACATTTTTTGCATTCTGTTAATTTTATTTCCAGGGAATAAAGGAAACAGTGAGGGTATGGGGGCTTTAGTTTAACACCTTTCTTGAGACGGCGGTGGCATCTTGAGTTGCATATTGTTTTGACAGAGTATTGGAAAATTTTGCTCATATGGAAATAACATTCAAATTTTTGTAACTTCGAAAAATTCAACTTCGATGGAAAAACAAAACGCGATATATGTCGTGGTTAAATTCGTACTTATGCAGCAATATACACACACACAAACACACTTTGTCCGAAGTTAACTTTACACTCGTTTAATTCACGATACAAATAATACGATTATTTACACACTATAAGTGTTGGAAGTGCAGCTTTTTCAGGCACCGGTTGTAAAATTTGCAACCATTTGAAAACTATTTTTTACTATGGGAATTACATGTTTACTTCAATAAAATCACATATGTTTGTCACTAGCATAAAATAATTTATTTGCAGAATTGTTCAGTTATATCAACACTGCACACGTTTCCTGAAACCACAGACTTACGAAGCGGTACACACGCCCCAATTAATATTAAATTTCACTTAAGAAAACACACTACAGCAGTAAGCCTACCCACAGCCAACTATGCTTAAAGAAAGTAAATTTAAAATAATTTACTACAGATAAAATATTCCGACAACACAAACAAGATAATATCTTCACATGTTATTGCAAATGTGACCAAATTAACATTGCCACCACTATTGCAACAAAACATTACACTAGTTTAGTGACGCTTCTTGCATCTGGAACACAACAAAATTAGAAATTATTTCTAATTAGAAAATCCGTCGCCCCCGAGATTTATGTCGCGTTGACGCCACAAAATAATTGTCTGTGATTGGGTGATGCATTACTTCCGTCGCTCCACGCTCGTCTCGTCGCGCCTGTTGTACTAATGTAAATCCAGCATCACTGGTGCAAACTGAGGCACCTACACGGGACACTGGCTTGAGCACTGCTGCACTCATGTGGTGCTGAGTTTAACTTCGGCTGGTTGCTAGACGACGTGGGGAACAGTCTAGGGCAAGGGACGTGGCACACATCATACACCCCCTCTGAAGACAGTTCACTCATAGTAAACTGACTCTGCTTCAGCTGCAACATGTACGTGGCGGGTATAGGCCGCGCTGCAGCTGCAGGTTGTAGTGGCTGCCCTGTTGTTGACATCGAGATGGGTGTGGCTGCTGCTCCCTCATGGCCGGCCGTGTTGTGACTGCTGCGGTGGGCGTGTCTAGATGCCAGCAGTCCATGCACAAAACCCACCAGGTAATGCGAGCTTGCTTTGAGTGGCGAGGAAGGGAAGATATCTCCTCTGCCCCCGACTCCCACTGTCATTGTTGCCGGCCAGCTGTGGGCAGCAGAGACCAAGTGCCTGGGCGTCACCAAAAACAAACAACTTGGCCTCGGCATCGGTGAAAACAGTGCCAGAAAAAAACTGCATCTCCTTGGCGTCACGACGCCTCCGGGCAGGTCCGCCGCCTGGCGATTCTGATCGCTTTCAGGCGACATTTCCGGTTCATCTCGCAGGATGGTAGGGGAAATAGCCATGGCAGTTGTCGATCTTGTTACATGTTGTTTTCCACTGTTTCACCCACTGGAGCCTCTGACTTATCGACACCAGGCGTCGAAGTTGCAGGTTGTTGGAGAGATTCCATTGTGTGCATCATTTTCGGCAGTGGGGGCAGTGTTGCATGGTGATCTAGATTCCATACCATCTGTTCCTGCATCGTGCAGTGGTGTCTCAGCACCAGGCAACGCGATGCCAGCATCGGCAAGCGTCAGTGCATTGCGGTGAAAAAATCACAGAATGCCACCTTCTAAGGCATATCTTGTAGAAATTTTCACAGTGCTTATTTACGACTTAATGTGGTCCAGTCAATTTAGCAGAGAAATCCGCATGAAATTCATGCTTCCCATGCTGACTGTGGATGTGTCCATGCACACATCAGCTGGCCGTGATGCGGGTTGTGATGGGAAAAGGTTTAGGGGGGCAGGTTGTGCCCGGTACCCACTACGATGTGTAGCAGCGCTGGATCTCTCGTGCCTCCCTCACCTCTCTTCCCCAACTCTCCTCTTCCCCTTCTGGCCCGGCATGCTTCCTTGCTCCATCGGTGAACTGACTGGGGAGGGGGTGGTTGCGACCTTGCAACAGCTGAGTGGGAGTTCTTCTTGTTCCCTGGTTCGTGCATGTCCACAGCGTGAATATGGCAGCAGGTAGGTGCTCGGCCCATGATGTGTGGTTTTCCTTCATGCACAGCCACAAATTTCTTAATATCTTTGTTATGTCGTTCTCTAGGATTTGCGCATGGGTGGTAAATCACAGTGGTGTGGAGTTGCACATCTCACCTCATGCAGAAATCTCGCCACATGCGACCAGTAAACTGTGTTACATTGTCACATAGCACTATTCTAGGATATCCCCAGTGGGTGAAAAACTCATTTTCCAGATTTTTACCAATTTGTCTAGCCCGCATGCTGGAGATTGGATAGGCCTCTATCCACCTAGAAAACAGGTCGATAACCACTAGTGTGAACCTTTTACCCTGTAGGCGTTCTGGGGTAGGGAACCATGAGGTTCAGAATAATTGATTCAAATAGTTTTTTATGCTCTCTTGGCTTTTGTTGTACGCTGTCCTCGTATTGGCTCTTGAACTGGTTGCCCGCAATACTTCCGCAAGAAAACTCTGACATCCACAGACATTCCCCGCCAATAAAAATATTTAAGAATGGTTATCTTGGTTTGGGCCATGCCCAGGTGACTGGGAAATGCTTTTTGTGTGAGTATAGTGGAGCACTGTGTCATGGCACGCAGCATGTACGAATGCATGCCATGAGTAACTGTCCATGATAGCACATGATTCGATGCTTTCGTTAACTAAACGGTACTTTTCTACAGTCTGTTTCGCACAATTATTATATTCACTTACGTGATACTTTACAGTTTTGCTGTTCGCAGGTGACGTCTTCTCGTAGTGTGGCTAATGTGGGTGCAGTTGGCAGTACTGACAGATTTTCACATAGTATTTGTGTAACAGTGGGCATGCTTTCTGGGGTGAGGAAGTATAACATCCCACTCATCCTCATCATGGAATTTTTCTCCTGGCGCGCAGGGCAGGTAATCAGTCAGTTGGTTATAGAATCTATCGACATGCTGGACCTCAAAGTCATACAATTGCATGAGTAATGCCCAGCACATGAGTTTGCTTCTGCTTTCCTTAGTACTGTGCAGCCACAGGAAGCAGCGATTAACTGTCAGCATGGTGATCACTGGTACACCAAAAGTGGATGGTACTTCTTGAGGCGCCACACCATTGCGAGACATTCATGTTCATATATGTCGTACCACTGCTGTACTGAACCTAACTTGTTCGAGAGTGGAAACACTAATACACCTAACCCCTTCTCACTGGACATACAAATGTCGCAATGGGTCAGACCTGGTAAGGGCAGACTACTTCCAGAAGTGGTGCTTAATCTCTTCAAAACTGGCTTGTTGTTCCGGCAGCCACTCGTACCAGGTTCGTGAGGGGCGCCGTGAATAGGGCGAACTCGGGAATATACTCCTACAGCCAATTAATCAGCCCAAAGAACTTCCAGAGCTGTTCCCGGGTGTTTAGTGCCATGTACTACTCAATCTGCTGAAGCTACTCGTAGTTAGTACAGCTTCCGTCAGCATCCATAGTGTGGCCGAGAGACTAGAAGTTCGCCTTTCCAATATGGCACTTCCGGTTGGTGCAGGTAAGCCTGTTGATGGCATGTCGTTCCAGTACCAGAGACAGGTGTTTCACATGTTCCTCCCAGGACTCCAACTAGATGATGACATCATCGAGTTATCCCAGGGCGAACTCGCCGATGTAGCCATCAAGTACACATGTCATCATTGCCTAAAAGGTCGCTGGGGCGAATTTCAGACCAAATGACATTGCAGAAATTTGGAAGTGCCAGCCATCTGGCACCGTAAACACCATCTTGTGGCGGTCTCCGAAATGAACCGGCACTAGCCAATACCCACTCCTGAAGTAGATTATTTTTGTGAGAACTTTTGCGCAGCCCACAATGTTCAGGACATCCTTAATATGGATGTATGGGGATGGTGCACTCTTGGTGGCCTGATTGATTTGATGGAAGGGAACACAGAACCTCCACATTCAAGCCTTTTTTGGTGCCAGAGTAATCGCTCTTGGATAATGTGATGCTGTAGTGGGCAATATCGTTTTAAGCAGTCGTAGATCGGTGTCTTGTTAATGAGTGGGATGATATGTTTAGCCACAGTGATTCGATGTAGCGGGTCCGCCACAGTGAAAATATATCGACGTTCGTCGAGGATGGATTGCATCATCTCTCGGATCTCATGTGGCACCGCATGGTCGAACTCGTCCAGCGATATGACAGGTACTTCCCCAGCTGGTCGGGGGTCAAAATTATGTACCGTCCACTGTCCCTTTCTCCCCGAAATGCATTCTATGGGCTGCAGGTTCGACTACCATATTCTGCTCCATTAACAGGATATTCCTAATAAGGCTCCTTCCCTAACATCATCGAACACAAATGCTACAGTCACTGTTTCGATGTCGCATATGTGCACAATAATATTCACTTCCCCCATGATGCTAACTAGACTGTCTTTTGAACTCTTCTAATGCTTTTGATGTTGACAAAATTACTTCGGACAAAGTTGTGGGATGCAGCTGTCAATCTGTGTGGTAGGGGTAATTGTTGATAAGCACTGAAATTTGGATGAAACTGTTGGGGTCACTGTTTATTTGCGCGAGAAGGTATTTTCTGGGGTTTTGGGTCAGGGGAGAACATATTGGCCTGGGGGTGGGTGATGTCTGGTCCCCCTACCACAACCTCTTGTTTCCCGGCGGCGGCATCCCCCGCTCGGCAGCAGGTGCTGCACCAGCCTGTTGTGGGCAGCAATTGTCAAAATGTGGCGAGTAAAATATCGGAACTTCGCCAGTAGCAAAAATAAAGACTGTTATGGCCCAATGGAAGAGGTACTTGTGGGTGCACATGATCAGATGTGGCGCACAATGAGTTAATTTGGAAAAGAGGATATCAGGATAGATTGTCCAGGTAGACAACATAACGTTGTTTAACAGGAGTGAAATAGCACTAGGGTGAGTATAGATAGAATCGTATGTGACTTGTGTGCCAGAGGCAGCACAAGTAGGTTGCAGAAAGTTATGCAACATAAGGCACTTGAAAAAATTTTGATAATTTTGATGGGTGTGTGTAGTCACATGCTTGGGCAAGCCATTCGATGGCTCTGGAGACTGAATTATGGAGAAATTAGTATCACACACTTAGGAAGGTTGGTTTAGGAAATAATTACCAGAATGGGCACCAGAGCTCAGCATTCATGAGCACAAAAAAAGAGAGGCCCATGTGGTCAAACGCCCTGAATGTGACTTCCTCGAGGAATCTGCCATTTATCTGTGCTGCTCACAAGTTACATGATAGCTGCATCGAGAATAAATTAAAGATATATGGCTTGGGCTAGTGTGAGGTGTTTCGTACCGACACGACCCATACCAAGCATTGATGAAGTTTTCCGAATTACAATCGAAGTGCCTAGGCTAGTGGGGTTGTCAGCCTCCCCCAAATACTTACTCACTCCTGTGGAGGCTGTTCTGGTATCCTCCGACACAATTAATTACCAAAGTTTCACATTTAAACAGGTTAAACGGCCAAGAAGTGGCCGGTGAAATAAGAAGATGATGATTCATGTGACATACTTATTTATTTCACGAAATCTTCGTAAGAAACACTTACAACCTTCCTGTCCGACTCAAGTAGGGATGCACTTATACGGTAAAAAGCGACAAGAAGCCTGAATAAAGGTTACGGTAGTTTTAAGCCCCAGTAAAAAACAAATTACCGGGATGTGAGGCGGCTCATTCCCCAGGCGACATAACAAACATGGTTCTAAAGAATTTAATTATACTAGTGAGTACTACATGATTTGCGCAAAATGGCGAAGTTCCTAAGGGGGACGCACGTGCATGTCTGCCTGATGTGATGACCAAGATGTTACTACTGAACATGACGATGGGCTGCCTACTCACTGGCTCCAATTCCGCCGCAGTGACAATCATTGATATTAACACACACAAATAATTAGTGAAACCAAATGAATAAAAATAACCATGGATGAAAACGAGGCATAAAACACGTAACATTTTACATACAAATGTCACTGGATAAAATATAAAATTAACCATAACAACTTACCACTTATCTGGCAACCTAACCTCATATTTGGAGGTTAAATCACGTATGTGTATGGGATTCTCTTGCATTTATTCATACTTGGATAATTTTTAATATACAACATAATGAACATAATTAACTCTTGACATAAAACACTTAAAAGCCTTTTGTATTTAATTTGCCCTTTTTTGGCAGTTGGTCCATATGATACATAATGTGTGTCTTTGATTCGCGAATGCCATAAGCAAACACTGGTTATGTCTCATATTATACTGTACTTGGCACTGTCCCAAAAAGAAGTGATATCCAAATTTTCAATATGCATGCAGGATCACAAAAAGAAACAGAGATAAAACACCATAAGGGCCGGTTTCACCAACACATCTGAAAAATTTAAGCACCACTAAACACCGAATAAGTTGTCCCTAGCACCTTGTACCGTTTCACCAACTTTAAGCTCTTCTTGAAATGTTTTAAGCAGCTTTTAGTTCAGGCAGCCAAAATCGGATGAATAACTCTTTAAGATCTGCTTAAATCATTGTAAACAAATTAAAAGGAAAGTGGCTGCTAGTGGAACAATTGCGTATTGATGACCTCAAATGTGCTATAACGTATTTAGTTTTATAATTTTTATTTAAATAAGAAATTATTATGTATCAAAGTTATTGAGTCTGTGTGCAAGTCTTTATTTGCTAAAATAACCTATGAGGATGGTCGAAAACAATGCTCGTGGCAGGCATATATTTGTTTATGTACTTTTTCCATGTATTTTCGAGAGGTAAACACAATATATACATAGGACATTGAGTATAAAACATGTAGCTGATTGATAAAATATGAATTTATTGAGTATGCATAAGCTATGGAAGTACCTATTTGAAATAAATGAAATTTTTTTTGCCTTCACTATATTGCATGTATCTACAATATGTAGGCCTACAAATATATGATTACTTTGATTGAATTTCAGACTGGGCATAATACAATGAATTTACACCTAAATTTTACTACACATTAAAAATTTGCAGTACAAGTTTTGCACACATTCGACTTTGTTTTGAATTAGAACAGTTAACAAGGGCCCAATTGAAGATATCACAGGTGTGACGTGATAATCATATTTATTCAAATTCGGGCACTGGGTGTTTCTAAATTGCACATTAATATCGTCAATGTTATTATCAACAAACTGTTACAATTTCAGAAAGTTCAATTCTGGTTAGTGATGAAAGCCAAACTGAACCTGTAAAACATAGACGTAATTTCATAAGAAAAACATAAAACTGTTCTATTAAGTAGAAAAATTCGGGATGGCCTTGTAGAGTGTAGTAAGTGTAGGCCCAGTGTTGTTTTTGAGGGCAATACGATTTTAAAACTGAATATATATTACTTTTAGGGAATTATTTAATCAGTGCCTAAACAAGAAAACAGTTTCATTTTAAAATTTATCATTAACTTAACATATTATTTTTATATAACATTTGTTATATAAATGTTTGGCCAAAGCTACTTAAATATACCTATGTAACGAGTGTAAATCATTACCCGAGTAGATAAAATAAAAAACAACATTCTGACTAGTAAAAAACAGCCTAGGCCTAATATAAATCACTGTTACTTTGGCTGCAAAAAATCACACTTCTTGGCACTGGTAATTAATAAAAACAATCATAAAACACCACAGAATTGCAACACAGCACTTCCACAATAATAAATTAGCCTCGAAAAATTAAAAACTCATCTATTCACGAACACAATTTTAACATAAATAAATTTCGGTACGTGTAATTAGTTCAACAAATCGAGTACACATATCTTTTTCTATACGCAGTGATATTTGATTTAATTGATACTCATTGTTCGTCAAACAAACGATAAAGCTTTAAATGTTTATTATAAAACAAATATTTGGTTAGAATGCGCAATACTCATAACAACAGTAAACTCAAAATTTCAGGGGGGAAAAATGTTTTTTTCTTTCGTTGAAAAAATTCTCATTGGTTCGTTTAGTCGCATACCACAATGCGCCGCTGCCAACATAGGAGCATTTGCAACTTATTTCTTTAAGCAACTCCCAGCTAAGTGGTGCTTATAAAACTGAGTTTTATAAAGGTGGAACACCTTGACATCCTTAAGCACCACTTAAGCTTAAGTATCGCTTTGCTGGTACCTAGTTTATTCCTTGTTGGTAAAACCGGTGCTTAATCGCACAGGCGATAAACAGAATTACGAATTTCGTATGTGTCACACTAATGCAACTGGTGCGCTGTGTTCCACTGCATACGTGATCGAAAAGGAAATATGAACTAAAAGTAATCTTTCGTTATAGTTAATTTCACAACAGAAAATAATTTTTTTTAGGAAGAATTGAATACTATCATGGCCCCCAAAATGTATATGAATTTTGACAATGGATTAATTTTATTCCTGGTACATATTATAAGTACCAATTACGCCTACATTTCATTTTATGTATTCAAGTTATAAAAGTGATTACACAAACTGAATAAATTGTAAATGGTTGCAAATTTGTTGATCTTGCAACCAAGTATATATTTTCTCCTTCCTCCATACATACATATTTCCTTACAAAGATTACAGCATGAGATACTATAATAATACCTTTCTCATCACTCACTGTAACATTAACATTGAAACACTTATGTGCAAGTACATGTTAAATTTTACATTGCTACCAATTGTCGAATAATCAACACATTTTGTCTGTTGCAATAGGTAAACCTCAATTATAGATGAACCGGTAAGAGTGGTTCTTTGTGTAAGACAAAAACTAAATTTTAACATACCAAGAGTCATTATTTCATGAACTTCGTACACTTTTGTTGAATAATAATCTACACACAGAAAATATAAGAATTAAATTTAAATCATACTTAGAACTCAGAAAAATAATAATAACAATAATAAAAATATAAAGGCCCATGGAAAATTAATGGAAAAATAATTACAAAATATTACATCACGCTTTCACTTGTGCAAACTCAGGGACCCATATGGGACACTGGCTTGAGCACTGCTGCACTTGTGTGGTGCTGAGTTGAACTTCGGCGGGTTGCTAGACAATATAGGGAATGGTCAGGGACATGGCACATATCAACAATTATTAACAGTATTTCAATAGCAGAGAAATTTCTTATTAATATGTGCTACTGGGTTTTCAATAACACAAAAATTATTCACTTCACCATCTTTCAGTATGATTGGTTGATTAAATTTTGTAACAGTACGATGCTTGGTTACAAAAACTCTCCTCATTTATAAAGATACTCATTCACTAAAATTATAATTAAAGAGTGTGCCACTTTGACTATCATTACGCAGTTGACCAGTTTAATGTCCTCTGTGAGGCATCGCACGTTAGCTGGTTTATGGCATGGGCATTCTGAGTCTTGGAATGGATTGGGCTGTGACACAGGGTGCACACACTTTAGGAATAAAGTCTTTTGTTTACTATTGCTGGTACACCAGTTTAGCTGACACCTCCTGAGCACCGGCTCGGCCACATGGTTATTTGTGGCTGTAATCATGGCAGGTGTTGTTTATACAGTGGATTCTGACCCGCCTCCCTGCATGCCCATGCAAATGGGAGGCTACCGTTACATCTGAGGGGGGAGGTGGTAAACACTCTCGCGTGTGTCTGGGGTGGTACATCATGCCGACTTCCCTGCTCAGGAATGTGAATAGAGTTGGTGCTGGTTCCTCCACTTGACCGGTACAAAAATGGCCTCTCTGGAAGTCATTCACTTTGTTTGATACATGTGGAAAATGGCGTAATGCCACAAAATGAATTTGAAATTTATTTTCCGAAACTTGCTTTGACTATACTTTTAGTTGAGGTCTGTTGAATACATGCCCTTTGCTGCCACAATTTTGCATTTGGATCCACTAAGCACATTTAATTTTCCACCAAATATTACATGCGTGGTGATGCGTGATTAAAATATGACATTAGATGCTGACCATTTGTACCGTGCAGTCAACTATCGCATTTAGAGTATGCCAAGGCGACAAGAACAGCTCGAAGTATGCTGGTGCGATCCGCCGGGAGAAACAGTAGCTTTACCCGGTGACCCAGATTGTGTATCTCAAACCGGCCATTTTTGCCGATTTCTAACAAGAGGTAACTCTTGGTACAAGTTAGCAAGCTGTTTGATATGCCGTCCTCATGTAGTTACGGCCGTCGTGTGCACAGGCAATTGGAGGGAATGCAGGGACTGTTTGCACAACAGCATTCTATGAACCTCCAATCTGCGGATCATCGGCGCGCTTGCTGGCCAAAGTGTAGTGCTACATACCCCAGTGTTTCTGTAAATAAAATGGGAAGAGCATTTCCCAACTATGCTTGAAACAATCGTACATACGAAAGTGCAAGGGTAGTTAGTTTTCTTTGTGTATCACATGAAGTGATGCCACACTTAGAACACTGTTCCATGCAGTGAGACACCTCATCGCATGCATTGTCACAGAATGTTGGTACTTTCCTCTGGTTTTCCTCTTCTCAGAAGGGGTTATATTTCAATGGAAAATAGAGACAGTGCTTCTATTCCGGCAATATTCTTTCTGAAAGGTTAGTTATATATTAAATGTGCCGTGTTTTGTTAGCAGGACTGCCTTTAAAGGTCAAAGCTCTTTTATTAATTATTCAAATGCAGTGATATGCCCCGCTAATGTATTAACAATCAAACGAACACTTGTTGATTCGCGGGGGTATCACCAATATGTTTTATAAATAGAGTCAGTGTTGTGTAAGTTCACAATTAATATGAACTTATAGAAAGTTCAGTTCATTAGGTGCAAAATGAACTTATAAAAGTTCAAGTTTAGTTAGTCTTAAGATTTCGGGCAAAAGTTTAAGTTCTCTTTAAAAAAATTACTAAGTTTATGAAAAGTTCTTTGGCAAAAATTACGGACATCAGTATATATGGTTGAAGTGCAGAAGAACAGCATACTACTTTTAAACATAAACATAATACAAATATTTATTTGGATTTACATGCAAATAATAATTAGTCGAATATGGCCACAGAGAGAAAATTTGAACAAAATTAATTAACATTTGAGTCCCACTTTAAGGCATAGAACATATTCTAAATGGTCGTCTGATAACCAACCCCTCTTCCAAATGAAAATGTCACTACCTATACTGAAAACACGTTCCATAGCAGCACTGGATGGTATTCCAATGTTAAATTTAAGAACGACTTTTAGCATTGGAAAAGTGTGCTAACACCTTATGTCCGCCAATGGAAGCGAGATGTAGCTAGCAAGTTCTCGTGCCCCAGTTTCTGAACCAGAAAATTTTGGAGATATGAAATCAAAAATTTCATTGTCGTAGTCTATTTCCACTTCTTTAACAAGAGGTACTGGAAATATCTCTTTATGTGCAGTTGTCGCAATTTCTCCTACCCTACTTTTGCCACTTCAAGTTGTCCCAAGGCAATACATTTTGAGTTTCAAACAAAGATCCACCACTGACTGTGTTATTTTACATTATTTACCATACTAACCAGGTTATTTTTTTCTACAAAGCTAAAGCACAATTTGCTACACCAAACTCTTTTTCATACACACAGAGATGCAGCATGGACAAACACAACATCTGCGCTATTTGAAAGGAACTACACTCGGGAACAATTGATTATTACTCGAGGATACCTGTTGGCTGACTAGCGACTGAAAGAGTAAGTTCAGTCTACGTGTTTTCAAAAGGTAGAAAGAGATCGCTTTAATGTCGGCGAAGCATACGAAAGTGTATTAATAAAGTTCGTGAAATAAAAGAACTAATGAAAGTTCAAATCCGTAAAATATAAAATGAGTAAGTTTCTTTAAACGTTTATGAAATTTGAACGAGTTCGTATGAACTCGTTCATTTTAAAAGTTCACAGCACAACACTGAATAGAGTGCAATCCTTGAATCATGTTAATTTTAAGAGGGTTCAGCATTCCATTTCACACAGCATCAACTTGAAGTTGGCGCGAGTGCTTGGGGCGGACGCCGATGTAATGTTGGCACTTAGATTTGGGCCGGTGAATGAATCAGATGCGTCATGTGTTTGCTTGTGCAAATCATCTCGGTACATCATGGATGGCCTTTTATCATTTTAACTACAGTAGAACACTAATATATCAGAACTTTTGTATAACTAGTACAGAAGGTAGTGCGCGACATCTCCACATCGGGAGACTTCATGCAACCGCACATCACGCAAGGCCATCAACGGCGTAAGCCATGTTTCGCAGTATAGGTTATCGACGGACCATAAGCTCCAGGCTCGAGTCAATTTAGCGCATCTCTCACTTCATGAAGGTGTAAGCATTTCAGATGAAGTAAATCTCTTTAATAATAACATGAGTGTTTACCTTCATTGTTCCTCGGAACATTTAAGGCGCTATACCTACTTGTAGCCAACCCAGGTTACCCGATGTATTCTTTCCAGCATGCAGAGTGGCTGTAACTAATCCTTAAAGGTTAGAGTCAGTCCCATAATAGGTGCATCCAGAGAAATGTGTAAACGACGCCAGTAAGTGCGCGAGTGATGACATTACAATCAGCGACAGAGATGCCAGGGATCCCTTTAGGCCATCGGCCTACGACCCAACAACAACTGCTCCCACTAAGCATGATGCCGGGCAACTCTACCCAGCTTTACCCTTGCCTGAGAGCTCAGGAAGGATAAGGTTGCACCTAACCAGGCCTGGACCTCTCGTGCATGTAAAATAATGTTTGTAATACACTGAAAAATTTTGCCCTAAATAAATTGAACATGTTCGGAAACACAGATATTTGCACTACATGGGGGAATTTTCTTGAAAATTATTGTATTCAGTTTAGCACAGTTCCACAACAAATACATGAAAATTATTATAAAAACTACAAAAGTACCCGTGGTTGCCCACATTGTTTGCGAACATGAAACAGTGTCACTGAAATTGCTGGGTTGAGTTCGAATGTTATGTGCAATGTGGAATGTGAACACAACAAATGTGCTGAAAATGTTAATATTACCCTTAAATGTTATTTCAACATTATGCATTTATGATTGAGGGAGCACAGAAACGTTATTTTTCCCACAGTAATGCAAACAAACAAAGTACATTGAACATTCTCACCATGTAAGAGGGGCAGAAACACTGAATTTCACCTTGTGGTATGTGTGCACAGTAACAGCTACACGTGGCTGATGCGGTTGGAATGCAGTGCTCTGTTACGCTGTTGCACTTGTGATGTTCTCGTTGTTGCTGTGTGGCCTCACAAGTCATGGGAGGCTGACTCATGCACTCTGGTTATTTTCTTCATCCCTAGTTGGAAAAGCCATTTTATGATGTGGTCGAGATGGTCAAGGACTGATGACGCTTTAGTTCGCCCCGTATGTTACCTCAGACTGGGGCAAAACTGGTTAAATTAGCCCAGTGCTCAGTGGAGCTAGAGATGAGGTCGTTCAATCGACAGTCCAAAGGAGCGCTGGATGTCTCCATCAATTGGGGGTTGATTGTTGTTACACGCACTACCTGAATTACTTGCACATGTGATCACCTGCCAAATGACTGTAGGCCATCTCATACGTCAATACTTTTACTGCTTCTAACACTCACGAAGCTGTGTGGCCGCCTTGCGCACCTGATAGGGGGGCTACGTAGAAAAAACTGGGGGACTGCAAGTAGCAGTGCCTGAAATTTCCCAGAGGATAATGAAGTAATGCCCGGACATAAGTTTCACAAAGCAATTTACTTCATTAAACAAATACATAACTGTGAAGCAGTCATGTCATAACATAGTAGGCAGACTCTTGCTCTTAAGGCCTATGATACTCTAAACTGTGAAAATGGCTTAAAGCCCCATGGTAAATTTAGGTTGTAATACATGGTGATGCGTTACACTCCCCTTAATAAAGGACAGATGGCAGGAGTTCAACCCTTTGGTACTGAAAATGCAAAAGGTTTCAGTTATACTATGAGTCTATTGCTGATGAAAAGTAAGGCAGCCTAAATGAATGTACCGAGAGGGTCTGCAGGCACGAACTCCCTACACTGCCTGTCGATCTAAGTGCTGAGCTGAGACTGGCCAGGTGAACCAAGATTCCACCGTACACTGTGTGAGCCAGGGTCAAACGGTGTGTTGTGATATTGAAAAAGTGACTAACTTAAAGTAAATATAGTACAACAGTATTACAGTGAATACAGATTTTTTGTTGACATTCCATACTGTGGCAAATATCTTTTATGATTGATTAATGTAATTAATTGGATTATGTCACCACACATGACCAAAATAAAATGCATGGCCTTTATAGGCATTCCGCTGGAAAGAGGGACAAAAAACACTATTACACAATTATAACAAAAACCCTGCGACAAATTAATACTAAAATGTTTGTATTTCATTTTCGGTAGTGTCCTTTGAAATCACTGAATTTAACTTGCAGACGTGATTTCCAAGTGGCCGCCTCCCAACGGTATGGATGAGTCCTCCTTGGCAAAGGGGCGAGGGTAGCCATGCTTGATGGTTCTAATTACAATAGAACTTTACCCTTTTTGTAATTTAGAACTGAATGAGCACTGGGAATGTGATTGTGAACATATGTTAAATAACTGCATAGCACTGGGAAACACTTTACACACATAATTTGGTCCACATACCTGTCTGTAGCACTGGTTGGTTGGTTACATCATATTCAGCGGCGCCTGCTATTCCGTCTTCACATCCATTTCCTGGTGCGCTAAATGGCTGTGGCTGTGGGATGACACCATATAGGATCGCCTACTAATTTACTACAAGAGTTACCTCTTGCAATAAATAAAGTACTACAGTCACTTGAGTCACATAGTACCTTGTAGTACCTGTTGGCAGGGAGGTGTACATTCCGTTACTTTCAACCTGCACTAGACACTCTTGGTCAGATGTAGCTGATGCGGACTGGTGTAGTTGGTGTAGTTGATGTAACTGCTGTGGTTGAAGAGGTCATGAGGAGCTCATGAACGTCTGGTTCATGTCAAATAAAATATATATTTTTCGACAATCATTCCAAATGAATGTGATTTCAAAAGTGCTATTATATCGTGAATAACCTTTTCTCACACAATCGCAGTGCACTTTTTGTGTGGGTTTTTTTTCCAAGAAAATTTAAGCCAAAATTAAGCAAAATCAAGCAAACATAGTTAAATCAGCAAGCTACATCAGGTAAATTAAAGCAAAATATTCGTGCTAAATCGAGTAAATTAAGCTAAAATTAAATTAAATATTGTGTTATACATTATAGCTTATAATCGCAGCTCTACTAACTTTCTAAACACTTCTTCTATATGCTCAAAGTCGTCACCTATTTTCGAAAATTTATATTTATCGCCAATGTTCTCTAAGAGTAATAATTGTAAGTTTTGTAGGTTTAGATGCAGTTTGAAAACAAATTTTCTGAGATCTTCAGGCGCATTATCTAATCTATAGGAAAGTGTATTTGAAAAAAGACCACCTTTTAAAAAGTTTGCCATACTGCATGGTAACACAGAAGTTTTCATTTTCATTTATAAAGAAAATAAATTTATTAAGAGAAAAAAGTAAATTGTACAAATAAAAATGACACAAAAATCCTGCACAAATAAAATTGTTACAAATAAAATTGACACTAGGAGAAACATCTTGTGCATGCCTAACAGGATGAGTTTTTATTCGATTAAACAACTTAACAATACACCTAAAATTTTATATTTAACCATCGAAACATTTTGTAATTTCCATAAAATCGTTTACATCCTCCATTTATTAATTAAAAAAATTTATATGTCTTCAGTAAATCTATCTTTCAAATAATCATAAGTTAAATTCCTTTGGTTAATTAGAACAACATTACAAATTGTTCCTGCTCCAATAGCTCTATCAAAATCTGCACTAATGTTTATATTTGTTTTTCTTCAACTACAGTTGTTTCTCTATATAAGCAATCAATAAAATATAATGGCATTCGCCCCAAAATGAATAATAATTGATATCACATTGAGTGCTTACAGTTGGTTTATAGCAAAGCTCATTATTTCTGTATATAGTATCCAGTTTTGATTTTGAATTTCTAAAATAATTAAATGCAAGAGAAAATTTATAACCAAGGCCAATTTCATTATCTAGATTCCGATATTCTTTTGGAAAAATTTCATTTCTTTCATTTTTAAGATAAATATTTATTATGCCACAGTAACCAAACATAGAAGCATGTATATACTGTTCAGAACGATTTTTCTGATAGTTTTAAATCCTACAATTACAAAATCAGACATATGAAATTGTAAATTATCAAACTGATCTTTTATATAAAAGTTAAAAATAGTTGATCAAACAGGAACTTCTTTTTCTAAAAATTGCCAGTAATTAAAACTAATAGGTATTTTGGGTGTTTATATATTTTGATTTAATTGCAATTAATATGTTTGATTCATATTCAAGAATAGGCCAAATAAATTCCAATTTTTGCATAACAATTTTACCTGGATCAGTACAACTTTTCTGAACTGCCCCATCTGCATTTTTTTTATAAACAAGTAAACAATTGTTATCAGATGACTTACAAATAAAAGTGATTTTATAGCCACATTTCCAGTAAATTTTATTGTTATCACGAATATAGCCAAACAGATATATCTGTGGATAGGTTATTTAATTTGTTTTAACACAATGAACATATTTTACTCGATATTTATTATCAACATAAGACACCTCCAAATAATTTTGTTCACTTGGTGATCTTAACAAAGCAATCATCATTGTTGATGTTATTCCTGAATTATCAATAGCTTCAATAATATATCCAAGTTTTCAGATTTCTACTCTAGAAAATTGAAAAGGAAAAATATAAAGTTATAACAAACATCAATATTATGTGATTTTGCACATTTTTCCTCATTTCCTTTTTATCTGTTTTTAGTAATCTAGATTGTCCATAAACATAAGCATCATTTGGAAAAGAAAAGTCATCACCTATAGGACTACCAAATTCAATTGCATTATTGCAAACATTTAAATTACCCCTAGTTTGATCAGTCAGGGGAAAAGTTTGTCTATAAAACTCTCAATACTTTTATAACTCATTTAAAAGTAAAAAAATATATATATAAATGAAAGATTTAACAATGGATATTTATCGAGTTAAATTATTAATTAAAAATAAAGAAATTATAAAAAGAATCATGAACCAGAATATAAAAAAATAAGAAAAAAAGAACTTCTGTTAATTGACGAATTACGAAATATTGGTAAAAAGAGTAGAACAAGTAAGTGAAGAAAATAAATTTTTTATTACAACACTAGTTCCTGTAGCAGTAAAAAATTTATATTATCCAACAACACCAGAAGAAACATCATTTGAAAGAGAATTATTCTTGAAATCTCCTCATTTAGAAGAACA
The DNA here is from genome assembly GCA_029891345.1 of Dryococelus australis. Lineage (NCBI taxonomy): Eukaryota > Metazoa > Arthropoda > Insecta > Phasmatodea > Phasmatidae > Dryococelus > Dryococelus australis. The sequence continues at coordinate 96,595,173 of CM056993.1, read as the reverse complement.
AATGGTAAATTAGATGAAGCATGCAAATATCATGATATTGCAATAGAAACCATAAAGATTTTGAATCTAGACATGAGGCTGACAAAATTTTACAAAGAGAAGCAAAAGAAATTATGTTAAATAAAAATATTTCAATTGGTGAAAAAATTGCTTCTGTGGCTGTTGCTTCAACTATGTTCACAAAAAAATAGGATGAGGTATTAAAATTTATTAATAAATAATATTTTTTCCTATATAAATTAAGGTAAATATAACTTTTGATATACCCATTGGTAAATTAAGATATTTGGGTATAGATAAAATTTTAACAAAAGATCAACTTGAGAGAAAAACACTAAAAGAAGGAAAATGTGTCTTATTAACTTTGTCAATACCAATATTCAAAATAATATTAAAAGAAAAAAACAGGAAGTTGTTTATACTATGGGGGAATTTTTCCCATTTTATTTGCACCATTAGGTCCACTCGGAGCTTCAGCTGGAGGAGTAATGCAATTTTTAATTCTGTTGAGCAAATTAGAAAAATTAAAAAAGAATTAGAATAACAACAGAGACATAAATTAGCAATGGAAAATAAATCAGGAAGTGGTTTAGTTGCAAAAAGAGGACGACCAAAAATCTAATCTTGATATTGAAAAATATGTAAAAATATTAAATATAAAAAATTTCTGAAATGTTTATGTGATTGATGAATTACCTAAAATAATGCACAAAAATAATGTGTTGTGGTTAATTGTGAGATTTCAACAAATCCTGGAAGTCATTTGGTTTTTTATTTTAAGGATAATAATGATGTTTACTATTTTGATTCATTTGGAGGTAATATTCCTACTAATTTACCTAGTTACTTCAAAAAGAGAAATGTTTATTACAATAATAATAGAATTCAGTATTTTAATTCAGTTATATGTGGACATCTATATTTAATTGTATTATATATTTTTCGAATGGTTTGATGTTTAATGATATAAATCAAATTTTTAATAGATTTTTGACACTAATGCTTATGCTTTAAAAAAATATGTAGATATAAAAAACAAAAATTATTGCTTCTGATTTTAAAAAAAGAGGATGATTCAAAATATAGAAATGTTGCTTCTGATTTAAAAATAAAGATGCAAATTCAGATACAAAATTATTGTTTCTGATTATGCATTAAAAAAATATGCAGATTCAAGATAAAATATTATTGTTTCTGGTTAAAAAAAAATGTAAATTCAAAATATAGTACTATTTCTTTTGATTATGTATTTAAAACATTTAGATTCAAAATATAATTTTAGGTATTGTTTCTGCTTTACATTATCAAATAATTAAAGTTTTTGTCTAGACAAAATAATATCTTTTTATTCAAAATCGTAGAATTGATAATATGGCTGATCCTATAGAAGGAAAATATGCCTTAAATGAAAGATTTTTTAGTAATGAAATATCTGATAAATTGCAACATTTAAACAAAACAATTTTAAATTATTATGATAGGCTTGTTAACTCAAAATCTAAAAAAATGTAAGGAAGGATAATCTCATATATTTTATTTGCCTGCAAAGTGGAATAAATAAACTATAATACTTTCTTCATATAATCCATTCCTAATTGGAAGTGACCTATGAAAATCAACCTTTGAAAAAACTCTCTAATCATAACATGTCAACCTGTTTTTTAAATAACCTGTATACCAAAATTTTTTAACACTGTGGTTAACTGTAGAGTACTGTATTATTGAATAAATGAAACTTCACCTCAATATTTTCTATAACTTGTAATATTTATTTCTTTTAAAATATGATTTAACAACAGCGAGATCAGCGACGTATTGGCAATGGCCGGTAAGAAATATTTCAGAGTTAAAATATTATTTTAACCAATTTTTTTAGTATACAATTTGAAAATTAAATGGTGCTTATTTAAATATTTATGTAGCCCTGATGGCAAGATATCTCATTTTACAGTTTAAAATAACAACGGAAAATATTGTGAGTAGGCTGTAACAGTACGGTGTGGTTTTATTGAGTGAGAGCAACTTTGAAGCAACTGTGAGGTGAGTGAGGCTTGTCACTCTCTTTCTCTACTTTGTCTCTTTCACATACACGAAGTTTCACTTCGCTTGTATGTGATAAAGTTGTATGTTTCTAATTGTAGCATATCTCAAACTTATTGCAGTTAAATTATGATTTTTGAATTTGTCATTTAGAACCAAAAAGAGATTTTAATCATTGAATACTTATTTTAATATATTCAGATATGATGGCGGGGTAGAAACAACATGAAGTTGGCAGACATGGCGAGCCATGATGACATGGCATGTTGCTGTTTTATCAAATGAAGCGCCAATTATACTTACTCCGAAAAATACTTCAAATTACATCATATTTGTAGATGTTGTGTTTTTTAAACCTACCTAAGCAAGTTACAATGTTGTGATAAATTTGTGTTTCTGCAGCAGTAATAAATATACTGTTACAGTGTGTTTCGTTAACCGCTGCATGTGAAATAGCATGGCGTGGCTGTGTGGTGATCATTATGCTGGATCTGTGTGTGTACGTGATTTCAAATATTTGATGTGAACTATATAGCATTGTAAATGTGAACTGTTTTTATGATGAAGTTATTTATTTACAACCCTGTTTGTTTATCACAATGTTGTACCTTTGCCCTGGGTGTTTGAAACACAGTCGTGTTACATGATTTACCACCAATCCCAACAAAACAACAAAGTCTAGCCCCAATACATTTCAATGAACCTAATACACAGTAAGTAGCAATACATATAAACATGAATGGAATAAAAGTTATGGTAGTCTGATTTGTGTGCTTGTTAACCACTATATTTTAAGTTTGACAAAAAATAAGAGACATGAGTTGTGTGCTTGATTTTAATGTCACTTTTTCGTTAAACTGGCTATTCCTTCATTATTCGAACTGAGGCCATCCTTTTAAAGAAATAACCCAACACATATAAATAACAAAAAGTTAAATACTATAGTTCATTACCCCGCAATTGTAACAGTGTTAAACACAGTTGTGGCAAAATATTAAGGTGCATTAAGTGTAATGTGCTATGTCATGGAAAACAAATATGTTAATGTAACATAAGCGTAAGAACTATTGTAAATTCAAGCATTTTAAAAATGTCATAAAGCTTACTTAAAAAATGTTATAGGCCTAAACTGTGAACACTTGTACGAAATGGTTTTTGTAATAGACCTACGACAGAATTCTTTGAAAATCTGTAAACAGTAACTAACACATTTGACAGGTATAAAAGTAGAAGTCACATTTCAATGTTTATGTTAAGGTGTAGCAAAAGTATACAAACACATGTAAACACACAATGGCATGTAAACATTGATTTTGACAGATGCTACATGGTAGTCACATGGCTATGTTTGTTTACATTTGGCATAAGGATACGAAACGGGTCTGCAAGTAGATATTTAGCAGGGCTCCACGAAAGAAGCTTCCAATTTGGAATGGAATATATATAATCAAATTTTCTTTTATTTTTTGATGGGATGTACTGTATATAAAATAATTACTGCAAATTTCAATTTGCCTAATGATACTCTAAGTGTTATTAAGGATCCCCAAAAAAAAAATACGGATTACAGAAAGCCTTTTGATGTTAAATGAGATGATAATTTGGTATCCCAAGGGAAAAAAACTAGATATATGAACACGATGATGACTTGATGACTACAATAGCGATATTCGTGAAATGTAAAGAATATATATATAAATTTTTTATATTAAGTGGAGAATACTTGGTGTTTGAAATGTAAGAAAGTTAATAAAAATAATAATATAAAAAATTAAAATATAAAAAATGGACAATTAGTTCAGAAAGAAAAATATATGTTCGATATGTACATCTAATAAGTCAACATAAAAAATTGGCCAATGAAGGAGAAGGAATAATTAATGAATTATATAAACCAGCAAGAGAAGAAATTTTGTAAGAAGAAAGGTAATTACATATGGAATTTATGATTTATGGCAAATTGATCTTGTTGAGATGCATACTGGTAATTGAAAGGGAATACCACATATAAAAATGGATATAAATATATTACTGTATAACAACTATCGATTTTTTAAAATATGCATTTGCTATACCTATAAAAGATAAAACAGCTAAAAAAGTAGCAAATGCTTTAGAATGTATATTAGTAAAAACAAAACCAAATAAGTAAAAAGTGATCATGTTTATGAATTTTTATAATAAAACATATAATGAACTTATGCAAAAATATAACATCAATAATTATTCTACATTTAGTGAATTAAAAGCCATTGTTGTAGAAATATTTAATTGGACAATGAAAAATAAAATAAAAGAATACAACAATACGAAAGATAGAACTATTGACATAAAACCAATTTATATTAATAATAAAAATGAAAATTTTTATTCCAAACATACGTGTTTACTGAACCAAAATACAGACTGTATTATCAAATTTTTGAAAATGGTTATACTGCTATTTCTACAAAAGAATTATTTACTATTTTTAAAGTTTTATATTATGATGTACCAACTTACAAATTAAAAGACACTAAAGGAGAAGAAATAAAAGGCAATTTTTATGTGTATGAAATAATAAAATCTCATTATCCTCATGAATATATACTTGAAAAAGTATTAAAAACGAAAGGTAATAAAATATATTAAAAATGGTTAGGTTTTGATAATTCTCAGAGTTCTTGGATTAATAAAACACATGTTTTGTGATTTAAAATATTTTTATGTAATTATATGTTTCAAATGCAACATAAAAATGCATTTTTAATGCTCATTTGATGTTAATTAAACACATTTAATGTTCATAAAACATGTTTCATGTTATGTTCAACATATTTTTAAGGTTCATAAAATGTGTTTGATGTTATTTTTATGTTCATATAACACATTTTTTATGTTCATAAAACATGATTAAAATAGATTGATAATTAGCTTACATTTTTGCAAAAAAGAATTTTAATTTAATAAAGTATTTAATTTTATTTTTCTACTTATCTTCTTTCACTTTTATACTTAAATTTATTGTAATAAAACCATATTCTTAATACAAACGTTTTACAGAATAACTTGAAATTTTTCATGTCATATCAACACCAACAAAATCATTTAAATTATGCTTTAAATTAATATAATCTTGTTTAAATATACATAGAAAATTCTTATCTCTTACCAATTGCTTAGGTATTTTAGAAAAAATTTGAGCTAAATAAAATACATCTAAATTTTATGCTTTCCTCTAGTGAAATAATCACGAATTATATCTTGGTTGTCTAAAATAACGTCAAATATAACAACAGAGTCTATTTTACATTGATATAATGGAGTCATTCCATCATTATTATCAAAAAAGTATGCCAATTTTTCTTTGAACATTTTTGATAACACATCAAAATCACTTTGTAACTGAATATATTTGGGTCGATTTAAACATTTAGAGGAAACATACAATTTACTAAAATTTAACCATACTTTTTTATAAATGAAATTTGTTATTAGGTTTGTCTTTCCACAGTTACTTGGATCAACTATAATGACCCTTATGTTGTCAGGCAAAAGTTCCCCATTTTCTATTTTTAGCCTTTTGTTTGGAAATTAAAACGACACCCCAATCAACTTTTTCATAGAATTAGAAAATTTCTTGAGTCATAAATGTATAATAAAGTATTCAAGTTAACAAATGAAAGTACCATTTTAAAGAAGAAACTTCATAATGATGTAATTAATTAAGATAAATGTATTGCATTGATTCATTTTAGTACAAAATTTGTGACATGCAATATAAACAATAATACTATAACATTGATAGATAGTAAAAAAGTTATAAATATATCTAAAGGACAATACACTATTAAATCATTAACAGAAACTATAAATTCATTTGAACCATTTTCAACTAATAACATTGAACTAACCACAGACAGTGTGAAAAATAGAGTTTTGGTTTAATCTAAGTTTGATATTAAATTTGATGATCGATTAGCCTATATTCTTGGTTAGGCTATGGAAAAGAAAAAAATGTCATTGGCACTATATTACTTATTTTAATCAATTTAAAACAAATGTTCATTTTAATTTAGTGTATGGTATGTTTATAAATTATGATGAGTCCAACCATTTAGAAACACACATATTGGCTAGTTTTCCACCAAAAACAATGTTTGGTTTTAGAGATTATATTAGTTATGAGTCTGAATATCCAATTTTTTTATAGAATTAATAATGAGTAGTTTAATCATATTGTTTTGGAAATTAAAGGTGAAAATAGAAAACTAATTGAATTTGATGGTTATGATTTTGATATTGTTTTGGAAACTAAAGATACTAGAAATATTAGTGATTTTTGAATCCATAAAATGTACATATATAATATAATAATATAGAATACAATATATTTTAAAACTGAATTAAAAATATATGTTTTGATATCCATATGGTAATGTATTTATTTATTTTTATATTATAATCATTTTGTCATCACAATAACTTAATTCTATTTTATTTACTTCCACTGTATATATTTGATGTTTTTTTTGCTCTTTATTCAATTAATTGTTCTATATTATATTTTTCTTAATCAAACAACTCTTAGAGTCATTAAATGTTATTCTCTTATTAACTAAACATTTTTTACACCTTTAGTTCGTTAAATTTTTTATCAACCTTATATGCATACATTTTGGCTCTTAAACGATCAAATTCAGTCATTATTTTGCCATTACATTCATATTTTATTTTTCCTTAAACTTTTTTATTTATTTGAGGCATGTTATAAATATTATCTTTTGGATAATCACTTGTATCAAATTTTTTTAACATTGTCTTCATGTCTTAATAAAAATCTTCTATTTTTATGTTATAAGTGTATCGTCAGTATCTTGATAGCATAATTCAATTTTATCTTCATATTTGGGTTTCATAACTTTAAAATGAAAATGATACATAATTTATTTTGATAGATCTAAAATAACCATACCAACATAAATAGACATATTAAATTTTATGCTTCTTTTACTCATATGTATACCTGCAACATTCCAATTAAATATAGTACATTTTAGAAATTTGTTTCTGCTATTAATTTTTTACACTTTTTTCATCTGTTCTCAGGCTCACATCTTCTCTATTTCTTATATTTTTTATTGTTTTACTAAACACAGAATTATTTATCAGATTACGAAAATATTTTTCAAACTCCTTATTAGAATTTTTTCTCATCTCTGTATTTAAATCTATATACTTTTTTTTTAACAATCAGATGGATTAAACTTTAATATTCTATGTATTTTAGTCAGTTTTAAACCATTATTTAAACTGTGTTTTAAATTATGATAGTGTATTACATACTTTTGTTTATTATAAAACATTGTTAATAATTTAGGTCGATTTGTGCCTGGAACTGTCTTATTTTGTGAACAAAATGGCAGATCTCTATGTCAATTATGTAATTCTTTAGGATATTCTAAATCTTTTTCTAATATATTGTACATATGTGATGTGAATCATCCTTTAGATTTAGTATATATATTTGCCAAAAATATAATTTAAATTCTGAATAATTAACCCATTTGAAACTTCCATATTGTATATATTGAGACAATGCCCAGCTATATAAATTATTCGCATCTAAATACATTAAATAATTAGATGTTTGATTATGATTAAAAACTTCTTACTATTTGTTATTGGCTTTAACATAACATTTAAAACATGGTGAAATTACCTTTATGGTGAAATTACATTTTATTTTGAAATTTACTCATTATCACTGTCCAAAATACCACTTGCTTCACCAGAAAGAACAACTTCATCTGCTGATTCAGCTTCTCCACCATTTCAATCTGCTTCTTCTTCTACTGTGATTTCTTGAATGTGTGCGCTACTGAGGGTATCATAAATATGTGTATCTTCTCTTCTGCCACTCTTTTTACCATGTCCTCTTCGGGTTCGTGTTTCTGAAGGTACTGGTTCATAAACTAAATGATCGAAGAAAGCATTATGTATGTATTGGTGGGATATACATTTTCAGTTCTCGCAAATTTTTCCAATTGGCTTGCTTGATTTTTATTGGCTCATCATACAAGGGTTGCAGTGTAAAGTGCACACATCTTCCATGATAAGGTTTAGAGCAATTTGCATAGTAAAATGCAAATTCTTCATTTCACTTCATTTTGTAAAATGTAACAAATGGGAGTGGTTTTTCCACATGGATCCATATTATTTTTTCGCCACTCAGCTTTATCCCCCTCTGTATTAGTTTTAACATTTGCTTTGGTACACTTACCCATATTTGATATGGACACAAAATCATTGCGATACATTCTACTTACCTGAAAATTTTTACTGGTTCTCCTAACAACATCCACCCAGTGATCAGCAACATACACATGCATCTCGTTAAGTTTACGCTTTTATATAAATCCAAAATCATGATCACGTTATTGAATGTGTATCCAGGCTCCAGGAATTTGTGAGGCACCGTTTCAATCTCAGTGCCCTCAACAATATAAATTAAAAATTGACTATGTTAACATTCAAATTTTGTCCAGTGCAACAATCAGTGTTTGCGATGACATGCTTATTTCGTCATCTAAGCTGTTAATGTACTTGATTAAGCAAGAGCCTACTGCCTGTAAGCATCTTTTGGCAGTATTTTAATCCCACATGAACATATGAGCCTTACCAGTCAAAATATTGTGTATTCCGCAGTTATATGTCCATAGCTGGCGAACATAGTATACTTTGCTGTTTGAAAGACAAGGTGTTGGTAAAATTTTTTTTGCAAATCAAACACTATCACAATGGTGCCCATTCGAGTTCATGCTCTTTCTGTATCTGCTTTCTTCTGCTGCCTGGCATACTCTGCTTTATGGAGGTATAACATTTTTTCCCTTTATATTTCCTCCTTTTTTTAACTGTCAGGATGACAACTGCGTAACAAATTGTCGAATCTGTCACTTTGCTGCAAGTGTCAGAACTCAGGCTGTGAAAACCCAGATTAAACTAGTTGTTGCAAATATGGCGGTATGGCCATTGTTTCAAAGGAGTTTCATTCTGTTCCTCACACACAGTTGTATAGGTTGTACATTATCGAAATATTAAGGCTTTCTGGAATGAACTTCTTCTGGGGACAGTGAATCCTATTGTAATGAGAAACATACTTTGTAGTAGACTCGATGTGCTTCTTGACAAACTGTATATGATGTTCAGGAATTTTATTTTTAGGTATTGATTGGCCACACTTATCTCTTAGCGATATACCACTCTCGGATTTCTTAGTTGAAACTCTATTAAATCGAACATTTGAAATATCTAGAGTTTCCAGAAAGAACTCTTTACAAATCTGATTACCTTTCATTGTTATTACAGTACTGTGTTTCTTTGACTACTTAGAACCTATTTTCTGTCTTTTTGGTTATTTCAGTTTAATTCACCTACCTACAAATGCAGTTTGCAAATCCCAGCTACCAAGGGTTTAACATTCAGAGAAAAGGGTTTGTATTTCTTGTTCTGCAATAGCTTCATTGCATTTATACCGGCAGTTGTGGTAAATGGTCGCAACTGTCTCGCTGGCTTTGCTATCCCTCTATTTCCAATATAAGATTTACCAGAATTTCGAAGTCTGTATGCGATTTCCTGTTTCCTCTTGGCTACTTCCCGCACATGTTTCCAATCCCTAAAATGTGTTGTGAATGTCTCTGGATCTGGAACATCTTTCTCATGTGTTTAGGCTGAAATAATGTTTGGCAGTGGTCTTGCAAAAGAACTTCCACTGTTATTGGCTTCTTGGTCTGATGGCATGAAGTATCCATTTTTGTCTGTATCAACAAATGGTGAACTCGAGTCTCCTGCAAAATAACTACAAGGTAGGTCTAGCCTAAAATATACACTCTGGTATCACATTAATTCATACCGACATCTGTGACAGTTCTCGAGTATCATTAAGCTGCTGTTAAGCTAGTAATATTTTAAGTGATTATGGGAAGAAACATTAATTTGGCCATAATTTTTCTTAGTGAAACACAATATGTTTGATCCTGTCACCACAAAAAATGTAAACTAATAGCCATTCAATAGTTCTAAACTGTCACAGTAGTAAGTTGACTTTTGTTCTTGCCACATAAAAATATTAACACCATGGGAATGGGGTTAGGGAATACATATACAATTGTAAATAAAAACGAATGTATGACACTATGCTTTAATATAAAAATTTAAAATTTTCAAACTCCTAACCTGCAAAAACAATAATAAAATTCGTAAATATACTGAACATACAGTAGTTTTGATTGCTACAATAAATAAATTAGGCTAGGAAAAATGAGTTCTTTTAATGTTTCTGATTTAATTTTGTGAGTATAAACCCATTTGCATAATGGGCTTTTACCTTAACTAGCAATTTGCAATAGTTTAATTTAAACTCTTTAATATTGTATAGTAAAACATACCAATGATTGACCCTATCAATGTTTGAACCCAAGACCCTCCACTTCACATTTTAACAATGTATCCACTAGACAATATATCCATATGTTTAGGCAGAAAAACTATTTACATCGAAACCCATAAGTATAATTTCAGCTATTGTATGCTTAAACATTATTAATTAGGTTAATGGTTGTAAAATTGTTATGTGCATAATTGTATTTTTAAACTTGAGTTTATTATTTAATAATAAAACGTTCTTCATTTGGTCTTGCGAAATATCTCTTAATGTCAAACCACAACAAACTGTTATTCTTTGTTATGTAGTTTATACGTACATCTTCTTAAGGTTTTGTTTAAATATTATTTCCTTATATGCTAAAATACTACTATAGTATAAATACATGTTCAAATTAATACACACTCCTATCCATTATCACCAAAATACACTCAAAACACCATCCCAATAGATAACAAAACACCTTTGCACTTGTATTCATTTACCGCTGAATTGTTGGTTTTTCCACAGAGGAAAAAATATGTAAACTTACTTGTATTACTTTGCCACTGAATAATAGTGAGTCAAATATTGTAATATAAACTGTTAGTTTTTCTCATGGAACCAAAGAGATGTGATTGCAACACTCACTGGAAAGTTTCTTATCAGAACTAAACAGATTTGTCCATAGTTGAAGTTTTTTGCTTGCTCATTTTACATTATGTTGTCCTGCACTTCTTATAAGTCAAACAAAGTTGAAGTAGAAGTTGACGAGTTTGATAAGAGTTTATTGCAAATATCATTCCTCTCCACATGATTCAACAACCAACCAGAGTGCTCCACTAACAACATCCCATACCCCACCACTTTATTTAACAACCAGAGTACACCACAATTTCACTTCCATACATGCTACCAATTTTTGTCCTATATGGGAGTGAAATCTGGAAAAAACTTCAGTCGAGTGTGAGAGCTGAATTAATAAACATCTACCTTCCCAGAGCAAGAAAAATAAGGTAAGAACAAAGAGGCAGGTTATCTAATAAATATACGTTATTAAATAATTAATATTAATATTTAATAAAAATATTAATAATTTTTTAAATTTTAAAATTTAATATTTATAAGGTATGTTTATTAGATAACTTACCTCTTTGTTCTTACCTTATTCCTCTTGATCTGGAAAAGTTGATGTTTCTTTGTTCAGCTCTCACCCTCGACTGAAGTCTTTTTCGAGATTTCACTCCCATATTGGCAATTTTGTAGTGTTCATGGCAAAGATATCTGCACTCTGATTGGTTTTTGAATAAAGTGGTGGGTGAAGAGGAATGTCGATTGTTGAGCACTCTGACAAACTCTGACAGAACTAAATAAACTTATTCACCAGTCCCTATATACATTTTCACTATTCAAAGGTCATCTTGCAAGACCAACTTTGAATACAAATTACTTGCCAGGGACCAGTGAATAATTTTGTTTTGTTTTGTGAGAGTTTGCCATAGTGCTCTACAATCGACACTCTTTTCCCTCCACCACTTTATTCAACAGCCAGAGTACACCACAATATAACTTTTATTCACACTACTAAATTTAGCAACTATTTGGTAAGGGAAAGGGGGGGTGGTGAATTAAATTGTGTACTCTGGTTGTTGAATAAAGTAGAGGGGGGAATGCCAGGGTGATTGTGGGGCACTCTGGTAAATACTTGCAGTACGAAACAAACTCATTGGGAATCTGATACTAAAAATATAATGAGAAAAACACATAAGAACATAGTGATTTATTTTGGTAAAAAATACATACATTGGGGATATTTTATATTTTCATTAACTCATGTTTATTACTCGATAAATTGTATTGTTGTTTCAATTCGAGTTGGCAGTTTGCATGTTCACTCCACACACATCTGGTGGAATGTACTGGATCCGTATATACTTTAATGTGCCTAAGTTGATATAAATGTGTAATGCACTCTTCTCTTTCATGTCTTTTCATGGTTTCAATTACTACAGCACAATTTTTGGAATCCTGAGTACTCGTGCAATACATATATGTATAACCACATGGTAATTATTTCCTTGAGTCAATTTTAATGTAGATTGTTTCGATAATTTAGTTCTACTTGTTCGACAGCTTTCAGATATATTTTGCATTTGGTGTTACAGGGAACACTAAAACGCTGAAGATATATGATTGCCGGAAGTTTACAATACATAAAATGTTCAGATCCATTGCACTGTTGTGCATGGTTATCCATCTCGTGAATATAGTACAAGTTATAAAACACCAATAAAAATTTGGAAATCCACAAGGTAGTTCAGGAACCAATTCTCTATGTTCCTGATTAACACCATACATCACAATGTTTCGATCGAAATGTTTGGTCGAAACACTAATAAAATTTTTGGATTCATTGTAATAACATATTACAAAAACTATGGGTACCGTATTACTGACAATGAATTATCACGTCTATTTCAATTTTATTTTTAATTTATTAATTTATTTATTTTATTACAACCCAGATAGATGAACAAGTGTAACCTTATGTGATGTCATGAACCAAGTCGATGAACAATTTTTAATACCAATAAAATAAGAGGGAGGAGGGACTGAATCACCTTCCAAATGGACCTAATTTTTCTTGGGGGACTAAAAATCCCCTCTTGAACTTTGTTTATATAAAAGGGGGGATTAAATCACCTTCCAAATGGACTGAATAACCTTTTCTAGGGGGAATGGAAATCCCCCCTTGCACAATGCGCGTTTTTAGTACAAGTCCATGTAAAATTGACCTCCTCAATGTAGGAGTTGGCCTCCTTGGTGTCAAAGAGCATGACTGATGATGACATCCTCAATGACGACATCCTTGGCATCGCTGTGCACAGTATCCTCGGCATTGAAGATGGCGAGATATTTGAAGTCGAGGGTAGCGAACTCTTCAAAGTTGAAGGTGTTAGCCTTTTCAATGCTGATACCAATGGCCTCCTTGGCATCGAAGGTGACGACATCCTCAACATAGAACATTATCATTTCGGCTGCTGGTAGTCACTACAGGCAATACAATTTCTGTTAGCCATCAGTTGATAGTTGATGTTGTTCATTGCGAGGTATATTACTTATATACTCTGACATCCACTGGGACACCAAGAGAAAAATTGTTTTGGCTCCCACTCAAGATACCAGGAGAAAAAAATACTTTGGCTCTAACTAAGACACTAGAAGAAAATAATAAAAGTCGAATGGAAGGTAGTGGAAGGTAGAGTGGGGAGGGAAATGTGAAGGAAACCACCTTTTTGGATTGTAAAAAAAAATTATTTCTGGCCCGAGATAATTCTCACATAATAATGAGGCCAAGTTGAGTAATGTATGCCAGCCACCTCACTGGCCCCCATACGAATACTAATCATGACTGTGAGCAAGCAAGAGCATTGTAGATATGCTGATGAGAAAAAAAAGAAACATGAACAAATATCTGGGTTTCAGATAAGGCGATGTAAAAAAGAAAAAATAACACCCACTTATAGAGTAATCTCTCCCCACCACCACTACCCTGAAATACAAAATAAAAAATTAACTTGGAGTGTACATAAAAACCACATACTTTGGTCGTGTCAGTCTGATAGCTAAAGGGACAGGAGGTGCAGTATAGTATTAACCCTTTATCACTGTTAACAGGGATCCAAGAGTTGCGATTTACGACCATATACACAGTACAAAAACCTATAAAATGAACAAACTCATTTGACGTTTGTCTCGCCGTACGATTTTCAGTGGTAACAATTTCGTATAATGTTTAGGCAAACTCGAAATCATCTCTACCGTATGAGCATCGAATGGTTTGTTAATCAATTGGTTCGCCATTCCGATAGATAGTAGCAGTATTTTTATTATCCCAGATGACAAAGGGTGATCGAGCAATCCACGGCATATACACTTAATTTTTTTAAAATTCAAAGTGCATATGCCGGAATTCGAACTCGCGACCCTTGGCGTGTGTGTCTATAGCGCTAATCACTAAACCACCTGATCGTTGTGAAAATGAGGTTGGCCTTTGCTTACATTAAAATGTTATTATGTCTAATTTAAAAGTTTTTAATTATTATAATTAAATTAATTTACATAAGAATAAAAGTCGAATACTCCAGCTGTATCCTAGATGAAACATTATGCATTTGCGACAGTGGTGCTGTCGCCGATGTCCTGAAGTTGTTAATCACTCTGACTAAATGGCAAACTCCTCGGCCAACTCGCTGTCTCCCTAGTTTCTCCTCTTGATCCTCCTGTCTCGACACCTCCTCTCTCCTCCAGGTTAATGCTGTGCACACCTCCACTCCACCTTCTTTAATCCCTCCTATTAGTACCGTGCGATTCGACAGCGAGCATCTTGGGCGATCATGAAAACCTCCATCCGGTCACTTCGGCTGTGGTGGGTGTTTGCAACTAACTGAAAGCATCTCAATGGGTCTCGTTAGAGAATGTTTTTTAATGTTTTTTTTTTTTTTTAGAATTAAGGCACTATGAACTACAGCACGAATGTGGTGAGTCTCGGTATCAAGCAGAACAAACAATTTAATAATGCAATTTTGTGAGAATAACCTTTTGCTGGTAAACCTGACAGTTTTTCCCAAGCCTTCTGCTTGTTCAAAGTTGTGGATTATTAATGTTAATAGTCTGGCATGGTGTTCTAGTAAATTATGTCATGTTAAATATTTGCCTGTTTGATGGACTATCACTGCACCTCTTTCCCTTTGATGCCACAACTCAAGCTGATTGTCTGTCTACTCGGTTACTTGGTTATGAGTGAGGTCAAAATTATTTGCTCTACATTTTTCAATCGTTTACGTATTCTTCTTGATTCTATTCCAAAGGTTTATTAATATTGCTAAGAATATGTTTTACCCAGGGCACGAGTGGCTTTGGTAGGACTTTTGTCACCCACTTGCGCCTGGATCGATCATGGTAGCTCTTGCCCGAATTACAGGGTATTTGTCGGTATTCACACAGTTGTGCTAAGTTGGTGAAAATGCTTACATTTCTAGCCCATCCTGTCGGAGGCCCGATTAAGAGGAAACATAATATTAATGCCAGTTTGTAATGACCTGTTTTAAAGGAAACACCATAACACATGCTCGGGTATAATACTAGTCAAATGTTACAGGCTGTAGTGTTGAATGTACGCCTGCCTCATGAAAGTAAATTTTGGTCTAAATTCGGTTTTTTAAATATATGTGAATTTTAGTGGTTTTATATTCAATCAACAGTGATTATGTGGTCAAAAATAATTAGGCAATTGTGTAATGTTTTGTGATGGCGATTTTGCTTTAATTATATGGAGAGAGATTTTGTAAAATGCAATTGGGGTGATCCTAATTGAATGTTCTGGAGAGTCAAGACTGATTTAATCACTGTAATTTGCCGGCCTTTAGTTGGTTTAGCATTGGAGTATTGGTATTTCACATGTTGCGGCTCATTATTGTGAGCTCATAGAAAAAAACCCTACTGTTGGGGAAAAGGTATTTTTCTTAAAGGGCAACGGTCGAACATTTCATGCTGTTACATGGTAGTAAATTATATTACCTATTATTAATGTTTGTTGTTGTGTATGGTTATATATTTTTTATTATGATTCAAAGTATAAATTTAATGGTTTTGATACAATTTTATGATTCACTGTTGAATCTAGCATAAACCTGCTGATCAGGTAAAAGAACACAGTTGTATAGATTGGTGTCACTTCACGATTTATATTTGTTTGTTTTCATATCACAATATTTTATTTGTATATTGTCGTTCACTGTGTAGCGAGATTTAATTTACTTCTCATTTGTATTCATTCTCAATTAATTGATGAGCAGAGCATTTCATTAAGAGCATTTGATTATAGTATGTTACATACTTATTCTATTGAGAAATTGATGGGTTGCCTTCTTTGGCATGCTGTGAAAATGTAATGAAAAAATGTGTGCACAATTATTAAATGAGAATTTATATCAGCTCATTCTGGATACTCATATAATGTTGAGACCTGCTCAATTCTTTTAGAAGTGTGCTTGATATTTTTGGTAAACAAAAGGTGTTGTCTTTCTTTAGATATATTGTTTGTTATAATTTATTATCCCTTGTCTTGTGTGAATGGCATACATTTAAATGTTTAAGTGAAAGAGGGCGGGAATGAATTTTAAAGGGTGCGGCTGGAAGTGCTCCCTTTCCAAAATCCAATTTGGGAGGGTACAAAAAGTCCCTCCAATTAAACCAATTTTTAAAATATTTATAACCCAAAGTTTATCTGAACCCCTCCCTCGACACCCACCACAAAATAACACCTTCACTATGAACCAACAGCCACCATCATAATGGGGGCTACTTTAAATGAACGCTGTTTGATATTTGGCCCACAAATGTCCCCTTTAAAATTCAATTTTAAAATATTTATAACTTAAAGTTGATCTGACTCCTCTTTACCCCTCCCCCTTCACCAACCAACGAACACCTTCTCTATAAACCAACATCATATTGGGGTTACTTAAAATGAACATCATGTGTGAGGGCACTTATCCAAAATGTTACCCCCCTTTAAAATCCAATTTCTATATTTATTATTAAATAAAATTAATAATTATTATAATAAATATTAATTTTATTAAATAATAAATATAACAATTGAATTTTTGTAGGTTCATTGTTTTAATGAACTTAAAAGTTAATATTTCTTTATATTTATTATTTATGAAAATTAATATTAGAGAATAATTAGAATCACAAAAATATTAAATACTGTTAATTTTTCATCTATATGTATAAGCAACTGAACGCCATTTCACTCACAATGTCGTTGGTCAAGCAATCTTTTCAGCCGTTAAATTTTCAGAATTTCAACTGTTGGATTTTCATGCTAATCAGCCATATAGGAATTTAACAATTTTTGTTTAAAAAAAAAGGGGGGAGTATATTGCATGGATTTTTGGGTATTAACGACCACTTGATGCAATGAAAGAGTATGTGGGTAAATTTGAAGGGATCAGAGATGTAAATTCCAAAATTCTCTTTGGGTCTCCAAAATTGGTACAATTTCAAAATTCAATTTTTTTTACTGAAAGGTTTTTGATATAAACAGAGTCGTGAAGAATAAAGGTCAAGAAGGGTTACGAATCTTTGGTCGAGCTGTCAGTTTAAGTTGTCAAATTTCGAGACATTCAATGTTTGGATTTTTGTGCTTGTCACCATAATGGAATCGAACAATTTTTAGTTCAAGGAAAAAGTTATAGCATAGTTTCTTGGGTATGAACAATATACAAAATGGAAAAGACAATGAGTATGTTCAAAGTGCACCTCTCGGTTTACCTTTGACATCCCCTCCAACTGGCAACTATATAGCATTTTCATCTCTGAGCCTGGCCTATATGCTCTGCTAACATGCTCGAAACTACCAGAAGCTGAAAGGTTCACTGATTGGGTCTGCAAAGATGTGCTACTCTCTTTGAGAAAAAGTGGCCAATACAAACTCAATATAACACAAGAAAATAGGAATCTAAAGTATTGAATCATGGCTTACTCAAAGGAAATAAATCGTTGATATTGGAAAACGAAAATTGATATCTACAAATGAAGAATTGATAATTACGAGACAAGATTCTTAAAAAGCAAAATAAGATTCTAAAAAAAGCAAGAAAATATTTTGAAAAGACAACACAAGATTATGAAAAAGCAAGACAAGATGCTGTGTTACGTTCTCATCACATCACCGGCATTGCCCAGGATGTGATCATTAAACCCAAATCTGATAATTTGTTATACATTTTGACCGTGCACCTGCTGGACAAAATAAACCGAGCAATTGCCTTCACCCGATGTCAACATCGATCGCTCGCACAACCTCTGAAATGCCTCGGTGACAAAATTCTGAATGTAAGGGACTGTAGAGGAATAAGCACATCCCGAATGGTGTGAACATTTTGAATTGCACGAATGACTGGCTGAGGGAATCTAAAATGCAATATTCGGCTCACAAAAACATTTGCACATTTTGGACACCATAGACTTGGAGCAAATTGTATCCTTTGTACATAACATAATCACATCACCGAAAGTCTCAAAGAAAATGTAATTTGTGCAATATGAAGAAATAAAATATCGAATAAAAGAATAAATAATCAAAAAATAAGATTTCAATAAATATTCTTTTGATTATAATAAGAATTGAAAATCATCATTCTGTAAGAAGAAACTATCACACCTATACAATGTGGTTGATCACACAATCTCTTCAGTTGTCAAATTAACAGAATTTTGACTGTTGGATTTTTACTCTTGTCGATGACAATGACAACAATCAATTGTGGTTCAGAGGAAATGATATAGCTTTGGTTCTTGGATATAAATGACCATATAAAGCAATCTTAGACCTGGTCAAGCGAAAATGAAAGAGAACATTATCTAATTTGAAGGGTATGGTGCCCCCCTCATCAAACCAACACCTTCACCCACCAACAACAAACATCATAAAAGGGGTACCTTAAAAAGAACATTGTGGATGGAGGACCTTATCTAAAAAGGGCCCCGTATTGGAATTCAATTTTTTTATATGTACAACATAAAGTTTGCCTGACATCCTTTGACCCCCTCTTCTCAACCAACACCTTCACTACAAACCAACATCATAAAAGGGATCACTTAAAATGAACATTGTGGGTGGGAGCCCTTATCCCAAGTGGAATACCTTTAATATTCAATTTTTAAATATTTATTATTTAATGAAATTAATATTTATTAAAGAATAAATAGAACCACAAAAAAATATTAAAATTTATTTCTTTGCTGTTGGAGAACTAATACCACCTATCCAGAATTAGGAGAAACGTCATGTAAAAAATGAAACCTATCCAAAATTAGGTGAAACATTATACAACTAATAATACCTAATCATAATTAAGTAAAATGCCATGAAATTAATAAGAATTATCCAGAATAAGACAAAATGTAATGGAACTAATAAAACCTATCCAGAATTTGTATCTGCTTACTTACTATACAACAGTGCCAATACAACCAAACAACCAACTTCAAAGTTGTAATAATATATTTAATATTAATATCTGCAATAACAAACACTTTCAAGTGAAAACATTAGTTTTAGCTAGGTCGAAATAGTTCTGTGAGAGTTCGTCAGAGTGCTCTACGATCGACATCCTTCTTCCCCCACCACTTTATTCAAAAACCAATCAGAGTACACCACAATATCGCTTCTGTACATGCTACCAAATTTTGGTCTATATGGGAGTGAAATCTAGAAAAAAGACTTCTGTCGACAGAGCGAGCTGAACGACGAAACATACACTTTCCCAGAGCAAGAGGAATAAGGTAAGAACAAAGAGGTAAGTTATCTAATAAAGATACCTTATTAAATATTATAATAATTATATTTAATAAGGTATATCTAAATTTAAAAAAAAACTGTATTATTCAAAGATATTTTCGGCATTTTCAAATGTTAAATTAATAAATTTAAATAATTATATTTATATATAAATGTATCATTTCATAAATGTCTTATTGACAAGGCCGGCTGGTCGGGTGCCTTGCGGTCATTGGCCTCCCTTCCTTTCCCACATGGTGCTTATCTACATCATTGCATGCATATGTCATAGCTGGTGCTGTGACTCGTGGGGCCTGTCGGCGCATGAATACGTGTGTGGTACAAGGCTAGGCATCTTAATTTTAGTACAAAAGTTAAAACAAATTGGATAAAGTAAAAAAAGATAAAAAAATTATTTAAAAAATAAACTATTAAAAATCGATTATATTTCACAAAATCCTGCACAGAATGTACTTTACAATCATTTTTTATATACCTTCTAGTGCATGGAAAATTACATCTTTAAAATCGTAAATAAATATTCACACTGGCGATTCGCACACTCTAACGGGCGATGAAGGAACTATGTAAATGGTGGTGTCGAACAAGTGTGAATAATCAGTGGAGCAAATGCGACTAATCGAACAAGTATGAGTAATTGGTGGAACAAATGTGAGAGACAAGAGAGAGATGGACAGAGTAATGAAACAACAAAAAATGGGAGGACTCTGAGAAAACCTATGAAATTATAGAGATACAAGAGAGGAGATGGAATGAGAGAGACAAGATAGGAGAGAAAGAGATGGAATGAGAGAAAGAGAAATGCTAAAGAAAAAGAATGGAAAGAGAGAAAGAGATGGAATGAGAGAGACAAGAGTGAATGAGAGAAAGAGAGGAAGAGATGGAATGAGAGAGACAAGAGAGAAAGAGAGTGACAACATGGAACAATAGAGCAGAAGAAATGAGACGGAATGGTGGTATGACATCATGGTTGTATGCGCCTTGAAAAGACGAGTCTGGTGGTATAGCACTTAATAACTGCGGTTTTAATGTTTTTAATTATAAAAATATATTTAAATAAAAAATAATTATTTTATTTTATCGATTTTCCAGATACCGCATTATTTTGGTCTAGAAGCAATAACGAGTTCCACAAATCACCTTAATAGTTTAGTTTTCGCAGAAGTGGGGCTCGAGTGTGGTGTGGTGATTTTAAGCGAAACACAAGACTTTTTTTTATGGGAAAATGGGAGATTTACTAAGGGAAAAAGGGAAATTTTAAGGCATTTTGGCTAAAACCTACGATTTAGAGATAAAATGAGTGATTTTGGGAGAAAAATTAAAAAATAGGTCGAGGTCATTCAAGGTCGAGCCACTGAGCCATTGTCCTCAGCTCTCGTGCCCGATTCTACCAAACCTATCTATTGTCAATTTATTTGTTTTGAAAGGCTAGTTTAGTGAGTGTATACAAGAAACAAGTTTTTATCGATTACTGTTTGATGTGGAAGCTTGAATTTTTAATACTGAATAATATTATTGTGTTAAGTTGCATTTGATCTCACGTATCTGTATCTGACAAATTAAAAGAAATATTTATCATCAGCATTTCAGAATTTTTAATTTATTAAAAAAAAATTTATCATGGCACACTCGAGCAGATTAATCTCGTTACTATTCTGATGCATTCCGGTTTCGACAGTTCTGATTAATTTCTATATTGTGTGTGGAATCCTTTTAGGGCATTTTAGTGAAGAAGTTCTGGTAGATTAAAATAGATTTCCTCAATATGTTTTCTCTGTAGTTGCAAATGGATACCATGTGACTGGTTTAAATACAAGAATGCATATGAAACACTTGAGAATGTCGAGTTTTTAGCCAGTTAATTTTCACGCTGGGAATAGGACTACCTAGGTAGGCCTATTCAGTTTATGTTAGTTCATGGATACAGCAGAGCAATAAAACAAGATTTTTCTTGGAGTTGTATGCAAAAATCAAACACAATTTGGTTGCCTATTTTATGCCTGGGCTAAATGGTATTAGAGAAGTTATGAATGTTAATCAATTCACATTTAATTTCCATGTTATGAAAAATAGTTTTGAATACTTTGTAATTGTTTACTTTCATCTGAATTGAGCTCGAACGTGGCTGCAACGGTCCTGCTCCAACAATTTTGCTTTCTTGTGGGTATGCTGTTCAATATGTTCATACCACTTTTTTTTCTTTTCGAGACTCTGAGCACACTATCTACAATAATGATCAAAAACTGAGATGAGTGTATATTATATGTACATAAATATTTTTTTATTTCAACATGTATACAATTTCAACATCACTTTAAGCAGTATCTACTCTTTGCTTAGTTCAATACATTCGGTTACGAATATTAATAATGTAATTTTTGCTGTTTTTTGAAAACATTTGTTTATTTAAGATCAATAATTTTTTTACATGTGCTTTTATAAAAATCTAGTTTCGCTCAAGCACTATGCTAGAGTCACTGAAAAAGTTTATTGTGCTTGTACGGAACACTTTGATATGCAGTTCCCCATGGGTTAGCAAGGATCATTTCTACCAACACACCAGGACAATTCTCTGTGAGTCTCAGAAAAAGTGCTTCATATTTCACAATCTCATTATACAATTCTGCCTAATATGTTACAGGTACCGTAGGTTACATGCATTCTTTCACTTTCTTCACTGGAGAGCTGGCAGGTGGCCAACAGCATTTGATGTGTCGCAGGTGATTGTCAGTGAACATCGCTTAGCAGGTGTAGTGGAGTTGACGATATTCTGATAGGCAATTGACCGCTACACTTCATGCCATGGCGACTTCCATACCACTTATTGTTTACACTACGTAAACTGTCTTCCAATAAGTGGAAAGTCAATGACAATCACAGCCCTAGTTACATATTTACTCTGTTTTTGAATAGACAGCCGTAGTCTTGGCTGTGTATTTCAATCCTTTCCTGTAGGGCCATTCACTTAGGTTAAACTCCAAGAGAGATTAGTTACTGTCGTGCAGGCGTTAAGACTTGGGAGTCGAAAGTCTCGCTGAGCAAGATACATCATTATCTACTGTGTACAAAGCTGAGGTTATGCGAGGGTAAGCTACTGGTGGTTTGCAAATTTTGCTGAAATAATACACACATCTTTATTTGTGATAGCCAGTAGGAGTATGGTTGTGCAGAGCTAGCTTTGCTGACACAGCACTCATAGCAGAAGATTCTTACTTTATTAAGACAAAACTTTTTTATCCTGAAGAGACAACAATTAAAGATAACCTTTCTCATTGTGCAGTACGTGTCACTAATCTTATGTAGTGAGAATAATTTCACAATTACCTAACACTAATTAACCAATGAATTAATAGTTCCCATAAAGTTTGAAACATGCAGTGGTATAAATTACTGAAAAATTATGGCAATATTGGCAATGTAGTATACATGGCCTCTCAAAATAAATACGTTTTATAATAAGAGGCTTAGCGAAACATTTTTCACTGGTGAAGGAAAAAAATATCGATACCGTTAGGCCATTAGTTCTGTGCACAACAACTAGTTTCCATGTTCTCACGTCCATGCACCTGCCAACTCTCCCCAGCCTCTGCCTTCCAGAAATCAAACTGCCATGAATGTCACAAGCACTGGAACTACTGAGGGGTATCCACCATGGCCCTTGTGACTTTGCCTTCTGTGGAGGACAACAGGATGGCCCGATCCTTGCCGCCATCCCTCAGCATTTGGTGCAGACGTTGCTTCTCCAGCCAGTGGTAGTGCAGCTTTTTCTCCATCGCAGATACTGTTTTCAGCTGCTCCTATGACAGAACATATTGTCATTTGTTAACAAGAACCAGAACCAGTTCACTAGGTACTGATTCTACAGCTATTTGTGTTACAGCTCCTGCTCCATCATTGATATGGTATTTAACTCCTCCAATGACAGAAAACAGCACCTTTTGCTAACAACAACCACTATCAGTTCAGCAGACACTTCTTCTCCAGTCTGTATTAATGCAGCTTCTGTACCATCACCGGCATGGTCGTCAGCTCCACCTGTGACAGACCACACCATATTGGATAAACAAGAACCACCAGTACCATCTCAACAGCCACTATTTCTCCAGCCAGAATAACTACAGCTTCTGCTCCATTTCTGACACGGTATTATAATAATCAATGAGAGTACACAGCATCCATTATCAACAATAAGCACTACCTATTTACAAGCCACTGATTGTTCAGCCCACAGTGTTGCAGTTGTTCTCTACAGCCATCATTATCATCTGAGAAAACCTACGACATAAACACCATTTGTCAACAAAAGTAATTGTGAATTCACCAGCTGCTTTACAGAGTCTTCTCCATTGTAGGCACAATATTCAGTTGGTTATATGATAGATCACACTGCCTTTTCTCAACAATAGTCACTGTTACTTCCCTAGCAGTTGAATCTTCTGCCAGCGGTACTGCAGTTTCTGTTCCATTGCTGATAATATATCCACCTGTTCTTTCGACAAGATAAACCACCTTCATTCAGTATCAACCACTATCACTTTGCCAGATGCTTATCCTCCAGCGAGTGCTATTGCTGCTTCTGCCCTGCTGTTCATAATATATTCAGCTGCCCTTGTGTAAGGCGACAGGCAACACCATACTATCTCAGCAACAAAAGAAGTAGGGGTGGGCCGGTTACACCCCATCTGGGATTAATTGGGAATAATTGAAGGATTATTGATTTGATTGAAAGGGTTAATCCTTAATCCGATAAAAAATTTAAATGGTTAAATGTAATTGAAAGGGTTAAATTGATTGAAAGGGTTAGCTGAATTGAAAGAGTTAAATTGATTGAAAGGGTTAAATTTTAATCGGATCAAATATTCATTTTTTATTTTCTTTCTTTCTTTTTTCTTTCTTTTTGGTATATGACGAGGGGGGTAGCAGAAGCTCTGTACGATGTTGACGGTGTGGTGTCCTGGAGGCGAATGAGCATAGTGGTGGGTTGCAATGCCTTATATAGGAGTAGAAATTTGGTGCAAATGTGTGCTACGACTAATTTTTTCTAATATTTCTGATTTTGAGGTGTTTGTAAGATTGTTGGTGGTAGATAATAGATTTCTACGAATATATTTAATACAAGAGAGAAATTCAGTGTGTTTAAACAATTTCTAAGAATGGCCTAAGTGTAAATTATATGTTTTTTTGGTGGATATTGCTTGCCAACGGTAGATTGGTAACTTTGAAAGATGCTATTTACATGTTAAATGCTCTGTTTTCGGAATGCAATTCAACGTTAGAGAATGTCAACATGTTCTACATAAGGATAAATTACACACAACAAATCGGAAATTTCAAATCACTACGTGAATGATAAGTGTAATTACGTGGATCTTAAACGTAATGTGAGTCTTGAGCTTAGAAATATAATTTACACGAGAGAGATTTTTAACTACATGAATAACATCTGATGTTGACATGTGCAAACTCACTAAACAAAATCCAGCTTATCAGGGCAGAGTCTTTAAACGAGTTCTACACATGAACAAATAACACAAGATACAAGTATAATGAACAACTACTGTCTTTAAACAGGATTCAGCTAGTCAGTATGAATAAACAACAAATTAACAAGTTACCGCATACAAATTACACATGCCTTACACAATCCAGCCTAGTCAATGTTATCTTAGGACAAAAAACTCTGAATACGATTTAAAACAGACACAGTAGCATACGTCTATTCCGATAAGTAAAATATATAAAGACAGAAAAAATCTTACCCCAAATTAAATTAAAATAAGTCTGTTCGATGTATGAATGAGTAGCACATACATCGAGCCTTGAGTAGATACATCTAGCACGGCCGACAGGCAATTGGATTTAGATTGTGTTAAAAACTCGTAAATGAAGGGAGAATTTAAAAAAAATATTTATGAAGTTCACTGCAATTGTTAACACAAGCAGTAATTTCGTAGACCGAACACAGAAATCAATTACTTATTACAAATGCAGTATATCGATCCGAAAATAAAATAAAAAATTAGTTAACATGAAAATTTATATTTTCCTGATAAAATACTTTTATATTAAATTGCGGGTAGCACTATAGAAATGAAGGTAGGTGCGATGGTCGCTGGTGCGGTAACTCCTGAGGGTGGTATCATCGGCCGCCAAGTGTCTAGAGGTGTCGTGTTTATGAAGAAGCTGACGAGTAGTGTATCTGTCTCCCACAAGCATTGATGAATGACTGAAAATGGCGACATCTGTAGGACCATGAGGTCAAGAAACCAGTTTCCATCCCCTTTCCAATCCCCACCCCTCATGAGTGTGCACTGCCCCGAGATGTCCGTGATCATCATTTTTTTCAACACTAAGGTAAGATGGCATCATCTGCCTGCTTGCATTCACATCAGGAGGACCCTGTCTGCCAACCCCTCACACACCAACCATCCCACCCCCACCCTGCACCCATCAGTGCTGGTCCAACTCCATGACACCAACCACCCCTACGCCCCTTACTACCTCCACTGCCTGTGGGCCAGTCACCTGTCTGTCCTCGATTGTCAATTATCTCCACTGATTCAAGATTGTGACAACTTCCTAGTTGCATGCAGATCAGGAGCTGACTGTTCACAGCCACCCCCTACCCTCCACTACTCGCCCTCTGAACTGGCCCAAGTTCAGAGGAGCATGTCCCCTACCACCCCTATTCCCACAGGTGACTTTTCTGAAGAATGCCATAATCAATCCAGCCTGTTGTTCACAAAAACTAGTTTTACGCACCCCACCGTGAGCCCTGAGGAGGTTTCTTTGTTTATTTTAGTGAGTTGACATCCCTGCAGTACATGTTTCAAGACAATGTGCCCTCCCCGCTAGAGTATTCAGAACATGTTTTTAATATTGTTGGCTCCCCTGCTTCATGTCGCTGACCCTCTGAATGCGTACCCCGAGAGATTTCATCTGACTTACTGTGGTTTCAACCTTATGCATCAGGTTGAATATATGAGCATTGAAAAAAAAATATTGCTAGTCTCGGACATCAAGTTCCCAATATAAGCCCCAGATTTAAAAGTCAAACAACAACAAATGTATATTTGAATCAAGCAAATTATGATTTTTTAAAATCACACAGATTTACAAGACATATTTTATTCACTCATTAAGAAATGTTTTTCTACAAGTATTCACTTGTTTGAAAATGTTTTTACTATCAATACAATGCATAGGAAAGAAAAAAATATTAGGAATGATTTGGGCGGCTCTTAAGATCGATGTCTTGAGAGCCGATGAGTGTGAAGCGAGTCGAGAAGCGCCGAGTCACGCATGTGAGACTAAGGAAAACGAGAGAGATCTCCGATAAAACCCACAGACCAACGTCTAACATAACATCTACACATTGCAAAAAAAAAAAGTTTTTAGGGTGTGACCTGCCCAGGAAGGTGAGTATGGTAATCAATGCATTCACTTTCTTTACGTCTAACCAAAAATTTTCCAACAGCAAAATAAATTCCATGTAATATAAAATGTATTTATTTTTACAATTTCTGATGTGATTTTAATGAAACAGTATGAATACAGGTGGATATCATGTTTTTTGGAGTTGAAAAATAGCAATTTCAACACTATTATCACTTTTTTATTAAAAGATTCAAATGCTTGTAAATGTATTGGAAAATATACTATTATTATTTTATAACTTGAGTTTATTGTGTTATTTATATACTAGTGTAAATATATTATATTGTCTTCCTCTCCAGACATCCGTGTGTTATATCTTGAACAGGAACTCTTGTAATTTGCATACTTGCATGTAAAACGAAATATAAAAAAAAATATTTACTGGTTTCTGTTGGGTGCAGTTGTAGATTGAAGCCAAGGAGGAACAGAGGTATTTGCTACCTGCCTCTGTACAGGTATTCGGGAGGGCTTGCATTCACTATATTCTCATGAGGTGTCACAAACGTTGTTCAGCAGAGTATTGTGCCCTACTCCAACTTTCAACTTGAGTAGCAGGAGTGGACAAAGATTCTCTCAAGATACTAATCTGCTTCCTTGTTTATTTGCAAAACTTCATTCATTCATTCGGCTATGTTTGATTTTCTCAATAATTTTTTATCTCCCCTCAGCCCTTCAAAGTAAGTTAGTTTTTAATCACCATATAATTTAAATGTTTGTAAGTTTTATGAGTCAAGAGAAGTATATTTTCTTCTTCATGAAAACAAGCAAAAAAGTTATCCTGAGTTTTTAAATACAAGTAGTCAGCCTACCAATACTAATAAACACCCACTCATTTCTCTTCAATACTATTAAACCATCACTAACCTTACATAACATATTTTTGAAAAAAGCTAGTAGGCTGTGGAATTAAAAACAATAACAAGTCAAACTATTTGTTTTTATCTTTAAAGATAATGTTTTATTAAAAAATTCATAATCACTTTCAAGACAGAATAAATGATACATCTTGGTATTAAACATGCTACATCACAAATTCAAATGGAAAACAATAATTTTTTACCATTGTCTTCTGAAAAACATCATAACTTAAAATAATTACTTAATGTTACATTACAACCGTAAATGAAATACAAACTTTGTTTAGCACTAACTTCTGAAAAATGTTACGTACCGAAACCGTTAATGTATTATGAAATTATGAAATAAATATAATAATTTTTTTTGTTCATCATGTTATCATTTACATGTACAAGCCAAACAGACTTTTTAGCCAAAAACACCCCCTATTCACCAATACGCTGACAAAATATGTTCAGAGTGAAAAATTTAATTATATGATTGAAATGATAATAATAATAAAGTTTCTTATTAAACTTTCGAACATTAATGAATTTTCTTTAAAAAATTGTTATACCTGAGTGTAGTTTCTTTATAAATCGTTAGACATGAATAATTTTTCTTTAAAATCGTTAGACCTAGATGAATCTTCTTTATAAATCGTTACACCTAAATTAAATTTCTTAAAAAAAAAAGTTATTAAAACTGAATGAATTTTCTTTATATTTTCAATTTTAAATTGTAAAAACTTTTCACACTATTACAAGTAAAATAATTCATTACAGTATTTGAATAATGAAAAAAAGTGAAATTATACCACAGAAGGAATCATTCATCACTGACAATGTGAATATTCAATACAATTTACATCTAGGGTTAAGACTAAGCTTAATTTGCATTTCTTAACTGGAATAACAACTAATGGTGAAGGAGGTGAAGGAGGAAAAGAGATTGGGCTATAAATTATTTCTTGTGGCGACAGAATGAATATAGGGGGAGGCAGAGAATAAATTTATCTCTAGATATTTCAGCCGACAATATTTCAATAGATGTCTGACTTGGAGCAGGCGATACAACAAAATTAAAATTTAAAAATTCATCTAATTCCTGCAACAAACTATCATTGGTAAATATATCTTTCGGAGAGATGTTTGGAGAGGGAGACGTTAAACCTAACAATTTACAAAAGGATCAAATCTTGGGTGTTGGGAATTGTCGCTCACCTGTTTTACTTCTTCTTAAGTCTAAAGCTCCAAACTCTGCAGGTTGGAGCACCATGGTGGATGGATCTACAAACTTTGAGGATGTAGATGCAGTAGCTGATGGTGCTGTGGACACTAGCAGACAGGGGCACTATAATGGATGGTGCTACAAACTTGGAAGATGTTGATTCAGTGGCTGATGTGGACATTCTCTAAAACATTGGCACCATGGCGGACGGTGCTGTAATCTTGAAATATGCATATGGAGTGGCTGATGCTGCTGTGGACACACTCATAGACAGGGGCACCATGGCGGCTGGTGCTACAAACTTGGAAGATGTGGACGCAGTTGCTGATGGTGCTGTGGACACTCTCTTAGACAGGGACACCATAGCAGATGTCGCTGTAGACTTGAAAGATGTGGACGCAGTGGCTGATACTGCTGTGGACACTCTCGTAGACATTGGCACAGTGGCAGACGGTGTTACAAACTTGGAAGATGTGGACGCAGTGTCTGATGGTGCTGTGGACACACTCGTAGACAGGGGCACCATGGTGGATGGTGCTACTAACTTGGATGATGTGGATGCAGTGTCTGATGGTGCTGTGGACACTCTCTTAGACAGGGACACCGTGGCAGATGATGCTGTAAACTTGATAGATGTGGACGCAGTGGCTGATACTGCTGTGGACACTCTCGTAGACATTGGCACAGTGGCGGACGGTGTTACAAACTTGGAAGATGTGGACACAGTGTCTGATAGTGCTTTGGATACTCTCATAGACAGGGGCACCATGGTAGATGGTGCTGTAAACTTGGAAGATGTGGACACAGTAGTTGAAGGTGCTGTGGACACACTTTTAGATGGTGATAATGATGCCATCACTGGTTGCAATGTGAAGGTCAACTCCTCTTCCTCTAAAGGAGTTAAGAAATCGCTTACTAAATCATCCGGACCATTGATTATTCTATTGAAATACTCCAAATCTAAATCATCAAGCTCTTTGTTGAAATATTGCATAGATAAGCCAAGAAAGTAGTCGTCATAAGACCATGATATCGCAAAACGAACCTAATTGACAAAGAACTGGAAAAAGTGGAAGGGGCGTAGAGTCTGAAGTGCTTTCATAACAATTTCAAATTCCCAGGTAAAATGTTCGAGAAGACTGATTTCTCCCCTCCAACCAGAAGTCAGAAGTTCAAACACCCATTCCCCTCTCTTCCCGCACCATCGAATTTCAAATATCTTCAAACCAGCACCCTCAAGCTCGGAGATAAACCTCTCTGCTATGTTTCGTGTTCGTAGAAATGATTAACATTTATTTATTAGTAAATTAACTACTGAATCATAATAAATAAATAAAATCTAATTAATAATCCATTAAAACAATTAGCAATGTATTAGAGAATATTGTTTCTAATAAAATTATATATATAATTTATAGAAAATAAGAAAGTAATGTTATTAATTAAAAACTATTGTATAATCCCTTTTTAGCTTCTCTAAGATTACTTTAATCTTTTAAAGGAAATATATTGTTCTAATGCACATTATATCTTATCTAAATCGAGAGATGTGATATGATCTAATTTTAGTAAATATGTTCTTATTTTCTTGACCAGTATACTGATAATTATATTTATGTTAAAGGTATACATATATTTTTTCCATTAATGTATTCTATCATGAATTAAATATTATAAAAAAATATTTCTATAAGACATTTCCATCGAATTTTTTGGTAAAGCTTAGTATGGGGGAGTAAAAATATGTTTCATAAATATTTGTTCCTTTTTTATACAAATTTTGTGTATATTTTTTAAAATTTCTGTATAATAATCTCCTGCACAATAGAGCTTGCAAAGTGAATATTAATTTTTAACAAGTAGAAGACAAAATATTTTTTGCCCAAGAGATTTCAAACAGCTAGGAAGACATTTTGACCTTGTTAGGCTTGAGGGTTGAAAAAATTGACCTGAAATGCCCTCCCCTCCAGTGATGGGGATGTCCTTGGTCACTTTCATCATGAAAAGCTAGGCGCCTGGGTTGTCTCCAGGGTATAATAAAACCCAAAATGCATTCTGTGGGGGTTTGTTGGACTCAACTGCCTACCTCTGAAATCTCAGTTTCTGTAGTTGGTGCTATTGAAATTTAACCTCGAAGGAATGGTCACACTGCTAAGATGTCAGATCTCTAAACATAATGACCTTATGGAGGATGGTATATTATATTGCTAGTTACAGAAAAGCAGTTAGAGTGCTCGCTTCCAGAAATTCCTCTCTCTGTGGAGAATATAATTTAAATTTTGTAGCGAAATGAGTGCACTTTTAATAAGGAATAGGGTAAATAAATTTTATGAAAGGTATTCATTTTACATCATATTTATTTACAAAATATATAAAAACACAGGATGATCCAAAAAACCATTTGAACACAAGAAAATACAGTTTCCTCCAAAACAAACACAAGTAAACACAGGAAGATACAAAACACTACCAAGTAGAACTTGCTACAAACATTATCATGTAAACAAAGACAATCTGTTTCAAATACAAAGTTGTTAAAACTATTTCTTTTTGAAACAAAGACAAAATGGTTTACTTCAACGTGCTAATAACTTGCTGATATTCAATTTACATTTTGATTTCTGTATACACGAGCGAGGGGTTTCCATGTTTTGATGATCCATCGTTATGAAGTAGCAGATTACATACAAGCAAATAATATTTATAGTAAATTGCACTCATTCTAAATAATGGCATAGAACTCAACTAATATCCACAGGTGATTCAGGAGGAGAACCATCAGATTCTGTTTCACCCGAGTCAGTCCTCATTGCCCAACTTAACATCAATTTTGAGTTTTCCTCTGCAGAGAAATACATTGAATTAGATCCATTTCTTTTACATAATTTTTTGAATGAAGGGAAATTGTATTCTTTTTGAATATCTATTATTCTCCTGTTACACACACTTTCGAAGACACATTTTTGCTCAACTCCACCTACATATATTTTACAATGTTCTCATATTCTATACACCCAATCTCCCATTTTAAACCATGGTGATGGTTTGTAACCCATCTACTTGTTTTCTTGTGTTTGGGAGTTAGATATTTCCAGTTAAACTGTGATTTGAAGCTGAATACAGTTGTATGTTTTTACATATCAGTGATAGCTAATTATTTAATGATACATTTTTTTCTGTGGACTGAAATCCTTGCAAATTGCAAAACATCTTGTTGCAGCCATGGTTTGTCGCCTACTGACTCAATTAATTATTTTCACCATCTTATCTCTTAGATAGTAACTCACTAATCTGTCATGACTAATAAGAGAGTAAGCTGGCATATTTTCTGGAAATGGTGTATTCGCACTAATTTCAATTCATTAATCAATCACGCCATTGGTAATTCTGTCGTCTTGCTTGCTTACACAAAATACAAATAATGTTCCTCTTGTTTTAAATGATACAGGTTCTAGGATTGGTGAACTTATTTGTTATAATAAGTTGCCTTAGATTTTGAGTACATGTCATACGAGACAAGGAATTCCCCATTGCCAAAGTTCATATTTAAATCCACATAGGCATAAGCTTGACTGTTTAGATACAATTTAACACTTTTCATATCTTAATTATCGAATACTGATCGATCCA
The DNA here is from genome assembly GCA_029891345.1 of Dryococelus australis. Lineage (NCBI taxonomy): Eukaryota > Metazoa > Arthropoda > Insecta > Phasmatodea > Phasmatidae > Dryococelus > Dryococelus australis. Next base: position 96,562,222 of record CM056993.1, on the reverse strand, counting down.
CTTTTAAATTGTTTTGTCGATTTGCTTGAAAACAAATTACAACATATTTCGGTTTTTTCCGACGAAAAACTTGCTTTCACATTCCAAATGACTTTTGTGACGTTTGTAGTGTTCGAAAAACCTCTTAATCCCACTATCTGAATGGAATGTGTAGATTATTTCCTTAATCGATACATTAAAAAAATTTTACACATTCATGAGTGTTAATTTCCATATGCTGCATCAATCATTCGACACTGCTTAATTCAAATGTTACACCTTCTTTGTTATCAGCTGTATCATATATAGCCTTTAAATGAGTATTGGAGAATAGAATAACTAATTCTTGTTTAGGATCTAATATGGTGTGTTTGTAGTCTTAAGCAAAGCCCAAAACCATACTTAACGGCATAACAACTTCGTATTTTCCACCTGGGTTTATTTGTAGTGAGTAATCACTAGCATTGTTCCACCCAGCCATAAGCCCTGTATAAATATCGTTTACATTTCCTTAGAGATAGTTCTTTATCATGAAAGTAATTCCAACATCTTGTTTGATAGATTTCCACACCATTTAGCAGATATGCAATTCTATTAACTAAATGAAGTATTCCATTTCTTACTATTTTTTGTAGTTGCTGGTTTACTTGCATCGGCTGTCTTTTTAATTTTTATTCTAAACCTTAAACTTGATTTCAATGGTAATATGTAAATATCATGATTTGGTATTGAGATCCTCATTTCCGAAGGAAACGTGTATGGACCTACTTGGAATGGTTCATACACATGTATTTCCATATTGGTGAGAGCATTTTCATAAGTGATCAGTTCTGCAACAATAAGTATGTCTTCCATTTATATTAACAATATACCTTAATTCTTTTAAATACAGTTTGTTGCCTCGTGTTAACTTCACAGTATTTTATTTGAAGTGAGCAGTTTATGCTTGCGTTTACGTATTTTTATACTTTCTTTACTCGAAATACGTTCCTTAGTGACACTTCTTAAAAGAACCGCCTACTTTACGTCCGAATTTAATATTGTATGCTATACCCATTTTGATTGTAATGCGCAATGGGATGTAGGTGTTTTAATACCTTTTTTAAAATGATAACAAAAGGTAATTTCTTCATTTCTAAAATCAATATGTTTACCATCTTGATCTACAATTGTAACAACTATTTCATCAATATGATTCACTATTACTGCAAGATATATCAATGTATTAGGTTTTTCAATTATTTTATATCCTGGAGCTACAGCATATGTGAATTCATGTATTGTATTTGTCGGTTTTCCACTAAATATGAACTGGCCTCAATATTAATATTTATACGACATACATTTTCCGACAATATATAAACCTGTTTTGATAATTAGTGTAATTGATTAGTTGTATATACTCTCCATTCATAACCTAACATATTTGCATTTGCACTGTCTTCCAAGAAATCGATATCAACATTACTATACATTGCACTAGTTAACGGATTTGGTTTTCCACGTAATCGGAAATGTATGTCTTCAGGTAATGCAGATTTAATGAATGTTTCAAGACCATCTAACTAATAAGATACTACTGGTATCACAATCATGTATGTTTTTTTCACCAATATTAGCTGCAAATAAATGGTAATGCATATCAATGTTTGGTATGCTGTTGTAAGTAACGAATTCTATTACACTTATCTGCCATTCTCCATCTAACTCCAATGCAGGGAACTATACAGCACACAATTGCAATGAACTACCACTCATTATCAATGTAATTGATACATTACTAATATATTTTAAAATTACAATTACTTATATAGGCTATTTATAGCCAAAAATGTAAACATAAATGTCCGCAATTGATTGTATTTGGTAATTGATCCATTTTGCAATTATATCTTAATTGCATTTTTTTAAATAATTACATATTTCAATTGGAGGACTTAAATCACCAAAACTGTCGTAATACAATTATTGATTTACATTTTCAATTACTGCAACCCAATTTGTTCCTTCATTTTGTTTCGAATCTAAATTAACAATCATATATTCACGAAAATTTGGTTTCTTTGGTAAATCGTCTCTCATATACACACCTCGGAAATAGGGAATATTCAGTTTCTTTACAAATACATTAATATCTCTGTTTGTTAAAGCACGTTTTGGAAGAATATTTAGGACTTTATGTGTTTTTTCCCCTACATTTGGAGTTATTTTGTCCTTGCCCAACTTTATAGGGTTTCAAATAAATTCCTTTACCTTATGATTTAACTGCTCTACTAATTGCCGAAACCCCTCCGAGGATTGATACAAGAGCTGTTAATGCTGGAAATAGGAATGGAATGATTCCTCCTTTATTTGTTTTTTGTTGGGTTTTGCATTTTAAGCCTTGGCCTCTCTTCACCTTCGTGAGGATAACTTTATCAACAACCTAAGCAACAAGTTTTTCATGCATAGATGTAGATGGATTATTTCTTATTTTTGCTGCTTTATCGGCTAGAATTGTCACCGCTATGTCTTTGGTTTCAAATTGTTTGTTTGATCGTAAATTATATCATGCTATTTACACACATTATCCAAAGAGTTTATTCCTTGCTCGTTCTGTGCCAAAATTTTTGTAAGTTTAGTACCTGGTCCACAGTAATTGTATCTCGGTAAATGAAATTCAAATGGTAATTTATTAATCAATGTATTCAATACACCACATCCTTTTTTGATACGTTTAGTATGTGCCATTGTTTTCAACTGAATGCGAACTTATATATACCTACATTAATAGTTTTATGTTAGTACGTTATGTAATACTGTGTAATTGTGTAAAATGAAGGTTATAAAACAAAATGTACATCTGCCGAAAATTGTAAATATGAAAGAAAATATAATTGAACAGAAACATGGTATTCTTTTACCATCAAATATATGTTGTATAATAAGTGGTCCTTCTTTATGTGGAAAAACTTGTGTTATTATGTCGTTGTTAGAGCATGCAAATAGACTTAAATTTGAAAATGTATATATGTTTTCTAAAACAATACAACAAGAGAAATATCAACAATTAGCGACCTTTTTTTTTATCATTAATTGAAGGAATGCGATATTTTCCTTTTACAAATAAAGAAGATACAGTGCTTCCGAATAAAGCATTACCGAATTCCGTATTTATTTTTGACTATGTTTGGTGTGTACCGCAGGGTGAAGTACAGCAATAATTTAGTTTTGGTCGACACTCAAATGTTGATTGTTTTATCTATCACAAAGTTACACACGTATACCAAAATGTAATCTACGCAATAATTGGATATGGTAGTTGTGTTTAAAATGGATAATATGAATCTGCAACATATTTACAATGATTATGTTTTAGGCGATATGACATTTACAAAGTTTTAAGATATGTGTTTTTACTGATGTAAAGCAAAATAAATTTTTTTTTGCTGATCATACCAACACTTCCCATATATAAAGGTAGAAATAGGTCTGGTTTTGACAGTTTTTTACTTCCAGGCGAATAACAATGAGTATTTCAAAGTTTGGACACAGCGGTATAAATTAAAACATTACAATAGCTGTTTAACCAAAAATCGCGATTGGAATTGTGATTTGAACGGACATATATTACGTAATATGGGCGTGGTTGTGAAAGATAATGATGCGGTAAATGAACGTTACATGGAAGACATAAACACAATAATGGTAAACGTATGTACATCACAATCAAACGATGTTCAAGAGAAATCTATAAAGTTAATTGATCTGAATGATAGTATTTATAACACGAATGTAATTGCAAGCATTTTAAGAAATATTATTACTGATTTGCAGAGTAATGAATTTAGAATAGTATAACATTTAAAAGGATTTAGTAAAGAATTTAACGATATGACAAACATAGTTTTTACAACAGAACTTACAGAAATGTAAGAACATTTAAGAGTTGTAATTATTGAAGTTGTAAACGCTACTATTACAAAACAACTAGAAACACGAATAGAACAAATAACGCAATATATAAGAGATGAATTGACTAACAAAAGTTTTGGTTTAGTTATGCAGACAGATTTGAGAAAACAAAATAATGATTCGGAAACATGAATGAACTATTTCATCAATGACTTGAATGACTATAGCAAAATTAGATGTTTTAACTAAGTCGGTATGATTGAAAAAGCTCAAAGTAATCGACCTATTACATCAGTTAGAAAAGCAACGTATTAATTCATATATAAATAGATTGAATTTAATGTAATATAATAAAAACATCACTGACTCTGCTTCGGAATTGCATGACTTTGTATCTGCTGTGAAAGAGAAATATTTACAAGTCAAACGAGTCCGTATGGAACAGGATGTTTAAACAAAGAAATATTTAAACCTGTTACCAGTAGAAGGGATACATTGCATTCTGCGTTGAATAAACCTAAAGAAGCAGCTTTGGAAATTAAAACAGAAAATGAAGTTTTAACAAAGACAAAGCAAACCCTTTCTCAATTAACACGACGTTATTCAGCTTTAAAACTATCTATGTCTACGTGCAATACGACAATTGGTGTTTATCGACATGAAAACAACTGATTTCTGGGAGATTCGTTAGTTAAAATTTTACCTGAGAATGAAATTAAAATAGAAGATTATGTAACTGATGTCAGTGAAGGATTATTTGAATTATTATTTAAAAACTTTCCACATGGATATTATGATAATGATTAGCAGAAATATAAGGAACTTATTCGTCGAACGAATTTTAATATTCGTTCAGGAGATGAAAACCATCCGAAAATACATTTAATAGGAGATATAGTAGGAAGTGGAATATATAAAGATGAAATTGACAATCACTTTTCGCCTGTATATTGGAACAATCTTAATGAATTGGTTGATAGATTAATATTTCCCATTGCTTCGAGAGAGTCTGGGAATAATTCACATACGGACGAAATTGTTTCTAGTATTGAAAAGTTAACAGAACACAGTTATATTACAAATGAAGTTTAGTAAGATTTATCAAGAGCTTCACACTCCTGCAAGAATAAGATATCCTAGAAGAAGAGTTATAACTCATGGTTTAAATGATCTTTTTCAAGCCGATCTCTGTTTAATGACATTGCTTTGAAAATATAATAAGGGGTAAAAGTATATTTTAACTGTAATCGACGTTTATTCGAAATATGGCAGGGTTTACCTTTGAAAAATAAAACTGGGAAACAGGTTACCGATGAAATGAAGATCAGTTTGAATGCGAGAACACCCCATTCGCTCCAAATCGACAGAGGATCTGAATTTCTACACTGTTCCAGAAACTAATGACCGAATATGGTATTAATCACTACGCAATGTATTCGGAGCTTAAAGCGAGTGCTGTGGAACACTACTACAAATCGATTAGGCAATTAATATATAAACATTTCACATCGAGGGGGACTTACAAATGAGTTTATGTTTTGCCTGAAATAGTTAAATCGTATAATTCTAGATATCGTAGAACTATTAAGATGGCTCCTAAAGAAGTAACGGATAATAGTTTAATGAAAACTATTTATAATAATGTTAAAGTCATCGATGAAAGGAAACCAAAGTTCAAAGTTGGCGAATTTATACGTATCTCGAAGCTGAAAGGGATCTTTGAAAAAAAAATAATTACAGTGAATTGGTCTTTTGAAATATTTAAAATTATTTCAATTAGACAAACACATCCCAGAATGTATTACATAGAAACATATGATGGAGAATCAATAAAAGGTGGATTTTACGAACATGAATTGCAAAAAGTCAGTTCCCCAAATGAATATTTGGTTGATAAAATCATTAAAAGGAAGAAAAATATGATCTTGGTTCAATGGACAGAATTTTCAAAAGCACACGACTCCTGGGTTAAGAATCAATATCTTAAAAGATTGTAATACATCGCCTGTAAATAATTTTGATACTAAATATAAGATTTTTAATTATATTTGATGTATTTGATTTAATAAACCTTTGGATGGGGATTTGATGTACAATTTATTTTGTAATCAATCACCTCGTGGATTGGATTATCGTTTCATTGGGTTAATGTTGGAGCGATAATCCAATGTGATTAAATCCTTTTAATTGTGACATCATTCATCGTTGGTCTATCGGAATATTTTCCTGGGTTTCATAATTGTTTGTGATAGGTTATATTTCTTTGCTTGTAACAATACTGTCCTTGGAAATCTATTAGTTTTAAGAGAGGAAAATACTATTCCCCACGTTAAAAACTTTTTCACGGCGTGTCCTTGGATGCAATTTTTTGATGGTATAGAAATTCATAAATTTTACAATGTCGAGTTATTCATATTATTTTAAAATTTAATGTTTTTTATACTATGCTTACAATTTAAATGCAATATCGTCTATGTAAAAAAAAATCGTTTTTGCTGATCACAGTCAGAGCGCTCCAAACATGTAGCTGGGAAAGAAAGACGAGGCCGGACAGGTTGCAAAGTGCGGTGTTTAGTGGCTGTGAGCTGCAGCCAGGGCAACACGCATAGTGGAGTGAAGTTTTGCGGTTAGGCGGGGGGCGGATGGACAGGGGAAGTTCTCCCTCCTAGTTTTATTGTATAGGCGGCAGCGACGAGCTCAGACTCTGCATGAAGGGAAAGTTGTCGGGCGGATGGAAGTGGGCGGCTATCGATAGTGTTGTGCGATGCGGGCAGCATCAGTTTACTGAAGAATTCTCTCATTCCCTCGCTCGACATGCTCCATGCATATCTCCCGCCCACATGCGACCCAGTCTGGCCCGACCACGCGAAGCTCTTTCGCTGCTCCAACTCCCGTGCGCGATTCACCCTCATCAACTCTCGAGACCTAAGTTTCGCCCGCTCCCACATACACTCAATTCTCGACTATTCGCTAGCTGATATTGTCCATGGTGTTTTAGAAAGATTCGTCCCCGTATCTTTTGTAAATACACTTCGCTATAGTTGACTCCTTTCCAAAAAAATTTTTGGAACTGATTTTCACTCAACATAAAATAATAAACTTTAGCGAGATTATATTTTCCTTTATGATAGTACTCTCTGAAAATTCTTGGCTAGGAAAAACTATATGTAGAATGCGTATTTTTGTTTGCTAGACGAATAAATATACGTTGGATTGAAAGTAAAACAACTTTTCCAAGATGTTTATTTAACCTATGTTTTCAATAATTGAAAAAAAAGTTTTAACTTAAGTATTTGCTTACAATGTAATAGTTAAAACTTGAATAAAAATACGTGTTTGAAAAACTGTCTTCTTTCAATGTTTAAAATATTAGCGAGTTAAAATTATGTCTTATAGTTGTGTTGGTATGAAAATTATACAGTGATTAGTTAAAAGTTGTTGGAAAACCGGAATTAACTTCAAAATATTTTGTAAGATTATTGGAAACCGATATAAAGATTGCTGTATACGGGGAAAAAATAGTTTGGTGTAAAATGGTTTACATTTTGAATTGAATTTATTGTGTGTTAAAACATTTGGAATGTGTTTCTTAGTGATGAGGAGAAAAAAGTTTTATTGACGGGAGGTGTGCATTTTCTTTTTCATTCGCTGAGAATGAACTAAGCTCTTGCTTTCCGAAATATGCGAGGAAGCCTTAGTGTCCGAGCGAAAATAATAGTTGGTAGAGGAGAGGGGAAAATAATCGAAGTCAGTTCAAAATCCCCTGCTGTTTTCCAAGGAAACGATTGCTTTGGCCTTGAAGCAAGCTGAGTTCATGGCCGTTCCAGCGCTCTGGAGGTAAAGGTTCGGCGAGCAAAAGCAGGGAAATCAACACTAGAAAATACGCTTGCTGAATACTGTAGTGTGGGAGGGGTGTGTAACCATGATTTTGGAGAAGAACTCACTTTTCGCACAAAGACAGTTTCTGGAGTAGGGTTTGGAGGGTGGGTGGACAGGGTCATGCCCCTCTGGGTGAGGGTGTAGTGTATGCTTGGTGAGGAGGAGGTGGCTGGCATCTTAGAGTCGGGCTGACTCTGAGGGGTGCAGGGTGGGGGGTGGGGGTTGGGGTGTGAGGGGGTGGCAGACAGGGTCTTCCCTATGTGAATGCATGTAGGCAGATGATGCCATCTGACCTTAGTGCTGAAAAAATCGACGATCGCGGGAAACTCGGGACAGCGCGCACTGATGAGGGGAGGGGAAAGGGGATGGAAGCTGGTTTCTTGACCTCAGGGTCCTGCAGACGCCGCCATTTTCAGTCGCTCATCAATGTTTGTGGGAGACAGACATGCTACTCGTCAACTCCATCATAAACACTGCACCTCTAGACACATGGCGGCCGACGAGGCCACCTTCGGGGATTACCGCACCGGCGACCATCGCACCTACCTTCATATCTATAGTGCTACCCGCGATTTAATATAAAAGTATTCTATCGGGAAAATATAAATTTTCATGTTAACTAATTTTTTATTTTATTTTCGGATCGATATACTGCATTTGTGATAAGTAATTGATTTCTGTGTTCGGTCTACGAAAATACAGTTTGTGTTAACAATTGCAGTGAATTTAAAAAACATAAAAAAAAAATTCTCCCCTTATTTACACGTTTCTACTGTAATTTAAACACAGTTGTCTATCGGCTGCACTAGACATATCTACTCACAGGTCGATGTAAGTGCTATTCATTCATACATTGAACAGACTTATTTTAATTTAATTTGGGGGAAGATTTTTTCAATCATTGTATATTTTACTTATCAGAATAGACGTATGCTATTGTGTTTGTTTTAAATCGTATTCAGAGTTTTTTGTCCTAAGGTAACATTTTCCAGGCTGGATCGTGTAAGGCATGTGTAAGTTGTACGCCTAAACTTGTTAATGTGTTATTTATTCATACTGACTAGCTGTATTTCATTTAAAGACAGTAGTTGTTCGTTATACTTGTCTCTAATGTTATTCATTCATACGCAGAACTCGTTTAAAGACTCTGCCTTGATTAGCTGGATTTCGTTTAGTGATTTTGCACTTGTCGACAACAGATGTTATTCAGGTAGTTAAAATTCTCTTTCGTGAAAATTATATTTCTAAGCTCGAGACTCACGTTACATTTAAGACTCGCGTAATTACACTTATTATTCACGTAGTCGTTTGAAATTTCCGATTCGATGAGTGTAATTTATTCATACATAGAACACACTTACATTATTTAACGTGTAATTGCATTCCGAAAACAGAGCATTTAACAAGTAAATCGCATCTTTCAAAGTCGCCTATCTACCATCTAAAAGCAATATCTACCAAAAAACATATAATTTACACTTAGACCATTCTTAGAAATCGTTTAAGAACTCTGAATTTTTCTCGTGTGTTAAACATATTCATAAAAATCGATTATCTACTACCAACATCTCTACAAACACCTTAAAATCAGAAAAATTAGAAAAAAATTGCCTGGACGCACTGTTGCACTCAACTCTACACCTATATAAGACATTACAATCCACCACTCTGGTCAATCGCCTGTAGGACACCACACAGCCAACATCGTACAGAGGTCCTGCTACCTCCCTCCCCCACCCAGAAAGAAAGAATTTTTTTTATGCAATTAAAAATTAACCCTTTCAATCCATTTAACCCTTCAAATCAATTTATCCCTTTCTTAAATTTAACCCTTCCAATTTTTGATCGGATTAAAATCGGATTAAGGATTAGGCTTTTCAATTAAATCGATAATCCATCAATTAAGCCCCATTATTCTCAGGTGGGGTGAAACCGGCCCGCCCCTGTTACCAACAACGACTGCAACTCCAGTAAGCTTCTAACATACAAAATATTAATTCTAAGTCGTTGTTAAATTATATTTTCATAGTATTATGGAATAAAATGTAAAGAATACCTAATCATCACAAACATTATCATTGCAGAAGATCTAAATTAGTATAGGCTATTCACGGTAAAGTGAGCACTTTTGCAAGTCCTCTCATTTTGAATAATAGTCAATAAGTATATTTTATGTTAGTCTTAGGCGTTAACTTACGAGTGCGGTGTAATATACAAACTGTGTTTATTACTTACATGATAATATTTATTTAAATACCCTGGTTACATGGTAACAAATGACTGACAAGAGAAAGTAATTGAGGTCTCAAAAGTGCTGACTTCACTGTGAACAGCCTATAATTATTTTTTGCGAAACATTTTTCGAATACGTCAGGTATTCATCTCCGTTGCATTTTCAGCATTATTTTATGTAGCAAATTTACATGATTTTATTTCTGCTTCATAGGGACGTCATCTTTATTCAGTATCTAGTTGAGCCTGCAATTTCGTTTACACGGACTTTAGGATTTGTTTACGTGCGTTAAAAATATAAATTTCCCTTCGCTTAGGTTTTATGGATTTGTTAAAATACAGCCCATCATCTTTCCACTCAGGCATTATGTTAAAATAGAAATATCGCTTCATTCAGGTTCAATGGAGTTATTGAAATACAGCCCGCCATGCTTCGCGCAGGTTATATGGAATTATTGAAATAGATACCTATATAATTAGTTTGATAGATTATTACTTTAATATAGGAAATAGTTTTATCGTCCCTTTAGTGTGATAATATGTTATTGTACTGTTTTTACAAAAAAAAAAAAATCTTTTTCTATGATGCGAATTATATCAAGGGTTATTTAAAAAACTATTATTGTTTCAACAATGATTTTTGACAATAATCCTGTTATGGAAAAATAACATATGAAACATAAAGAAAATTATATGAAAAAATGAATTTACTTCGTAATAATTTGAGATATAGATATTAAATAAAGAGCAGGCCTTAAGTAGAAATAAACTGCATGATCTCTGAAAGTTCCATTAAAATCGATTCAGCTGTTTCGGAGCCTATTATTGGTAAACATCCAGACAGAGACAGACAGACATACAAACATTTTAGAATTACTTATTTATGCTTCAACATCGTGTAAATAGCACATTATGCTTAGATGTTAGTACTAATTTAGAAATAACCGACTTACACTGATAATTTCGTTTATTAGTATAGATTACACAAGACTTACTAAACTGATTTCGCTCTGTACTTCGTACATTCACAATAAACAATTTAACAGAGAATATTTTTGAATTTCATGAGGGATGACACTTAAAAAGATATTGACGAAGGAATATGTATTTTAAAAGAAGTACAATCCCATAGTTGACGTGGTCAACTTTTAAGAAAATAATAATGCCCCTTCCCTCATAGAACTTCTGGATGGCAGAGAATCCAAATTAAAACTTCGTCGTTTTCCACATGTAAAGGTGAACAAAATCCAGATATTCTTAACTATTTGCGACATTTCGTATGACTGTAGAATAAGAGGAACCTCGCTTGTCTAACAAAGAACTAAATTCTGAAACAAAATAAGAGGTTTCCTAACAAAGCAAACAAAAAAAGGCGTGTCTACGAAGGTGTATGAATAACTCCATTATTAAATATGCCACGGAAGAAAGGTGAGATAAAATTTGCTGTTTGTGACGATTTGTTTGCAATTTAATAAGTACATTGGATTATTCCAACATATGTTGTAATTTATTATGCGTTTTTAAGCCTTTCGTTGAATAAACTTCAAAGCATCTTTTATAACTGTTATTTAAAGCAATTTGTATAGAATGGTTTTATTGTCATAATTTTCTTTACAGTAATTTGTTTTATTTATTATTTTTGTTGTAAAATTAAACTTTTAATTAATTCTGTGCTTTTAAAAACATATATCCAGTAAATTTGTTAAACTCTTATAAAGTTTCATAAACTTTTGGATTTGGTACTTATGACAAAAAGGGAAATCAGATATAATATGCTTTATTTCTCCACTGTTAAGCCGATTTTAATTATTTCCCGTAGTTTTTATTTTGAAATACTAGCCCAACTATTGAAATAAGAAGTTCCAGAAGCTACTACCTGTTTTCCTCAATTGTGGGCATCCTTCCATTTAACCCTACAGTGTGTTGAGCATCAATGTTTTGGGTTCTTCATTCATTGAAACTCCTTTTTGATACAAATAACTTTGTTAATTTTTATTGTTATCTCCAATGGTTTATAATGGCAGGGCACTACGCAATTGCAAAAACACGAAGTAAAAGTAATATTATATGTAAAATGGCACATTCATGCCTCACTTCAGAACCTCGTGACATGAGATTCCTAGTAAAGTAACAAACTGCACGTAGGGTTGGAGGAGTACCTACCTGCATGTTGTTGAGGTGCCTGGCGTGGCTCCAGGGCACAGGCTCATGAGCAGGCAGGTCAGCCAGCTGCCGCTCAAAAGTGTCCCGCCTATCCTGCAGCAACTGGTCCATCTTGTCCGGCAGAGCCACCAGCGGGGGCGGCGTCCTGCCCCCAGACATCCTGCCTCTAGGAACCGCGACCACCGACACCGCCACAAACGCACTGCGCTGACGCGGTCTCCGCACCTGCGGGCTGGACGTCACCCGGTGGTAAGTGAAGTGCCTCGCCGGCTTCTGCGAGCTCCTCGCCGACCACACGTTGGTCGCGAGCGCCTTCTGCTTCTCCAGCGCCACCTCCAGTGACGACGGCTTGCTCCAGCGCTCCTGCTGCAAAGGCCACAGGCTGTTGTCTCGCTCCGCGGGCTCGCTGGGGAACACTGGCCATTTGTCTGTGTCATCTTTCAGAGCATGTTGGGAACTTGTGGTGTTCTCGATGTGAGACGCCTCGTGGATCACTGCACCGAGTGAAATGGCTGATGAAGAGTTTCCGAGTTCGACACCTTTGTTTGTATAGTTAGATACATCAACCCTAAACTGCATTGTGTTTTGATCACGGATATTGTTTGTTGTTTCAAGACTCCTGTGTATTGTGTGGTTAAGATTGTCACTGACATCTTGTTTACCACGGTGGCTCAAGTTTACATCATGCCCAAAGTAGGTACCAATGTCTTGTCGCGTTGGCTCTTTGTTTTCCAGAAATGTAACCTTGCTCCGTCTATGAATTGCTTCGTATGGAACTGGTGGAGATAAGTTCTTTGACACTGTCATATTTCCATTGAGCTCGTTTTTTATTTGCTGCTTGTGCCTGAGGGAATGTACTGCCATATTTTCTGTAGAGAAGAGATTACAAGCGACTTTGAATTTTGCCGAGGACATCTTGTTGATGGCCGAGTCTGTTTCTCCAGTTGCTGTGTTTTTGAGAGGCGTCGCACTGCTCTCTATAAGAAAAATATTGTTCAGGTTTGTAGGTGTGACATTATCTGCAGCATCAGGTGTGTTTTTGGCCGGCAGTAAAAGGCTGTGAAGTGGTTCTTGAGAAGAAAAGTTTTTATTCCTTATGAGAGCTTGGGTGCTTACTTCCTCTCCAGGTGGCAGTAGCCTTGCCTTCTGCATCTGCTCTCTCCTCTGATGTTCTCCCGGCTTCATTTTTGACCTCTGCTTGTGTTTTGTCTTCTTCTTCCTCATTTCTCCATGCCTGTGCTTTCTGTGCTCTCTGTTTCTGTAATCCCACTGTTTACCAACGTCTTTGCCATCCACCTCTTCCTCTATGTCTCGCAGCTGCTCGATGATATCACGAGATACCTGTAGATCATGGTCCAGTGTCTCTGCAAGCAGACAAAACATTATTCCTGAATGCAGATCTGAAAAAAATAATTTTATAAAGAACTGTGACAGGAGATACGATTCAACAAAAAGTACAATGAATTTCACATTAAACACAAACTAATTTAAAGGAAAACACAAGAGAAATGACTGGTTTTGGTAACCCTAAAGTTTAGGACGAGTTTGTTAATTCCTTGAGGCCTGTTTCTGACGTTCCCAGTTCAATACACAGGGTCGTCTATTTTCATGTCACATCTGGTGCATTACTCAGCTTGGTCGGGAACAACACAACTATTTCCAAGCGATCGGTTCTGCTTGCCATTATTCGCATACAATTCAACCTGACCCAGCAGCACACGGAAATATATTTGCTGGGTTTCAATTTCGTTATGTATAATAAATTGCTATTTTCAAACATTTCGTCAAAATTTCGAATGTGTGTTATATAGTTATAAATTGATTTTCGTAAGCCCTGAAATGTTGTTTATTTTCAACAACCAGAAAATAACACTTAAGTGAAGTTGTGACAGTAATATGTACACTTAACATAGTGTTTCAGTGATATAGACAGAGCATGTTAACCTCTCTTTACTATTATGATCTTTCTAATCGAGGTCTGACTTAAGTACAGACTAACTTGCGTCTGACAGAGTTTTGCATTTGTTGTTTGTTATTAAATATTTAATTACAATAATGTCTATAAAAACTGGTTAACTAGGCAAATTAATGCAATATTCAGCTACTCGAATATTCTATACTCGTGAAATTTTGTTACGTCTAACTGTAATAAAAAATTCGCTAAAAATTACACAAAGGTTCTACATGTGTTTATGGTGTATTTCAGTAAAAAATGATAATGGAATGAGCCGAACTTGCTATATTTTTAGGTTAAAAAGTGTCACAGAAATGCAAACATTTGGACATTTGTGACAGAAGAATTCATGTCTGTACGAAAACAGCCTCGTTGACGTAACGGGAAATGCCGGCTATTCGGAAACAAGTTTCAGTCGGCTCTTTGGTTAAGCTGCAAAAAAAAAAAAAGGGGGGGGGGGGGGGGGGGTGATGAGAGTCATCATGTGGAGACATGCTGTCTGAGTTTAGGCCCAGTAACGCCCTGATAACCAATTGCTCTGTCTCAAACGGAGGGGTTTGAAGGAATGCTGAGAGTTTTTCCTCCTCCAGCCCTTCATCAAAACAATGGAAATGTTCAGCCGAGTCCAAACATTAAGCTTGGCTATTTTCCTGTACTTAAAAACATAGGCTGAGATCAATTGTGATAAATATAGATTGAGTGGAAGTCACGTAGAATAAAGAAGAAAGGTGAATCAAATTTGTCAATACAATATTTTTTAAATTCAAGATTAACTCAGAGCAAAAATATCTATAAATATGCCTTACATCAAACTTTTTTCGAGAATAGGGTGAAATACCCCTCTTCTATCGAGTTCTGTAAACAGTACTTAGCCTGATCAAAATAAGATCTAACTGTGAACACATTCAGCAACGTTTTGTAAGGAAATGATACCATAAGTCCGGAAGTAGCAAGAAATTCAATTGAATAATTTGGTTGTCATGTCTCTACGTGATGGGCAGAAAACAAGTTTCGGATATTGGTGAATCCGTTCAGATGGCGAGGACGTTGTGTCCCTGAGGTAAGAGGGAGGGAGTAAGTTAAACAGACTAAGGATATTTCCAAGGCGGAAACACTTGTGACGCCCTTAGCTTAAGAGCGCGGCAAAGCGGCTTGTAAATACCGGCCCAACATAATATTTGACGAACACAGAAAGTTCCCTCATCCCTTCAAAACAAAGTGCAAGATGCATAAATCAGGTAAGCAAAAACTATCATACAAAACATATGAATATTTAAGAAACTTTGATCCTTTTATTGATTTCTTTCATTATAGCAAACGGGAATACAAAAATAGAAAATTTACAATATTCCTTTGTCCCACTTTCCTTCACTCACAACGTGCAAATACTTACATACGCCTATCATAAAAAGGGCAATACCTTTTAAAAAGTTCCCACATATAAACGCACTCTTTTAAAACAATGACATCCTTTGTTTGTTTTATATTAAATAAGAGTTCAATTTCTCATTATTTTACTCATAACAATCATGCAAGATAATTTTACAAACGATCTTGCACTTTTCTACCAACACTATATTCTGGAATGTTTGGAACATAGGATTAATTATTATTAGGCTAATTTTATAAAATGGTATTGACTAGACGACATTTTAAGAACCATGTGATTATTCTAATGGAAATAGGTAGGCCTAATTTCATTTTCAATAAAGAAACTGAAAAATGGTTATTTTTGTGGCTAAACAATATTTCAAAAGCCATTTAATATTTCAAGCAGAATAAATTCCTAATTTCAATTACTCAAAACATTTTGTAGTTACTTTTACTTTACTGGCTAAACAATAGTTCAAAAACCATGTAAATTTTGTTTCATTACTGGAATTATGACCTTTATACAAAATCATTTATTTTCAAAAAAGAAAATTCCTTTAAAATTCTAAACCAGAATCTCATGGCTACACGAGATCTTAAGTTCCAGCTATTCTGATTCATTAAAATCTCTATTTCAGAACATTATTTACCCTATTGCAAAACATTCGAACATGTCTTTAAAACTTTACAATTACCACCTTTAAGAAATAGACGGATTTCTAAGTTTTCTTATGCGCTCCTGCAAGGGGCCTACCAGCTAAGGACCTCAACATGCCCGTCCTGACGTAGCCAGAGGGGTCCTTATCCTGAAACACACATCGAGTTACTTATCTGTAGTCAGAAATTCCCAGGGCTGCTCTTCTGCCCGACTGAGCCAGCCCCAGGACTATATATAGTGAATTATTTACTTTATCCCCTAGAGGGGTAACCACAATGGAACAAACCAATAAGGCAGGATGAAATATTCTAAATACATTCTTCAAATACAAAAAAAGTCGCTGCAAAAAACTCTAACGCCGAACCTTACGTCACAAGTTCTGACCACGTCTCTCCAAGTACCACGCCGAGGCGCTGCACCGAAGTGTGTCGAACCAGGAGACAGATGTGCTGCCATTTTCTGCAGCCACGATCTACAATTAACTTTCCATGAAAAGCCGTGTATAGCTGCAGTGAAGGAGTGAAGTATCGCAAACTTCGTCCCGAGGCTGGTGAGTTGGTCCGTGATATTGGGCACGTTTATGACCCTGATGGGGGGGGGGGGGGGGGCTGTTGCAATTATGAGACCACCTGTATCACACTAATACAACCCATTTCAGATAACGAATTAAAAAAATATATATTTTTTATACTTTGCAAACAGGTTATGGTGGTTCGCCACACTTGACATGTAGGGTAATAAAATTTTATTTTTATGGCGTAGCCAGTACTCAAAATATACTTTTAAAGGGATTGCTATGGTTGGCCAATCAACCAAAGCTACACAACCAGGGTTGGAGTTGGAGTTGGGAGTTTATCTGGCAGCGCATACACAGGTCCTTGAAGTCATGATTACGTGTTAGTGTAACAAATTCACCAGGAACTAACTTAGGATTTTGGTTGGACCGGTTTTGCTCAGCATAAATTTAAGATTTCTGGGAAAATTATGGGGGTACAGAGTGAACGCCCCATCGTCAGAGCTAAACTGCTTCCACCTACCTCACAGCCACAAACTGGTCAGTAAGTTCAGCTCATACACAAGTACATTGCAAACTGAAACATAACATTGCGGAATTTAAAGATATGCACAATCTTTGAAATTTTTAGAGATTTTATCATGTTTTATCAGGCGTTTGGTATGCAATGTGAGTTTCAAATGTTTACACAGTTCCGATGAATGGGTTACTATTATAATAAACATTGGGCCCTTTGTCAAGTTATCCGGACACACTAATATTTCAGAAGGCCAGAAATATTTATAAAACTCGGCGTGGACGGGCAGATAAACGAAAATAATTATAATTTTAATGTATTTTGCATTTCAGACTTTGATACTAGAGTAGATTATCTTAATGCTCGCCTGAAGAGATTTTGTAGAGTGTATAAAGTGCAAATTGTAAACGTTGGATTGGATTGGAAAGGACTTATTAACTTCCCCCAGTGTTATGCCTGAAGCCTTATCAGGAGACGGCTTACAAACTAACTTATGATCTAACTTAAAATAACACCCATGCCTCAACTAGGATTCGAACCCAGGGCCTCCCACACCCCAGAGCGGCAGCGCACCAACCGACTGTGACATGTGAGGTCGGCGCAAATCCAAAGGGCATAGTTTGATTTGTCAAGTGCAATATCCACAGTAATATTACAACAACTCTGCACAGTTGCTGTGAATAATGAAGTTGCAGTCTTAGTGAAATGATTAAAACGTATTTTTTTCTGGGCACGATATGAAAGTCTTGAGTTCAGTTTTAATATGTAACTAACATTTATTTACTAAGTTGCAATGGACATTAAAATTTACAAAGTGGGTACGCTGAGAAAAAAGACATCTGTTATGGGCTATTCCCGGTAAAGTGGTTGAAAAACCAACCTTTGAAAACGTCACTACCCTTAATTCCATAAGCTGGCACGACGGAAGGAAAGTAGTTCTACAAATTTAAGTGTTAGTTAAACATATGTGAATTTTAAAATGCTTTTGTTTGTTTCTAATGCATAAAAGTATAACAATTTAGAAAATGTATAGAATAATTTCTTTTATCATAATTTCACAGTTTCACTTTACCGACGCAAGGATAAAGTGACAACGGCCATGTACATGTTAATTCTACATATGGTGGGAAAATACAAAATACGCACACAAGCAGATCTTGAGCAGTGCTTCTGAAAGTGCTCAGTTTACCGTGAACAGCCATTAAATGAATTCGATTGCTAGAGCGCCCTGCGTTTTGAGTCTTTACCAAGACTCGAAGAATAATTATTTGTACTCCGATGCGCAGTCCCTCATTAAACGAAGGGAAAGTTTTTAGATGCTGGAGTCCGCCGTTCCAGCGGGGGCGCCGGAATAACTTCCAGACTTTCCCTTCCCACAAGCGCGCAGCCGAACCTGGAGTCGCCACCCCATTCAATACCGCTTCAAATTTCCTCGGCGAACTCAATTTTCCGAGAGATTTTTTTTTTTAAAGTCCGTTATTGGAAGTCGATAAATTGCGCGCGTTCGCTAGGAACTCTCTAAAAACCACTTTTAATGGGAGTTGTTCGCGACCGCACGCGACATCAGTCATGCGTGATTTTGCTTTCTTTTCCGCAAAGGTTTTGAAGAATTCGTGCATTCAAAGTTGTCTCACAATGATCAGTAACCGACTTTTACCACCGCCAATAAAAAAAAAAAAAAGTAAGGTGTTAATTTTATTTGAAAATCAAATGAATTCGTATTGAAAATTTTCGCAGTTAAGGCGGCCGCCTGGTTGGAGGAATTTTGCACATCTGAGGCTTAAACGCGTGGGAGTGCTAGGGGCGACCGAGACGTGTGCATCAACTCTCTCATCGCCTCTACGCACAAAGCAATGAACTAGCGTGCAGTCTTGCCGTCGATAACGCGCCACTGTGAGAACTTCAGCGGAGACCCTACCATTTTATGGCGTAATAATGAAAATAAAGTTTCGATGCACGTCCCTATTCCTTTTTTAAAAATGTTTTGTATCGAAATATTCATACCTAAAAACGACCGTGAAAAAACTCGTTTGAGCCATTTTCACTATCGCAAATACATGCTTCAGAGAGAAATGGAGGAACTGAAAACGTATACAGGCGCATAACTTTTCTTAAATGCTATTCGTAAGCAGACCTCACTCAAGCACGTTGGACGGTTTTCTAATAGAACGTTTTCTGCTGGAACTCTGCACACCGTTCGGCAGCCTACCCAGGTAGCCACCTTAAAACGGACATAATTTTCACGGGTCGCTGATTCACTTAAAATGCCTATTGTGCATAGTTCGATAATACTCATTTATCCACTAGCCATTATGGAAATTTGCATGGATGAAAGTACGGGGTTTTTAAAAGTTCAAACTCCTCACCCCAATCACATGATGTTTTCAAAAATTCAGTTGCACCCTATAGGCCAATTTTCTTACATTAAAATTCAAAATCAGATGTATTTATTAAGAATTAATGGTAAAACGACAAATTCTATAGCGAACAAACAAAATACGTTAATGTAATGTAGGTCGTAAACTGCCCCCTTCTCCCTTCAGCAAGGTACATGGTAGTACCCTCGTATGACGACTGTTTACGTGGGATGAAATCAGTTACCTGGGACACATGCCGTCGTCCCTCACTGGCGAACGATACAGGAACATGTCGGCAGATCATGCACACCCATTTCTGCGCCTACAGAACCCCGCAGGAGACCGTGTCTACAGCCAATACAGTTCACCAGCCCACCGCTCCCGAAGAGTGACTGAGTGGTTAGATGAACACTTCACGAACTTGAGGTTGCTTGCCTGGCCGTCGAGGTCATCCGACCTCAATCCTATCGAACACATCTGCGATGTTTTCGAGAGGGATGAGCGCACTGTGGAACCTGCTCCGACCCATCCCCATGCATTGTGGGAGGCTGTATAGTTGTCATGGATTAGTATGGCTCGCGACCTCTTCCGGTGCCTTGTGAAATCCATGCCACACTGCATCAACTCTGTCGTCGGGTCGAAAGGGGGTGTTAAACTCTACTAGCAGGTATCTCCAATTAAAATTATCATGAGTGTATATCGCTGGGAGTCATAAAGAAAACATTTATGAAAAACGTGTATGCCATTTGCTATTTATCATGGATGTTTTCATAGTCATGTAATAAGGACTGTGGCAGAAAGTAACACTGGTTTTAGTATCCACGTTTAACAGAATTTTGATTACACCAGTGGCTGGGTCCTGAGTACAAAAATTTGCTTTTTACGGCTGAAGTATTGTTTAGCATGTGCGGACAGAGTATTTTTCACTTTCGACGAGAGGGGAAAAAAATTAGAATACGATATAAAGTGCATGACTCCTCAGACGGAATTGGAGCGGATACATAACGAATTGGGTTTAACATTTCATCAACAGCGAGGTCACTGTTGCTCAAAGAAGCAGGACTGGCTAAATGATCGGTCATTGTCTGTAGTAAGAAACCGTCAGAGAACTCGCCTGGAGCGATTTCTAGGAAATGAGGAATACCGAAATCAAGATGGTAGAACCGGAATATGAACTGCAGACCCTCCTGTTTGAGAGTCCGAAGATTTATCACTGCGCAGCCTAGCTCGGTGGATACGTGACACCGGAATAAAAAATAAATGCTTAGCGATTGGAGGAGGAAGAGGGAGGGTGGGGCAGGAAGCTCCTCGGCCTGTTATCGTCTTCGGTGAGAGATGTGGCTCGCTGTGGGTAACGCCTACCTTCCCGCGGGTGACGTTACCTTGGGGTGTATGTATCTATTCGGCGATCTCCTCAGCGCCCCAATATTGCAATTTTACTTGCGCGACGCCGATTTCGTGCTTTCCTCTTCCCCGCGGGTATCATTTTCCAGGTCACGTCTCTCCCAATCTCGCGGCCCGCTTCACATACGGTGTCGGCTACACGAAACTCGTGTAGGTTTAGACAACATTCGCCGGAGGAAGTGGGGGTTGAAAAAGTATTTCCATATCATGCGTTTCCTTGATGTAATTTCGAATCCGGATGTATTCTGGTGCGTTTCGGGATGCCTCGTACTACATCTGGTTGTTGAGGCGTTTCCTGTGTGTGTGTGTGTGTGTGTGTGTGTGTGTGTGTGTGTGTGTGTGTGTGCGCATGTGTGTGCTTATGCCACTAGGTGAAATATAAAACTGATATTTATGAGGAAAATTACATACGGAAACTACTTAAGTCTAAACTTAATAAAATAGTAGTTATAAAAGGAAATCAAATTAATTTTAACACGAAATCATTAAAAATAAAAATAAAGACTGTAAGAATTAAACTTTCTAAGAGGGATTTGTCGCGTATTTCCGATTGTAGAAATAAAAATTAAATATTTTGTAATCTAAATAGAACGTTGATCAAAACTACCGAAATCGCTGAAAAAATTATAGAGGAAGCGACACAAATATGGAATATTATTTAGTTTTTTGGTAATATCTACTGCTCCTATTGTAGTACAGGAATAAGAAAAAAGTAGCATAAACCTTAAATATTTAGGCACACATCTGCGAAATTGTAGCACCTCATAATGTCAAAATTTTATAAAAAAAAAATGTTTATGTCAAAAATAAAATTTTTGTGGCTGCAATAAAGGGTCACTATTATGGAATATCACTAAATAAATTCAAAATAGATTTGAAATTTAGTCAAATATTACATGTCTTGCACATTACCCTACACAGTTATGAAAGTAAAACAACATGACATATATCGGACAAATATGTGTAAGTAATTGACGTAATCTGTACTGAAAAGTCAAGTATTACTGTGGTCAACATAACTTGCAGTAATCACAAACATATTGTCCACCCTTGTGACCAGCACAGTCCACATGTGACCACATTTCACAAAGCACACACATAATCCACTCTTCCCCACATACTTCATCAAAGAATCTTCCACTGCATGAAATGCACTCTGCATCTTCATGTCCTGGTACTGACCCATCAGGAATACTTAGATCAGACGAATCATCCCTAATGCTAATATCCTCACCAGTGTTTTCTGATTAGTCATCCGCATCAGGGAGAGAAGTAGTGTACATAGATTTTCTGGTAACTCTCTTTGTCGTTGTCTGTTTATTACTAGACTTAGGCATAGGTGTAGTTCTAGGTCTAGAATTTTCTCTTAATATCTTCCCAGATATGTTTCAGTGCTAAAGATTCTTCTAGCTAATTCTTGTAAGGCGAAGATGCCAAGACACCTGCTGTGCCAGCTTTTCTACCTCGCGTGCCCTTTATTTTTGCAAGTTTGGGAATTGGATAAATATCCTATGGGGCTACAGAAGCTATTCGCAGACAAGCTGAAGAGTTTGATGGACCAGCAGCCATCAGTGAAGCAGCTGAAGAGTTTGATGAATCAGTAGATATATTTGTTGGCAAACCAGCAGAACAGTTTGGAGGATCAGTAGACCTACCCCTAGCCATGGACGAGTAGTCTAGCCATAGACTAGATCAGAAGTAGCCCTAATAACTGTAATAGAAGATGTGTCTGCGTCCTCTTAAACTAGGAATTCATTGTCAGGAAATATGTTGGGATTCGCAGGATAAGTACCAGTGCCTCTGAATCCATTTACTACTATTTCACCGGTTTATACTTTGGGGTAACCTTGCCACTTAGCTTACCTCAGTTATATCGAAATTGTTAAGAGGGCGGGTGTTTGATCGCATCCACAGTCGCACTTCTTCAATGTAATATTGTTTGAGAGGACTCATGAACGTCTTGTCCAATGGCTGCAGCTTGTGTCACGAATGAAGCAGAAGAGACATAGTGCTAACATGATTTTTTCTAGCCCTGTTGAGGACATCTAGGTTACTGGAATAGCTGTAGTGGCCACCAAGGATAAGCAAAATAGGTGATTCGGCAGTAGGGTTGACTTTCTTTCCAAGAAATGACTTAACCACTGGGTAACCACATCAGTCTGTATCCAGCCAGACGGATGACAAACACCAATGGCCCTGGAGGAGCTCCTCTCGTGAGGCGAGGACTCTGTTATTTATAGGGAATACCAACATCGGAGGTACATAATAGTAGTATAGAAATGCCGATTTTAGAACAAACGCAAAAAAGTGACTCAAAAAGTTGCGTTTGGTTAGATCGTAGTCTTTAGAAAAAAAGTTGCGTTAAACTTTGCGTTTCTGTGCATCTGCAAAAATGCGCGTAAAAAGTTGCGGTTGTGATCAACCGCAAAAAAAAGTGGCTTAAAAAATTTGAAAACGTAAAAAATAAAATATTTTATATAGTAAATGAGCACAAATAAAAATCAACTGATGTCTAATATGATGACCATGGCAATGAAAAAGGTTAATGCAACAGGTAATGTTTGGAAAGAATATAAATTTAAGAACGATGTTTTTACGAAAAGAAAGAAGAAGAAATCTCAAGAGAAGTATGTCAAGTGTGAAACTTGAAATCACTTTTACAAACCATCTCTCATAAGAAGTCACTTAAGAAGTAAAATTCATAAGTACACACCCAGATTCAGTGTAGAAGATTGTGTTAAGAACAATTGTGTTAAGTGATTAGTGTTAAGAACAATGCTCAAAAATGTTTTTTTGTGGTCTGTTCTATCTGCATTGCAACCAGTACAATGAAACCCCCAAAGAGTGAATAAATACATAGCTTACGAACATGAGTTTGATGATGTACTTAAGGTTTTGAAATTTCAATTTAAAGTAGATAGCATAACAACCTTTGAGAAAAGAAGTGGAATTTCTATTAATCTATATGCATACGAAGAAAAAGATGGTGGTAAGAAATATATAATCTCCCCATTAAAAACAACAAAAAATAAGACGGATAAGTACATTAACCT
Source organism: Dryococelus australis (assembly GCA_029891345.1). Taxonomy (NCBI): domain Eukaryota; kingdom Metazoa; phylum Arthropoda; class Insecta; order Phasmatodea; family Phasmatidae; genus Dryococelus; species Dryococelus australis. The sequence continues at coordinate 96,538,247 of CM056993.1, read as the reverse complement.
ACTCTATATCAAAGACGAAAAGAACGTCCACTACTACTGGATAAAAATCTTTCGAGACTTATTGCATCACAAGTATCAAATAATGGTCACAAAAAAATATAGATGCGATAGATGATTGCAACATTTCTACTCTGTAAGTAAGTTAAAAGATCACGAACAAGACTGCCGAGATCACGATGGTGTTAGAGTTGAACTACCATCTAAAGGAAAAAATGACATATTAAGATTTAAAAACAAAAATCATTCTTTGAGAGTTCCGTTTGTGATATATGCTGATTTTGAATGTTTGGTGATAAAAATTGAAACTTGCCAAACAAACCTCGACGAATCCTACACGAAACCATACCAAAAACACGAGTCTATTAGCTTCTGGTACAATGTAAAATACGAACATGGATACTATAAACCACCAGCAACTTATGAAGGATCTGATGCATCTAGTGTATTCGTTAGAATGCTAATGGAAGAAGCAAAGTCTATTGGTGATATATACACAAATGAAAAACCAATGCTTCTACTAACTCAGAAAGAACAAGTTGATTATAATACAGCTACCCATTGTCACATATGTGAAAAGCCTTTGAATGGTGATTCTGTGCGAGATCATGATCATCTTACTGGGAAATTTAGGGGAGCTGCACACAGAGATTGTAACTTATCGTTTAGAAATCCATGTTTTGTCCCAGTGTTTATACACAATCTATCTGGTTATGACACACATAAAATTGATCTATTTCTCAACAACGAAGAAAAAGATATTTATTTTACGAAACATGTAATAGAAAGTGTAAATCTTAGATTTATTGACTCATTAAAATTTATTGCTAGTAGTATCGATAAACTTTCTAGCAACCTTTCCAAAAGCCAATTCCGAGAAACGTGTAAGCATTAGTCCAATGAACTTTTTGACTTTGTTACAAGAATAGGTGTTACCCATATGACTATACGGATAGTGATAAAAATTTTTGTGAGACATCACTTCCATCCAAAGATGCATTTTACAACAAACTCAATAAATGTGGCATTACAGACGAAGATTATGAATTTGCGAGTAAGGTGTGGGAAAAATTCAACATAAAATCTCTAAGAGAGTACACAGAACCCTATAACAATTCTGATGTATTGATATTGTCCGATATAATAGCAAATTTTAGAGAAGTGTGTCTCGAAACATATAAGCTAGATCCAGCATGGTATTTCACAGCCCCAGGGTTAGCGTGGGATGCTATGTTAAAACATACTAAAATAGAACTAGAATTATTAACAGATTATGACATGATTTTGATGATAGAAAAAGGTGTTCGTGGTGGAATTTCACAATGTTGTATGCGATATGCTAAAGCCAATAATAAATATATGAATGCTTATGATAGTACAAAGGAAATCTTTTACCTTACATATCTGGATGCCAATAACTTATATGGATAGGCTAAGAGCCAGTATTTAACCTATGGTGGGTTTAAGTGGGGAAATACAAATATAGATGTAACAAAAATAGAAGATGATTCTAGCAAAGATTATATATTGGAAGTTGATTTGGAATACCCACATGAACTACACGATCTCCACAAAGATCTACCATTGGCACCAGAGAATAAAATACCGGAAGGTTAAAAAAATCCCAATCTCTTGACTAATCTGTATGATAAAGAAAAATATGTATTACACTATGTAAACCTTAAGCAATATCTATCTCTCGGAATGAAGTTGAAAAAGATCCATAGAGTTCTAGAGTTTTTGTCAATCAGATTGGCTCAAGTCCTATATTGATCTAAACAGAAAAATTTGAACAAAATCTACAAATGACATTGAAAAGTATTTCCACAAGTTAATGAACAATTCCGTTTTTTGAAAAACAATGGAAAATATTAGAGACAGAGTGGATATACGGTTGTGCACAAGTTCTAAGAAAATGGATAAACTAGTGACTAAACCAAATTTTAAAGATATAACTATATTTACTAACTCTTTTGTTGCAGGTCATATGATTAAAACAAAACTGTGCTTTAACAAATCCATTTATGTTGGAATGAGTATACTTGATCTATCGAAAGTCATAATGTACGATTTTCACAATAATGTAATGAAACCAAAGTATGGGGGAAATATTGAACTGTCCTACCACAATACTGATTCATACATCTATTATATAAATATACCAGATTTCTACAGTGACATGAAAGAAATGGTCGACCATTTTGATACTTCTGACTATAAAAAAGATAATACATATGGCAACCATTAGTTAACAAAAAGATTATTGGCAAAATGAAAGATGAATGTAATGGAAAAATAATGGAAGAATTTATTGGATTGAAATATAAAATGTATGGAATAAATGTGGAAAGTGGTGTAAAGAAAAGAGCAAAGAGTGTGAAAAACACTGAATCCAGAAATGAGATTAGTTTTGGTGACTACAAAAAGTGTTTGTTTGGTAAAAGTGTTGTACAATAGTATGAATCTTATTAAAAGTAAGAATCATGAACTCTATACGATTGAGTTGAGAAAAAAAGTATTAAGTCCTGAAGATGATAAAAGATTTATTCTTAAAGATGGCATTAATACACTACCACGGAGGCACTACAAAGTTGAAAAAGGGTGATACTATGAAATATTATTGAACAGTAAATGTTTTTAATGGATAATCATCCATTAAAAACTAATAACCATACATGTTTGTGCACTATTGGACTTCGGTGATTTTTTCACTTTTAACATTATAAATTAGGTTTCTTTGGTATACTAGTAACACATTACAAATAGTCGTAGCCAATATTGGCTTATTAAAATCAACTGTAAGTTTCAGATTAGTTCGATTTTTTACAATGGCAGTTTTTCTGTAAGAACAATCAATAACATACAATGTTCTTCTCAAAATAAATTACCCAGAGTTGAAGCACAGTTCATTATTATGATAAGGGGTATCTAGATTAGTCTTTGGATTTCTAAAATCAGTGTAAGCAATATACATCGTATCGAAATTTTTTTTATCAATGTTTAAATTCCAGTTCTCTTTGGGAAACACTTCATTCCGTCCATTCTTAATAGAAATATTTTTGACGAAACAAGAGTCAAACATTGAACCGTGTGTGATTTGTCCAGGATCTTCCTTTCTGTTTTGCTGAAAACCAACAACGACAAAGTCTGGCATATCGAATTGGATTTAATTGAACTGATCTTTTATATCAAACTGAAATGAGTTTATATTAGAAGGTACTGGTTTTTCAAGACATTGCCAATAATTTAAATCAATTGGAATTTTGGGGTGTTTGTATAATTTTGCTTTCATTTCGTCTCTATAAATAGGAACGTATTCAACAATTGGCCACAGAATTTCAAATTTTCTCAATAACAATTTTAGCAGCATCTGGTCTATTATCTTCATCATCAGATCCATCTGCTTTCTTTGGGGGTCTTCTGTAAAAAGAAGCATCATCATTAGTATTTCGAATGAATGTGATCTTGTACCTACCTTTCGAGAATATTTCAATACAATCTCTCATAAACCCAAACAAATATCTTAATGGATAGGTAATTGCATTACGCTTATCTTTCCTAACATATTTACCTAGTTCTATCCCCGACATTTGGAAGTATGCTGATTCTGATTCCGAACCTAGTAGTGTATGCATAATTGTTGAAGTGATGCCAGGGTTGTCAATACTTTCGATTATACAACCATGTTTAGAGATCTCTAATCTTGAGAACTGGAATGGGAAGAAATTCTCACAAAGATCAATAGCTGAAGGTTTTTCATAATCTGTATTTGTATCTCTTTTAGTTAGCTTATACTGTTGGTATACATAAGCTTCATTCGGATGTGAAAATGCATTGCCAATAGGAATATCAAACTCAATGCGATTGTTGTATTCATTCAAATTATTTTTTGTTTGGTCGTTTGGCAAAAACGACTGACGCTCATAACTGTAAATTTTTTGTTGACCCATTTATTATTTAGACAAAAAAATTTCTTAAACAACTACATTTTTCTTATCAACCCAAGAATTATGACTACTATCAAAACCTAACCATTTAATTAGCAGCTTATTTCCTTTTCTTCACAAAACTTTTTCCACTAAGTAGTCTTTATCATATTTGGTCTTAAGCAGATCTGGCTCATAAAAATACTTTTAATAAGTTCATTTTTAAAATCTTTTATTCTGTATGTCGTGGGGTTTGTGTGCAATACTTCACTCACCTCAAGTACTTCAATTGACCATTTTGGTGTATATCCTTTTTCAAACAAATGTTTACTTTTACTTATACGAACTTTATCTCCTATTGCAAACTTTGGTTAACAATTTTTCTTTCTTCTCCATACATGTTGATTAGAATAGAACTTCCATTCTTTGCATTTACGTTGGTGGGTTTCATTCCGATGATACTGTGAACAGTGTTATTGTATTCACTTATTAATTTAGGTAATGTAGCCACCCATTTGTAGTTTCCATGTACAGTAAATATCTTCCACATTTTCTCCTTCAATGTTCTATTAAATCTTTCTACAACGCTAGCTTTCTTTTCACTCCTATGTTGAATAGTGTGTTATGCGATTAATGTCTTAAAAGATTTATTGTAAAATTCTTTCCCTTCGTCTGTGTAAATGCATGGGTTTGTGATCATTCAAAATAGTTTTAAATGCTAACGTAACATTTTCACCAGTTTTATCTTTGATTGGTATTGCCCATGCATATTTGAAGAAGAAAAAATTTCTCATGGTTAAAAAATATTAAAACCCTTTGTTAATTCTGTGTTAACTTTTTAAAGATCCAGAATTCATCTCAAAAAAATCAGTTTGCCAAAGATCATCGATGTTAAAAGATAGAACAGTTCTTCTCAGGAATTTTTTTCGCATTGGTTTATGAATTTCATTTACAATATAGTTTTTTATACCCCCCCCCCCCACCAGTGAATATCGAGTTATTGATAACACAATATCTACAAACACATTTAATTCTTACTTTGTTATTATTTGTAAGTTCATATGAAATTTTATCACCGAGTGTATTTTTCATATATTTGAGACAGTATACATTTAAGTTATCATTGTTCATTTTATTTATTTATATAATAAATGATACAATAAAAAATTGTAAACCATATAGAGAAGAAGACAGCTAATTGAAAAGTTTAAAAGTTTTAGAAAATTTCGCCAAGATGAATATGATAAAAATGAAACACAAACAACCATTGATAAATGCGATAGAAGATTTGGGGAAAAAAATTGGACAAGTAACAAATGAGAATAAGAAATTAATAAAAGAAGTGATTCCATTTGCTGTTAAGAATTTAGATTACCAACAGGCACCAACAGAAACATCTTTTGAGAGAAAACTGTTTTGTAAAACAGGCACCGGTGAATTCTATTTTGATGACGTTAAACAAATTGACGATTATGAACACTATGACGATGGTGTTAAATGGATTGACAATGGCGATGGACGCTATGACGATGACGATGAACGCTAAGACGAAGCATTGGGGTGTTTGAAAACTGACATCTCACAGTTAACTAACTACAAAACAACATTTATTTATAAGAAAGTGGCCGATTTCTTAATCGACTGCAAAGATGATGTTTTTGTACTGAAGGCTGATAAAGTTAGATTGTATATTGGTGATAGTGAAAAAACATTCAACAATAAAAAATTTGCTGTAAAAGGCCGAACATACACTGAAACCGATGGTTTGATGAAATCTGCAATTTGGCGAGCGGCACATACCTCATTGGCACTGCTCGAATTTTCGC